>REGO01000584.1:516785-528413 GCA_010120015.1 Rhombomys opimus | reverse complement strand
AAAAAAAAAAAAAAAATAAATAAATAAATAACCTTTGGGTTAAGCCACTGTTAGTCATGATCTATTATTGAAGTCAAAAACATCTCAAGTCTTCTCTTACCCCATCTTGCCTTTAAGCATTTCTTCCCTTCAAAATCAATGCAGGAAAGTCATGTTGAAGCTTTATCAACCCAGCATGCTGCCTATCATGTGAGAGATGAAAAAAAAAAAAAAAAGAAATTAAAGTGACCATTTGACTCTGCTGTCAAATATGGGATGTCATAATTAATCTTGGCAGATTCTAGATTGCAGTAAATTGATGGTATGATTCTCCAACCTAAATTGGGAGTATTGATCACTAGCATGAAAACTCTGGCCCTCAGGACAAATCTGTCCACCTTCTTCCTTTTGTAAATTTTGCTGGAACACAGCCAAGCTTGCTCATTGATATGATGTATATTGCTGCCTTTATGCAGCCCTGACAGAGTTGAGTAGCTATACCACACAAGAAATAGGCCAAAGAGTCTAAAGTGTTTCAGAAACTCTACTGATCTATGTCATTGATGATGCAATTCTTAGATAAAGAGAAAACGTTTTATATACCAATTGAGGAGTCATACTCCCTTATTGATGAAAACCCTTAAGAATCAAACTTTCATTCAAACTGAAAGGCAAAACACACATATACAGGAGTAGAAAGGAAGCTACTATGGGAAGAACCAGTATTGACTCAGATGAAAAAGCCTTTAACTTGATTTATCTTTTGGAAAATGTTCCAGCTTGAACATGAAGTTCCCTAAAGGCTCTTGTTGAAGTCTTGGCTCCAGTATCCAATAATTGAGATGTTACTGATTCATGAGGGCAATGACTTAATGATCAGATTACTACATTAGGTAAAATATTAGTTGGATGAAATTTTCCTGAAGTGTTGAAAATTCAGAATTGAGCTGAAGCAAGGTGTTTGTACAGAGCATGACTTCTCCCTGGCACATCCTTCTCCTTCTGCTCCTCCCCCTCTTCATCATTCTTATTGTCTCTTCTTCCTAACTACATTTAGGTAAGTAGATTTCCTCTGACAAATTCTTCCCACCTGTATGCATTACTTTAAAAATACCAGGAAATAACATCTACATTTCTGTATCCAAACTGACCTATATTTTGAAGTTCTTTGGTAACCATGGTGTATGCTCCTCTCTCTAGCAAGCATCAATATGGTAAATATTCAGGAAATAGATCAATTTATTATCTCTCATAAATAACAGCCTTTAAAGAGGCTGAATCTAGTGGCTAGTTACTGTCACAAGAATCTCTCTCTTGATTACACAGAGGAAAGGGAGCCCTTTTCGGCAAACATCCTTCAACATCTGAAATAAAGGCATTCCTTATTTATGCCCATAAAGCAGTAAAATTAGAAAGCTAATTTAGAGAACATTGACAACTCAAACTACAAATCAATAAATATGTAGTTTTATTTACTAATGATCATGGCACTTCATATTTAAATATATTAATAATTTAGGAAGCAAAGTTTTATGTGTTTGAAATGTCAGTGGCACCCCTTTATGTACTTTTGCTAATGCCCCATGCATCATTTTACAAGACATAAAACAAGCCCACAGTATTCCTCCTGAAACAAAACCCAACCTTTACGTATTGTCCAGGGCTCATTTAAAGTAAGGACCAAAGTTTATTTCATGTCTTTTTGATTAAAACAAAATACTTTTCTGGGTACCTAGATAATCTTCTCATAGATAAGTTTATCTAGTGACTCATATCCTAATGAAACGTGGAGAATAGGATCAAATATGTTATCTCATACTACAGAGAAGTGTGAGTAATGCTTAGGAAATTGATAATCTCTCAGCAACCTTCCATATATGAGGCTGGATCTACTAAACATTTTAAGAGCAAGATAAAGAAAGAATTGAAGTCTGGAAGCTGTATCCCATCAGAACTGAGTTGATTTATGTGCCCCTTTATTTCTGTTCCTATTATGGTTTCTCAGTCCAGAAGCCATACTGCTCAGCTTGAGGCTATCTTTCTCTTTAAAGTCTCTGCAATTGATTCAGCTTCTCTATTAACTGTGCTCATGTCTTCTATAGCTTGGCCTACCTCTATGTTAGGTATCTAGAATTTTTTCTTTTTTCTTTTTCTTTCTTATTTTTGCAGTTCTTTACTCTTATACCTTCCCAACATAGGCAGTCATTCTCCATTGTGACAAACAGTTACAAAATCAAGAATGGGAAGAAATATTTGGTCTAACGGTTTCAACTCTGTGGTCATTTGATTCCATTGTTTCCTGGTCATAGTAAAGTAAAGCAGCATTTCATCCACATACTATGTTATCTAATGTAGCAAAACTGCCACATCATCAAAAGTTCCCAGCACAACATATATGTTGAACTCCAAGAAGCTTCATAGCTGCATTTATTAATTTAGTGCTGTACATTGCTGAAGTTTTCATCTCTCTCTCTCTTTTTTTTTGCCCCCTCTGATACCTTCAGAGACCGTGTGAAGTTGAGGTGGATTAATGCACATCTAGACACTATAATGTGCCCACTTACAGGAAGGACTGTTAAGAAATCTGATCTTCAAAGATTCATATGGATAATGGTAGCCGTTTTTACTTCAAGGTGGAAATAGCCATGTCATACCTAGTGTCCGTCAAACAGAATAAATTAGCTCTTTATGACATTGAACATATCATTATCAACAACATCTTGCACAGTTTAATTTTTATGAATATACATCTTACATTAAGTATTATTGCTACTATATTCGTTGGTCCTTTGTTGAGTAATTTTATTTGACAATTTCATATCCCTAATTTACCCTATCTTCCTACTTCTCCCTAATTAAACCTTTTCATCCTCATTCTCTATACTTTCATATTATCCACATTCAATTAATATCCATGTCTTATATGACACTTCCTAAAGGCTTTTTTAATTTAATGTTTCAGGTTGAACATGAGGTAGGTTTTTTTTTTTATTTACTTATTTTATGTGAGGGAATGAATGTTTTCTTGCATGTATATGTGTATAACATATTGTACACTGCTTGCTGAGACCAAAATCACAGGTTGGACCTCCTGGAACTGGAGTTATGGATCAGTACTTGGGTCCTTTGTAAGAGCAAGAGACTGCTCTCAATGGCATAGCTATCTCTCATGTCTCAAAAATGATAGATGCAAGGGATGATCCACAAAATACATGACACAGGATTTTTTTAAGAATGTAAAATTCACATCAAGTGTTCTTTATACATTAGATATTTAATATAGGATGGGTGAATGAGGTATTAGGCTTAGCAGGTCTAGTTTGGCTTTTTTACTTTTTGAGATAGCTGATGCATGCTTATGCCTATCATTGTAATTCTGTCTTTCTAATTGTCAGGTATTGGGATATATATTCTTATTCATAGACTTCCTTCTAATAAAACTTTGCACATGGTCAAAGTTTTGAATTTGATCATTTAATTTGTAAAGCATACTATGGTGGTTTGAATAGGTTTGGTCCCCCTTTATTTATTTGTTTGAATGCTTGGTTCATAAAGAGCAGAACTATTAGGATATATGGCTTCATTGGAGGAGGCACGGCCTTGTTAAAGGAAGTGTGTCAATGTACATGTGGGACTTTGAGGTCTTGGCTACTCAAGATACATTCAAACTCTCAGCTCTTTCAACACCATGTCTACCTGCAAGCTGCCTTTTCCTACCATGATGATAATGAACTAAACCTCTGAAACTGTAAGACAGACCCAAATAATTGTTAGCCTTTAAAAGTGTTGCTTTGGTCATGGTGTTTAATCACAGCAATGGAATTCCTAACTTATTCACATGTTATGTGAAATAATCTCCAGAAGGAAATACATGATATAAAACCAACAGGAGTTTCACATATTTTCATTGAGCAATAGAGTATAGACAAAAAAGAAATCTAACATAATTTCCATTCCTGTTTAATATGAGAACAACAACCCAATCCATGTTTTATTAGTGACAACTCATTGGTTGAACAAGATACCTAGCAAAAAGCAACTAAATGAAGGAATGGTTTGATTTATAGTTCTGAATAATGCAGACAATCATAGCAGGCAATGTCCACTCACTGGAGCTTAGAGTAGGCACTTGCATTGTAGTCAAAGTCAGGAATAGAGACCAATTAGTGCTCTAGTGTTTGTGCTTAGTTTATTTTCTCTGTTTTTTATAGTCTAAGAACTCAGGGCACAAAATGCTATCGCATCAAATTGACTCTCAGTATTTCAATAAGCCTCACCTAAATATTTTAAAACCATACCAAGAAATTTGTTTCCAACCAGGCAGCGGTAGCACTTGCTTTTAATCCCAGCATTTGACAGGCAGAGGCGTCGAGATCTCTGTGAGTTTGAGACCAGCAGTGTCTTATGCATGAATGGGTTTTTTGTTTTTTGTTAAAAGGTATTTATTTGTTTGTTTGTTACAATTTATTCCCTTTGTATCACTGCAGTAACCCCCTAACTTGTCTTCTCCTAGTCACATGCTCCTTCCTTCCTCTCCCCCTATCCCCTTTCCCTAGTCCACTGATAGGGGAGGACCGTCTCCACTTCTATCTGACCTTAACTTATCAGGTCTCCTCAAGGTTAGCTGCATCATCTTCCTCTGTGGCCTGGCAAGGCTGCACCTTGCAGGGAGAGGTGGTCAAAGAAACAGCCACTGAGCTCATGTCAGAGACAGCCCATTCCCACCTTACTAGGGAATTTACTTGGAATCTGAACCTTTTATGGGCTTCCACTGAGCAGGGAGTCTAGGTCCTCTCCGTGCATGGTCCTTGGTTGGAGTATCAGTTTCTGCAGAACCCACTGGGCCCAGGTTTGTTTTGTTTTCTTTTATTTCATTTGTTTGCTTGTTTGTTTTTGCTCTATTGGTATTCTTCTGGAGTCCCTGTCCCTCCAGGTCTTTCTATCTTCCTTTTTCCATAAGGTTTCCAGCATTCTGTCCAAAGTTTTGTTATGAGATTCAGTATCTCCCTTGATGCCCTGGTGCGTAGAATCTTTCAGTGGTCCCTGCAGAAGGCTCCTGTCCTGTTCTTTGTGTTCTCCTACTTCCCATGTCTAACCAGTTTGCCCTTATGAGTAAGGTTTCAGCCTCCTCCCTAGAGTCCTCCTTGTTTAGCTTCTTTAGGACTATGTATTTTAGTATGTTTATCCTATATTATATTACTAAAACTTGTAAGCGAGTACATACCATGTGTGTTTTTCTCCTCACTCGGGATGATCTTTTCTAGTTGCCACCATTTCCCTGCAAATTTCATGTTTTCCTTGTTTTTAATTGCTAAATAGTATTCCATTGTGTAAATGTACCATACTTTCTGTATCCATTTTTCCATTGAGAAATATCTAGGTTTTTCCAGATTCTGGCTATTACAAATAAAGCTACAATGAAAATAGTTGAGCAAATGTACTTATTGAAAGGTGGGGCATCTTTTGGGTATATGCTTAGGAGTGGTATATCTGGATCTTGAGGTAGCACTATTCTTAATTTTCGAGAAAGCACCAGATTGATTTCCAAAGTGGTTGTACAAGGTTACATTTCCACTAGCAATGGAGGAGGGTTCCCCTTTCTCCACAACCTCTCCAGCATGCATCATCCCTTCAGTTTTTGATCTTACCCATTCTGATGTTTGTGAGGTAGAATCTCAGGGTCGTTTTGATTTGCATTTCCCAAATGACTAAGGATGTTAAGCATTTCTTTAAGTATTTCTCTGCCATTTGATATTCCTCTGGTGAGAATTCTCTTTTTAGCTCAGTACCTTATTTTTTAATTGATTATTTGGTTTGTTAGTGTTTAACTTCCTAAATTTTTTATGTATTCTCTATATTAGTCCTTAGTTAGATGCCGGGTTGGTGAAGATCCTTTCCCAGTGTGTAGGCTGTCGTTTTATTCTGACTGCAGTGTCCTTTGCTTTACAGAAGCTTTTTAGTTTCATGAGGTCCCCTTTATTGATTGCTGATCTTGGAGCCTGTGCTTTTGTTGATAGTATGCATGAATGACCCCAATTCTATCATAGAACTCTTTTAGATGATAAACACCTTCAGCAAGATACCGCAAACAAAACTAACTCAAAAAAAAAAAAATCTGAATCCCTCCTGTATACAAAAGACAAATGGCTGAGAAAGAATTTAGGAAAAGAGCACTCTTCACGAATAAAGTACCTTAGTGTAACTCTAACTAAGCAAGTCAAAGACCTGTATGAAAATAACTTCCAGTCTCTGAAGAAAGAAATTGAAGAAGATCTCAGAAGATGGAAAGATCTCCCATGCTCTTGGGTTGGTAGGATTAACATAGTGAAAATGGCCATCCTGCCAAAAGCAATCTACAGATTCAATGCAATTCCCACCAAAATACCTACACAATTTTTTTACAGACATTGAAAGAACAATTCTCATTTTCATATGGAAAAACAAAACAAAACAAAACAAAAACAGAATATCTAAAACAATCATGTACAATAAAAGATCTTTTGGAGATATCTCTATCCCTGATCTCAAGCTGTACTGTAGTGTAACAATAATAAAAATGGCCTGGAGAGGACAGGAACTCCACAAGGAGAACAACAGAACAAGAAAATTTGAACACAGGGAACTTCCCAGAGACTCAAACTCCAACCAAAGACTATTCATGGAGACAACCTAGAACCCTGACAATGCAGCCACTTCTGATGAGAACCGATAGACTAAGATCAGAAAGAAGGAGAGGAGGATGTCCCCTATCAGTGGACTTGGGGAGGGGCATGCATGCAGAAAGGGCTGGGGGGAGGGTGGAGCTGGGAGGGGAGGAGGGAGGGGCTTATGGGGGGATACAAAATGAATAAAGTGTAATTAATAAAAAATAAAATAAAAAAATGAAAAAAAAATGGCATGGTATTGGTATAGAAACAGACTGGTGGATCAAGGGAATCAAATTGAAGACCCAGAAATAAACCCACACACATATAGAAACTTAATTTTTGACAAAGAAACCAAAACCATACAATGGAAAAAAGACTTTATCTTCAACAAATGGGGCTGGTCTAACTGGATGTCTATATGTAGAAGAAATGCAAATAGACCCATATTTATCACCCTGCACAAAAGTAAAGTCCAAGTGGATCAAAACCTCAAGGTGAATAACCTATAATTAATAAAGATAAAAATAAAATATATCTTAAAAAATCTCAACATAGAACCCCTGCACAAATGTAGCCCATGGCAGTTCAATGTCCAAGTGGGTTACATAGTAATGGGAAGAGGGACTGCCTCTGGCATGAACTGATTGGCCTGCTCTTTAATCACCTCCCCCTGACAGGGGAGCAGCCTTACCAGGCCACAGAAGGTGACAATGCATCCACTTCTGATGAGAACTGATTGTCTAAGATCAGAAAGAAGGAGAGGAAGACCTCCCCTATCAGTGGACTTGGGGAGCGTCATGCATGCAGAAAGGGGAGGAAGGGTGGGGTTGGGAGGGGAGGAGGGAGGGGCTTATGGGGGGATACAAAATGAATAAAGTGTAATTAATAATAATAATAACAATAAAATTAAAAAAAGAAAAAAATCTCAACATAAAACCTGACACAATAAATCTGTTAGAAGAAATAGTGGGGAAGAGCCTTAAGCTCAATGTCACAGGAGACAACTTCCTGCATGTATGTTTTGATCTTATCAGTTACCTTGCTCAATTACTTGTCCTCTTCCATTGTTTACTTTCTTCTTTAAAAGCAGATTCCTTTCAACTTCCATGATTTTTTTTGTCTATATTATGAATTTGAAAAGAAAATATTCAGTATTTGCCTTTCAGAGACTAGCTTCATGTAGTTGAAACAATGATTTCCTATTTTATCCATTTTCTTGCAAAAAAGCATCACATGATTTCTCATTATATCTGAATGAAACTCAATGTTTATGTCGACCCTATTTTGTTTACATTAACCCACTGATAGGAACATGGATGAAATATGTAACTTGACTGTACTGAATAATGCTATAATAATAGGAATATGAAGGTATTCCTATGTATGGTGACTTTGAATTCTTCATATATATATCCAGGAGTGGTATAATTGGATCATATGTTCATTTCATTTTTAATTTCTTGAGAACCTACATACTGCTTTCCATAGTGGCTGAATCATTTATATTCCTACCAACAATATGTAAGGGATCCATTTTTTTCTACATGCTCATCAGCATTTAGTTTTTGCATTCTGGTATGTGTGTATGTATGCATGTGTGTGTGCGTGCACCTGTGTGTGTGTGTATGTGTGTTTGTTAATAATTTTCACTGAAAAAAGAAGATACATAATTTTATTTTCCATTTCCCTTATGGCTAGCAATGTTCAACTTTTTTCCGTGTGTACCCATTAGCAAGGTTTATCTCTTTTTTTTTTTGATAACTGTATGTTCATTGCATCTGCTCACTTGTTTAATGGATTGTGATTTTTATTGATTTAGATTCTAATTTTTTAAGTTTCTTATATTTTAACTATTAATTTCCTACAATAGCTGGAAGAGACTTTCCCCCATTACTTAACTACATCTTCTCTTGGGTTAATTGTTCACTGTGCAAAAGCTGTTAAATTTGGTATTGATCAGTTCTTGGTACTAGTTCTTAATTTATTCTAATCCTATTCAAAAAGTTTTTGCCCATGGCTACTTACAAAGTATTTTCCCCTCGTAGTTTAAAATTTTTAGCTCTTCTGTCCCTTTTGAGTTGATATTTTTACAGGCTGAGTGATAAGGATCAATTTAAGCCTTCTGCAAGTGAAAATCTACTTTTTTCTAAAATCATTTGTTGAAGAAAGTGTCTTTCTCCAATGAGCCTGGCACCTTTATAAAAAACTGGATGGCTGTAAGTTCTTGGCTTTTCTTTCTGTGTCTTATATTTTATTGTGTTGGACTACATGTTTGTTTGTATTAATTTTTTCCTAAATAACCTAAACTATCAGCTTGACAGCTTCGATTTACTGAAATGAGTACTCAGAGGGATTGTCTTGATTGTTGATTGATATGGCAGGACCCAGACCACTGGGGGACCTGTTTTTCCTAGGCAGGTGGCCCTGAGATGTGTGAGAATGTTAGCTGAGCTTCAGCAAGAAAGCAGAAGCCACTAAGCAGTGTAACTACATGATTTGTGCTTTAGTTTCTGATCTGACTTACCCTGATACTAATCAACTATCTACAAAGTTTCTTTTGGCCATGTGTTTAAGAGAGCAATATAAATCAAATTAGAACCAGCACCATTCTGCTTTTATCATTGTGGTTCTGTTGCATAATTTGATGTTAGGTGGGATGACGCCTTCAAACCTTTGTTTCTCAGTGTTGCTCTGGCTATCCAAGGCTATTTGTGCTTCCTTAGAATCTTAAGGTTTTTCCTATGCAAGTCTGTTTATAGATTTAGTTACAAGGCATATTATATATTTTTTAAATTATGAAGTAAAATAATTTAAAAATTAAAAGCCTGTAATCTCGGACTTTAGAAAGTAGAAACAGGACCATTGTTATAATTTTTAGGTCATCTTCATATATGGAATAAGTTCCAGGCAGATAGGACTTCACTGTGAGGTTTTCTCTCTCTTTTTCTCTCTGACACTCTAGGTCTCTGTCTCTGTCTCTCTGTATCTGTGTCTCCCTGTCTCTCTGTCTCTGTATGTGTCTCTTTCTCTCTGACATACATACACACACACAGCTAAAAATAAAAGAAAAAAGTTTGTCTATAGTACGGTTGTTGCACAGGAACTCAGACTAGCTGTGGTGGTGTACTTAAGACCTGCACAAAATAAAACAATTAATAATTCCAACATGGATGAGTGAGGACCTTTGGAGGCTTCACTAGTAACTGAGGAATTACTGGCAGTTGATGGTTGCTCAGGGAGAAAGTCCATTTTCTTTGGGTGGTGGTCACTGGTCATTTCTTCATGCTCCAGTGGGTGGTACCATACCGTACATATATGGACAACACTAGTTGGACTCAGTGAATTGAATAAATAAATGAATGAATAAATGAATGAATGAATAAATACATAAATAAATAAATGAAAAGTAAAGGAGGTCATGAAGTGGAAAGGGAGATAGGATGGGGTACAGGGAGAGTTGTGATGACTAGGAGTGGATAGGATCAAGAGAAACTATACATATATATGTAAGAAATATTCAAATAATAAATTAAAATTAAAACAAAAACAACCAGCCAAGGAGGTAAGACAAGCCAACAAATGAGCAGTTCATGTATTTATTTTGTTGTAGCGACTACAAAAATTTAAGTGGCTGGCTGAGCTTTAAATACCTAAATACCTCATCTATAAAGACAGACCACTGCTTTTTTCCTTAAATGGTCACTGTATCTGTTTGATGTATTTTATATATATATATATATATATATATATATATATATATATATATATATATATATATGAAAGCCCTATGGCCCTATGTTTCTTAGGCTGCCTGGGCTGACAGCACTTCAGATGGCTGTGATGATGGTCCTCCCAAACTCAGGTGAGTGAAGAGATGCACTCTCTGCTGCCTGAGGGTCACCAGACTGCAGTGAGCACAGGCAAAAGGTGAGGACTCAGCTAGGACCAGGAAGGAAACAGAGCTCTCAAGAAGCCTAGAGGCTGGATTTTATTTTTCAGGTGTAAGTTGCAGACTTTTCATTTGAATGAGAAATTACATGGAGGTAAGATACAATTAGAAGTTGCCCCCAGAAGACCTAGTGATGAACATGCCTTTTAAGAAGTGTTTTATATTTGCAGAGATAAGAGATTCTGTTGCATTTCTTTGTTACTATAAATAGTGCTGATGATGTCAATCACTATTATTTTAGTGTACCTGTTGGATAGCACCACATATTTGAAACTGTTATCTCATCTAATCCTTACTCAAAGACCATGGGAATACTTGTCATTTATCAGGTTTTTCCTAAGTACTAGGCACTCCTCCAAGCCCTTTACACATATTAATACATTTAATACTTGTAACAGCCTTATGAGATAGGCGCTATTGTTATCTCCAGTTTATAAATGAGGAAATTGCAGCAAAGAGATTAAATTACTTATCTGAGGCCACACTGCTATCAAAGTAATGGGGCTGGGAATCAAATCCTGGCAGCTTGGATCTGGTGCTCATTCTTACAGCCATTATATTATATCAGCACTCTGAGTTTATTGTGTCCATAGTGATTCGAACTGAGACCATACTCAAATCTCTTGCTCAGAGTCACTCTTTTTGCATTACACTGTGACCAGGCTTATCTTCTTCCTTACAATCCTGTCTGCTAAAGAAATAGTATTATTCAGGGCTCATAACAAATGTCACATTACACAAATTTTTTAAGGTAGAAGAGAATACCATCAGTAGCATTTACTTATTGAGCATGTATAAAAAAGAAGTGTTTATGCTAAGTGTTGGTGTACATGAGTTTGTACTGTGTGTATATATGCAATGTGTAGTGTTCTCCTTTCCTTCCTTCCTTCCTTCCTTCCTTCCTTCCTTCCTTCCCTCCCTCCCTCCCTCCCTCCCTCCTTCCTTCCCTCCTTCCTTCCTTCCTTCCTTCCCTCCTTCCTTGCTTCCTTCCTTCCTTCCTTCCTTCCTTCCCTCCTTCCTTGCTTCCTTCCTTCCTTCCTTCCTCCCTCCCTT
>REGO01000584.1:449209-516007 GCA_010120015.1 Rhombomys opimus | reverse complement strand
TCCTTCCTTCCTTCCTTCCTTCCTTCCCTCCTTCCTTCCCTTCTTCCTTCCCTCCTTCCTTTCTTTCTTTGTTTTACTGTGGAGGAGTCCTTGGTTGAACCTGGAGCTCACTGATTCTTTTAGTAAAGATAGCCAGTTTGCCTCAGGGAATGGTGTTGTCTCTGCTTACTGCGCACTGGGATTTCAAGTGGCCCATCATACCAGCAGAGCTCTGAAGTGGGTACTAGGAATCTGAATTGTGGCCTTCACGTTTGCATGGTGAGTCATTTGCCTGCAGAGCCATGTCTCTGCCTTGGGAAGTTGTATTTTCCACTTTTTTTTAAATTGAAATGTCACAAGTGAGGGGACTGAGCATCATTGAAGCTTCACAATTAGTGGGAAATCCAAAATGAGGTCTTATGCAGCCCACAGTGATAACACGCATCACTCCACTCAATTCTTTCTCAACCATAATGGGTGATTTCAAAATCTGATCTTTCTTCTCTCCACTCTCATCGCAGGTGAATTCTATGCTTATTGGTGTCTTGGGGGTATTTTAAAAGCATTCCAATTTTTAAAGTCTATAAGAAATCCTTGGCAAACTATTCAGATACAAGCCTCAGCAGCAAATTCCTTCCAATGTTAGCAAGCCGCAGGCCCCAGAAGAGCAGGTGTTTGTCTGACCCAGATGTCACCTGCATGTGATGTATTTTATTAGCCTCAAGCAGAAATGTAGTCTGGCCTGTCCCTGCTCCAAGATGCAGTCTCCTACAATTGCGGGGAGGGGCTGAGGGTCTGTCTGTGAAGAATCTAGACTTGGGCTCTTCTCTAGGAACATGGCAAAAGCATGGGAAATCTACAGCAGCATGTGCTCACAAATGCATGAGGCACTATTAGTTCTAAAGTAGTTCCCAGCCCAAAACTTAGTAGAAACCACTTCCATGATGGCAGCTGGTGAAGGAAGTACAGACATCCCACTTCATAAATATCTCTTCTTCCAGCCCTGTCTAAGGGTATAAAGTCTTTATTTATATAACCAAGTTTAGGATACAGCTCCTTTTATCATCAGGATAGAAGAGGCAGAAAGGCAGAAGATGAAGAAGAGGAAGACTTTAAGTTGAGCCAGTAGAATACACACACAGTGAAACATACAAAAAGAAACAGAGAGAGTCTTAAAGAGATTCTTCAATTAATTTCACCATGCCCATCTAATAGAAGATAATCTTTGAAATCATCTCATTAGATACATAACTGTACATAAAAAAGCCTTTGTAAAAACAACATGCTAGTAGTTATTGTTTTAATTGTTTCAAAAGAGACAGAAAATTGAAGAAGTGTGTATTTTGGGGAGAACAATGCCAAAGACATTACACTGTGGACTAGGTAATTGCAAAACTGCCTTTGGTGTGATCATTCTTCACCATTAGGCCTGTCTTCTCTCTTTTTCTTCCCTTGAGCCTTCCTGCACTCCAAAGTTTATCAGCTTACTCTGCTGAGCAACAAAAATGTAGACAGCTCCTGAGAGAAATGTTGCTCATTAGCACCCATCAGATACATTCTCTCAGCTTAACTATCATAACAGCAAACTCTTAAATCACTTTAAAGGCCCTGGAAAATAAAACACAGCAATAATCTTTGATGTCTTGTGTTTAGCACAGCATACATGTCAGCTGTGTGCTGAACATTACTTTGCATAGAGACCCGGTGTGAACTAAATTCAGCCCTGGGCTTCAAGTAACAAAGTGGCATGCATGGTAACTTAAGATACATGTATTCTTAAAAGTGCAGTTCGTGATCAAACAAGATGACACAATGGGTAAATTGCTCACCATTAAGCCTGAAATTAGAATCTGCATAGTGGACCAAGAGAATTGCCTCCTATAAGTTCTCTGTCCTCCAACCTCCATATATATTTCTTGATATATGCTCTCATGTGCATGCATTGGGCACGAGCACACAAACACACACACACACAGAGACACACACACACATAGACACACAAACACACACACTAACACATATACATACACACACTGACATTTAAGAGATTACCTCAAAGGACAGGCTTTTTTACCATGGCTCTCTTTGCTATCTATACAAACCTTATATTTGAAGGCACCCTTGGGAGTTGCCATGTGTCCCAAGAATCTCTGTCCTGCAAGAGACTGCTGAGCTCACTTTGTGTCCTTCATTTGTCCCAACCTACTAAGTTTGCCCACTATTTCCTGTTTTTCATACTGACAGAGATGCTGATTATTAGCTGGAAATGCCTGTGTACTTATAGTTGGGAGCAGGGACTGTTGTCCTAAAGGAATTTGTAACAGCTTAAGACCAAGTCTCAAGTCATCTAAATTTTGCCATCGAACAGAGGTGGCAGAGCTAACACAGTATGATGACAGAGACACCGACCTTGTGCCATCAACACCCAGTGCCTGTTGTCTGTGGTGCATGTCAGCTGCTCAGATTGTTCAGTGTGAAATTTAATTTGGGCTCTTGGGTGAGCAGAGAGGAGGGCGTGAAAACATGACACTGGTTAATTTCATGTTTTACAGACCCAACAACCCCAAACTTACATTTCTTGGTGAAAACAGAACTGCAGGCCATTGCATGAAATGATATGTGGTCCACAGTGAAAATGAAGAGAGAAAGGGGAGAAAAACATAACAAATATATCATTTGCTAAAATCAAATAAACTCAGGAGCTTTCATTTTAATGGTTTAGATTGACAGGCAATGAAAGAAAGGCCAAAGAGAGTTTCCTTTAACTCTTTCAATATATTTGCACATGACTGCAAGTACTCTGTAGCTTGTTGCCAAAAGCCCCTCACCCCACCCTCATCCATCTTCCTATGCTCATAGCTGGCCTTATTGTACACTTGTTGCAACTTTTTCTTTGCTTCTTTCTAGATTATAGCATAAAACGCAAATGCTTATAAAAGGTCCCTATATAATGCAAACCTACACTAGGCACAGTCCTCTGGTAGAACAGAAATTATATAATGTATACATATAATGGAATGCTTTTAGTAGAAAAACATATTACCAATGGAAGTTAGGTAGTCTAAAAATGGCTACCTTACATGATTGAGGGGCTGAGAACCTGGAATCCAGTGGACAGCAGTCCTGGTTGTCTCAGCAGTTTTAATCTGGATATACAGGCATGGAAGATTTCTGAACATTTGCTTATCTTCAGTCCTGTCTGGAACCCCCAAAAAGATGAAATTTTATGTCAGTAAAGAATGTCAGTAGTGGTATCAGCAAAGACTGGCACACTCACTAGCAAGAAGCAAAGTTAGGCAAGTGTCAGTGTTTTCTCCCAGGCCTCTGACTATCTGGACCACAATAAGGTGCCACCCTGTATGCGCTCTCATCTCTTTTAATTTTCCCTAGAAATGCTTTCAAAACCCTTCCCAAAAACTTGTCTCTTAGCTTATTTCAGATCCAATCATTCTGACAATCAATGTTAACTATCATTGACAGAGCCCATCCTCCAAACCCCACATTCTATGCTTCAGTCAGCTTTTATCTTCAGTCGACCTAATTTTTATCAACTGCATTAATCTACCGACCAGATTAAAAATAATCTACCACATTAATCTCCCTTATATTGCTACTACCATTATGTACTGTATAGCTTCAATCTGAAATGTTTACAGATTGCAGTCTGAACACTTGTTCCCTAGTTGGCGATACTATTTTAAGACTCTTGGAAACCTTCAGGAGATAGGGCAGAGCTGACAAAGTATGTCAGGAGGGTCAGGTCTTTTGAAAGCAATAGCCAAAGCTCTGGTTTTGGCCTTACTTCATGCTTCTACGTCTGCTAAGATACAAACAAATGTTCCCTCCTCCATGCCTCTCACACCACAGTGTACTAAAATCTCTTGAGAATGTGAGTTAAAATAAACCTTCCATTATTTATTTCTCTCAGGTGTTGAGATCATCACAAAGAAAGAAAAGTAGCTAATACAATCATGAAGTTCTTCCTGCCTAGACTTTCTCTACTTTGGACAAGACAATGGTTATTTGATATACTGAACTCTAGATTTCTACTTATCATCTGCAGATCTTGATCAGTTTTAACTCTTTTTAATTTTCCGCTAGCATAATAGGCATTCAGTTGTATGTTGATAGAAAGTGTGACAAAATGCCTAACACACAAAGTACATCTGAATGACTTATTTTTTAATTAATCAGCTTAGCTCAGGTATGTCTTCTATGAAATATGTCTCAATTCTCAAAAGTGGTCTGATGATACAATTCACCTTGAATGTGCATCAGTTTCTGCAATCACTTTTTATCATTCTTAAAAGTGTATTCCTTTCTTTCTGCTACTAGATTTCATTTGTTTAATTAATTAATTAATTAGTTTTTCACTCTACATCCCAATCTTAGCCCCCCCCCGGTGCCACCCTCCATCCCTCTCCCCCTTGTCTCTTCCTGCCCCCCTCAGAAAAAGGAACCCCAACCACCACCAATCCACGTCAGTATATCAAGGCACATCAGGTCCAAGCGCATTGTCTTTCTCAGCCATGCCAGGGGGAAGTAATCAAAAAGCATACAACAGAGTCTGTGTCAGAGACATCCCTTGCTCCCCTTCCTAGGAAACCCGCATGAAGACCAAGCTGCCAATCAGGTACATATGTGTAGGGGGCCTGGCTCCAGTCCATGCACAGTCCTTGGTAAGTGCTTCAGTCTCCACAAGCCCCCCTGGGCCCAGGTTCATTGGCTATTTCATAGTTTGTGCTTGGTTATATTGGTATGCTCAATTCTAAGTCAAAATCCCAAAATGAAATTATTGGATATGTGGCTGAATTTATTAGTAGCAGAATAAAGCATTGTTTGCATCCACCGATCACTATTCAGAAGCTAGATCTACCTTCTTCTAATATTTTATCTGGCTCCAGTAGTAGAGCAAAATGTATTCTGCAGATAGTGGTAAGACTACAGGCATGATAGTAAAGTGTTCCTAAGGAACTCATATCAGCTTGAAGAGCCTGACTTTACCTGCACAGTGTTGAAGGGTGTTAATTTCAATAATGGAAGAGGTAGCAAGACTAGTGACACCTGGGTCAGTGATGGAGCCACCATGGCAAGAACCCTGTCAAGTTTCTGTGAAGCAGCTGCAATTTTAGAAAGAGAGGACTGCCTTGGCCAGAGAACACATTCATATATTTATTCCCCAGGAAGGAAAAGGTGCTTAGAGATCAACAGGGAAGGATTCCAATCTTCACCTCTTTGTGGCATAATTGTATGGCTGTCTGCAGGACTTTTCCATGTTCTGAGTTTTCATTTCCTGTTTTCTATGATGAAGAAAGGATCTTGGGAATAGCAGTTGAGAAAGAAGTAAGCATTTTATGCTCTTATTAATTGACTGACAAATTTAAGTAAGTGAATATGTCTATCTGTGTGCATGTAAGTTTCTGTCTCTTGACTTTTTTCCCATTTTCTTTGCCAACATAAGGTTTTTCCACCTCCCTGACCTATTTTACATCTCATCCTAGAAGCATTTTCTAATAACTTGTTTACTTGAAAATGTTAACACATGATAATTTTTATTAATTACACTTTATTCAATTTGTTTCCCACCTGTAGCTCCTTCTCTCTTCCCCTCGAAATTCCACCCTTCCCCTCTCTCCTCCACCATGCCCCTCCCTCAGTCCATTGATAGAGGAGGTCTTACTCTTCTGATCCTAGCCTATCAGGTCTCATCAGAAGTGGCTGCATTGTCTTCTTCTTGGCCTGGTAAGGCTGCACCCCCTTCAGAGGGAGGTGATCAAAAAGCAGTCCAATCAGTTCATGTCAGAAACAGTCCCTGTTCCCCTAACTAGGGAACCCATTTAGATACTGAGCTGCTATGAGCTACATCTGTGCAAGGGTTCTAGGTTATTTCCATGAATGATCCTTGGTTGGAGTATCAGTCTCAGAAAAGACTCCTGTGCCCAGATTTTTTGATTCTGTTGCTCTTCTTGTAGAGCTCCTGTCCCCTCCAGGTCTTTCTATCTCCCCCTACTTTCATAAGATTCCCTGCACTCTGCCAAATGTTCTGCTATGAGTCTCAGAATCTGTCTTGATACCCTGCAGGGCAGAGTCTTTCAGAGGCCTTTGGTCGTAGGGTCCTGTCCTGTTCCCTGTTTTCTCCATCTTCTGAATCCATCCTCTTTGCCTTTCTGAATGAGGATTGAACATCTTACCCAGAGTGCTTCTTCCTGATTAGCTTCCTTAGGTATACAGGTTTTAGTATGTTTGTCCTATATTATATGTCTAATATCCACTTATGATTGAGTATATACCCTGTGTGTCTTTCTTCACACTCAGGATGGTCTTTTCCAATTACTACCATTTGCCTGCAAATTTCATGATTTCCTTGTTTTTAATTGCTGAGTAGTATTTCATTGTGTGAATGTACCCCAAATTCTGTATCCATTCCTCAATTGAGGGACATCTGGGTTGTTTCCAGATTCTGGCTACTACAAATACACCTGCTACAAACATGTTGGGCAAATGTCCTAGTTGTATACTTGAGCATCTTTTGGATATATGCCTAGGAGTAGTATAGCAGGATCTTGAGTAGTGAAGGAGGGTTCTCCTTTCTCCACATCCTCTCCAGCATGTGTTGTTACTTGAGTTTTTGATCTTAGCCATTCTGATGGGTGTAAGGTGAAATCTCAGGGTCATTTTGATTTGCATTTCCCTGATGACTAAGGATGGTGAACATTTCTTTAAGTGTTTCTCTGCCATTCTATATTCCTCTGTTGAGAATTCTCTGTTTAGTTCTGTACCCCATTTTTTAATTGGATTATTTGACTTATTGCTCTTCAACTTCTTGAGTTCTTTATATATGCTGGATATTAGCCCTCTGTCAGATAAAGGGTTGGTGAAGATTCTTTCCCAGTCTGCAGGCAGTCGTTTTGTTCTGATAACAGTGTCCTTTGCTTTACAGAAGCTTTTCAGTTTCATGAGGTCCTATTTATTGATTGTTGCTCTTAGAGCCTGTGCTGTTGGTCTTCTGTTCAGGAAGTTGTCTCCTGTGCCAATTAAGTCAAGGCTCTTTCCTACTTTTTCTTCTAACAGGTTTAGTGTGTCTGCTTTTATGTTGAGGTCTTTGATCCACTTGGACTTTAGTTTTGTGCAGGGTGATAAGTATGGATCTATTTGCACTTTTCTACATGTAGACATCCAATTAGACCAGCACCATTTGTTGAAGATGCTGTCATTTTTCCCATTGTCTGATTTTGGCATCTTTGTCAAAAATCAGGTGTCCATAAGTGTGTGGGTTTATTTCAGGGTCTTCTATTAAATTCCATTGATCCACCAATCTGTTTCTATGCCAGTACCATGCAGTTTTTACTATTATTTTTCTATAGTACAGCTTGAGATCATAGATGGAGATATTTCCAGAAGAACTCTTTTTGTAGAGGATTGTTTTAGCAATTCTGGGTTTCTTTTATTCCATATAAAGTTGAGAATTTTTCTTTCAAGGTCTGTAAAGAATTGTGTTGGTAATTTGATGGGAAATGCATTGACTTTATAGATTTCTTTTGTTAAGATGGCCATTCTTACAATGTTAATCCTGCCAAGCTATGAGCATGTGAGATCCTTCAATCTTCTGATATATTCTCTTATTTGTTTCTTCAGGGACTGGAAATCTTTTCATATACGTCTTTGACTTGCTTGTTTAGAATCACACCAAGGTACTTTACATCCTTTGTGACTATTGTGAAAGGTGTTGTTTCCCTAATTTCTTTCTCATCCCTTTTGTGTTTTGTATACAGGAGGGATACTGATTTTTTTTTGAGTTAATTTTGTATTCAGCCACTTTGCTGAAGGTGTTTATCAGCTGTAGGAGTTCCCTGGTAGAGTTTTTGGGGTCACTCAACACATGATAATTTTTAACTACTGCATTAAATAATTATTTAGGTGTCTTTCGTTGGCAGAAATTGGAGACACTTTAACTACATAGAAAAACCAGAAGAAGCCTCAAACGTTTCACTAGGCAGATTGACACTCCGGTATTAAAAAAATTATAAGGCCTAATTGCTAATGATGTCACTTTTGCAAATCTTGGCTACAGCCTATGGGTTTTATATGAGAAAATACTTGCTAATCTCACCCTTAATCTTGTACTCATCATCAGACAGCAAACATATAGCTAATACTTACTAAATGTTTATTGAAACAAATGTATGAATTCACACACTTCATCACAATCATCATCATCATTGTTGTGATCATCATTTTTGGAACAGTCTTATGCATAAATACAGGTCATCTATGCTTCTCCGTGTTCTCTCTCATTCTTTCACATGGAAGACCTCCTACTCCAGTACCATCATTCCCAATCAAATACACAATTTCTTGGCATAAAACCTACCACATGACACTTACATACTCACTTGCCCTGGTAGAAGTTATCAGTTTCCACCTGGGTCCACTCTCCACCAGCACCTCCACCACATACATTTTCACCTTTCCAGAGAATTGGCAACTGCACCCCCTCATTTTCTCAGGAAACAAAAAATTGCCTGGTAGCAGATTCATTGTCTTCTATCTCAAGTAAAACATGCACCAATAGGCATCCAGATATTTTAGAGGATGATGTGGGGAGGATGCCTAGGCCCTTTGCAATACCTCACTGATCTCATATAAGCCATAGGTCAGTGCAATCTATGCCATTGAAATGAGATATAAAGCCAGATATCAAGCAGAGAAGTTTCATGTAACTTCTGTTAAAAAATACTCCTCCTCCTCTCTATCTATCTATCTATCTATCTATCTATCTATCTATCTATCTACACACACACACACACACACACACTTTTACAAATTTCTTAAAAAAAAAAAAGAAGTCAAGCTGTAGAAAATAATTTTAATCAACACCATGCTAGTGTGGGCTGAGGGTGAAATAGGATATTAATGCTTTTATCTCTGCTGGGGACATGGATGACTTTGCCACTGATTCTATTCAAAGTCTCACCCCAGGTGTGTTCCCATAGCTTTTCTGCATTAAGCAGTGGCGAGACCGGGTCTAACATCTTTTATTATCTTGGCAAATCTGCACACACTGTGTAGTGGGGCCATAGCAAAAATATCCAATACCCCATTAGCACAGCTAAATATTTGATTTCTAAAATCAAGTGGAAAATGAAACTTGGCACCTGGTGTGGAGCTGGTGTGGCTCTGATGTCTGGGTCTGGGCTGTGCTTCTTCACTGCTTCACAGCTCTGAAGTTTACAGAGGCTGTCGGGAGCATCTCTTCACTTCATTTCCATGGCAGCTGTGCAATGTAGACGTAATGCAACCCTACTTCCTGCGAGAGAGCTGACACTTGGGAAAGTGAGGGGGCTTGTCTAGTTGACTGGCCCTTAAACACATACAGCCTGACTCCTTAACAGATATGGTCCATTAGTGTTGAGCATGGTAGCCTTTATTCCATGTTGATTCCTTCCTCTGTGTCAATACACCAGCGCTGGATTGAGAATGTTCTAAGCAAGAAATGTGATTTCACATTTACCATGGAAATCATTATCCTTCTGTTTTCCTTTCTCCCTTCTTGTCTTTTGCCATTCTACCCTCTCCACTGCCCAGACACACAAATGTGGAACAGTTATGTCCTGTTATACACTTGACACTTGTGATGAAAGGGAGGCCTGACTAGCACATGTGATGTCCATGTGATTATGAATCATCATATCCAGGTAAATAATAGGCTTACATGTTTAAATAATAGAATAAGATAGAGGAACTGTGAAGTTCAAGAAGGTAGAAGTTGATAAGGGAGAGGTGCGGTATGAAAATGACCCTAAAACTAACAACAAAACTGGATTTCAAGTAAAAAATAGTTATGATGAAACAGAGAGGGTGACACAGCTGCAGAGAATCTCCAGAAGAAACAAGCAGCAAAAGCTGATGCTCAGAACATAAAAAACAACACCTTACATTCACTGAGAGTATCTCAGTATTATCTGAGGACCCTGGTAGTGAATTAATAGACAAAGTAGGTGATGCATGAACCAAGGACCATGCACGGAGAAGACCAGGCCTCTGCTCAGATGTAGCTCATCAGCAGCTCAGTCTCCAGGTGGGTTTCTAGGTAAGGGGATCAGGGACTGTCTCTCACATTGGCTCTGTTGCCTGCTCTTTGATCACTTCCCCCAGCATGGCAGCCTTGCCAGGCCAAGAGGAAAAGGATCCAGGCAGTCCTGATGAGACTTGATAGTAGGGATGGAAACTTCCCCTATCAGTGGACTGGGGAAAAGGATGGAGGGAACAGGGAGGGAAGGTGGGACCTGGAGGAGATGAGGGAGGGATGTACAATTGGGATATAAAGTGAATAAATTGTAAAAAATAAATAAAATAAAATTTTGAAAAATAAATAAATAAATAAATACATAATGCCACAAAAATAAGCAATGTATGTGAGGCTAGATGTTAGAGTCAAGGGGAAGTGCAGGATCCCCCAAACTCTATTGTATAAACACATGTACTAGCTGTTATTAATGTTCATGTGCTCATTCTGTAAGATTGAGTTCGAGCCTATGATTTTTCCCTTTGTAAGAAGATTGACAGTGATAGGCTAGAATATAACTATAAACCATGACAAGATTTAGATCTATGCTGTCCAGTTTTGTAGTTACTAACTACATATGAATATTGAATGTTTAAAATGTGGATAGCTTCATCTTAAACCGATAGGAGTATGAAATAGACAACTCACCCTAAAGATTTAGGCTAAAACATCTGAATAATCTTATTGGTAATATCTAATTATTCTATCCTAAAATGATTGTATTCACATATTGTATTAAAAATAATAAATATTAATATCAAGTTGCCCTGTTTTAGGTATTTGGTGTTGATAGAAAAAGCAAATCACATATTGACTGTATATTATCATGGAGCATCTCACCCAGCTGAAGGACAGTTCAGCCTGTTCAAGACACAGTGGAAACACAGCAAAAGAGGAATTCAAGGGATAGAAAAGAGGAAGGGATCTGAGAGGGATGGGGGATATGAAAATGACATTAAGAAAATTAATTACTATAATTAAATCTACTTATTATTTACACACATTTTAAACTCTGGGTTTAAAACCTTAGAATTATTTACACTGATTTTATAATTTTTTTTAATTTTATTTTTCTCATTAGTTACATTTTGTTAATTCTGTATCCCAGCTGTATCCCTCATTCCCTCCCCAATCCCACCCTCCCTCCCTCATTTCCTCCCTGCCCCTTTCCAAGTCCACTGATAGGGGAGGACCTCCTCCCCTTTCATATGACTCCCTTTTGTCAGGTATTTTCAGGACTGGCTGCAAAGTCCTCCTCAGTGGCCTAACAGTACTGCTCCTCCCTTGGGAGGTGGGGAGGTCAAAGAGACAGTCATTGAGTTCCTGTTAGAAATAGTCCTTGTTCCCCTTACTATGGGAAACCAATTGATTACTGAGCTATCACGGGTCACATCCGAGCAGAGGTTCTAGGTTTTATCCTCTCATGGTCTTTGGCTGAGTGTCCATCTCAGAAAAGACCCTGTACCCAGATATGTTTGGTCCTTGTGGAGCTCCATCAACGGAGGAATGGATACAGAAATTGTGGTATTTTTACACAATGGAATACTACTCAGCAATCAAAAAGGAGGAAATCATGAAATTTACAGGCAAATGGTGGGATCTAGAAAAGATCATTCTGAGTGAAGTATCCCAGAAGGAGAAAGACAAACATGGAATATACTCGCTTATATAGACCTAAAAGATAGGATAAACATAATGAAATCTATACACCTAAAGAAGATAATCAAGAAAGCAGACACGGGGTATGATGATCTGCCCTCATTTAGAAAGACAAATGGGCTATGCATTGAACGTATAACAGGAGTCTACCACAGAAAGCATCTGAAAGACTCTACCTAGCAGTGCTCCAAAGTAGATACTAAGACTCATAACCAAACCTTTGGCAGAGTGCAGGGAATCATATGATTTCATTATTTTTGTACCAGGCAGTACTACTCTGGACCTAGTCTTCCTGCCATGGTTAATTTGCTTTCTGTTCTTTCAATACTGTGGGCTTTCTTACCTTGGCTTCCACATCTCACAATGACCTTCTGGCTACTGATATTATTCACTTAGTTCATCACAGAGTGCTGATTCACCTACAGCAGAGGTTGCTAAACTTGGAATTATCAGAGAAGCTGGGGACCAAACCGTAAGTGGTTCTAATCTAAATACCTGACCTCAGGTAGCCTTTGTGTGTGTTCAATGCACTAAAAAGGAATTTAGAGTTAATGTAATGCTTGTTTTGCAAATAGTTAAACTAAAGATCAGAGACAGGATATTAAGTTCAGGTGACAGAATAATCAAGGTTTCTTAATCCCCATAGCTCTTTACTCTGTCCTTTGCATTCTGTGTGAAATCATTCATTTGGGTCTACTATAGTATTTTTTCTTCAAACACTTTTATATATACTTGTTTATATCACACACCAGGAAGGAAACTATATGTGTGGGCAGCCTGGAAAAATGGAAAAAGACCTCTTTCTAGAAAAGTGCTTTGACAATTAAGGAAAGACCAAGGTTTAAGGTAAATGCATATTGTTAAAACAGACCAAAAAAATGAGTACATATAAACACTGGTGAAGTTTAATTCTTTCTCCTTTTCCTTTTCTCTCTCCTCTTTTCACTCTCATATTTAAAAGCCAGAAGCTTTCCATGATCATGTTACCATACACTGAAGGATTCTCTGGACCCAAGGATGGTTCTTCCTTAGAACTCCTTACAACAGGCTTGTCAGGGTGACATCTGGTTTATTAGAGCCCTACACTGGCTACAGTGAAAATTCAAAGCTAGACTTCTGTGAACTGAGTCAGAACGACCTGTGGCCTTCTCCTATGATCTTCAAGGGATTATCCTAATTGTATTCCCCTAAGGAAATTCAATAGATGATCCAGGCAGCTTTAGTGACACACAAGCAACTCTTGCCTTTGAAGAAGTATCCTTTATTCTTCTTCGTAAATTTTTTTGTTAAAATTGGAAACAAAATGTTTCTAGGAACCTCTATTTAAGTTTCTCTAACCACCCTCCTGGACAGGAGGACATATGTATAAAAACATTGTTACTTTAGGGCTTTTAATAAATCAGAAAATGTTTGGCTTTTGATTTGGTAGAAGCTAAAAATATGTTAGTATACTCCAAAAGGTTTAACATTACAGTCAAAATCACAATTGATCAGACACCAGTGAGGAATGAATAGTTACTAAGAGGGCTGAAGATAGCCCCCGATTATTTGGATCTGCAACATTTCCACATTTCTACAATTATGAAATTCTAGTCAGTAAATCAGCTTTGATAGAATGTTCAACATAGCTTCTTTCTGAGAATTTTAGCTCACTGGGGTGACATTGACATCAAAGTGTGTTGACTTGTTCAAATGCCACAAAGATGGCCAGTAGGTTAGAGAAATAAGTAATTACTGGTTGAAGCTCAGATGACATCAGATTGCTAAGAGGCCCCACCTGAGACAATGCAGTCTTCAGAGTTTCCCAATTAGCCATACATAGCAAGATGAGCAAGCCTTCTCTACAGAGTGCTTAACACCAACAGGAATTCATGAACGTATTTGGGATTGAGTTCCAATACTTCTTCCTTGTCTGGATAAGTGGGTAGATGTTTTTGAAAATTTTTGTCTTCTTTTTTTCATTGTTATATCTCTACCACCTTTATTTTTAAAAAATATAAATCATGATGCTAGAGAGATGCCTTCAACATCTTGCTGATCCAGGGTTTGATTCTCAGCACTTACATCTGACATCTCACAATCACCTGTAACTTCAGTTCCAAGAGTTCCAACTCCTTCTTCTGAATATTGCAGGCACTGCACGCATGTGGTACATATACCAACAAGCAAGAGCACACACATACATGTAAATAAAGACATATACATCCTATTTGTGATTTTGTAATCACAAATATTGTATTTTTATTTTGCTACATTCATTCTAGACAACCCTCTATTTGAATCAGTATTTACAGTATTTTACAAAAGTAACAGACCCAGTTATGAAATATCTTTGAGCTTTAAATATTACATTTTAGCAGGTAAGATATCTTGCTCTTCCCCAGCAGATATTTGTAATTTTAAAGGTGTTCTCTAATAGCTTAATTAACCCAATAAAAAGAAATATGTGACCCTACATGCTATATTTATATTTTCCTTAAATGGATATATCTGAAAGTTTGTTTCAATTTGCAATCCATAGAAAATAATATTGAGAGTTTCATTCTATTTTCACACTAAGTTTTTGAAATCTGGCATGCATTTTATACTTATAGAGGTATATAGTTAAGAGTAAATCCATTTTAGTGTGCTAAAGTCACAGTGCCTGGGACAACTGTATGAGACAGGTCAGCTCCAACCCAAAATGTATATGGGACTTAGTAGCAATGATCAAAGTAACTGGGTTGGGTAAATTTGTTGGCTAAAGAGCCTATCTCATAGAACACCTAATGTCACCCTTGCATATCTCAGCAAGCAAAACAAGCTGGAGAATGTCAATTTAATTGTCCCATTCTCAGACCAGAAAGTTAACATAAGCCCCACCCACTTAATAGACTCAGCCTGCACTGAACATCAATCCTATGGGGATTAGCATCACCTCTAGGGCACATGTGCCGAGAGAGTGTGTGCTGAAGGAAAAGTTACTTTGATGATTGGCAAAAGCAAGGTAGTGGATAGGGCTTGTGTCTCCTGCCCAGGGCTCTTCACACCAAACCCTGCTGTCATGCAAATTGATTTATTTTCAAGATCTGGAACAGTGTAGCAATTGCATCAGGGACATGCTGGTGGGGTGCAGATGCTAAGGTACTGATTACTATTTAAATTTCTGTGTGAGTAGGTGTCCAGTGGGCACAGTTGGAACTTATTGTGTTGGGATCTGAATTCGCCTGCAGGAGGGATGCTGGATGCCATTTACACAGCAAAGGACGGGCACCTGCTACTTGCTTTTTTCTCTTTTTTTTTTTAAACAAACATATGTTTGAAGATGTGCCTGAGCCTCACAGGGTTCCAAACTTTCCTCCAAAGCAACCCCATGTCAAAGCTTGGAAATTGTATCTGAAGTCCCTTCTTCCTTTATCTTTGCATGTTTATATTCTCCTCATTCTTAACACCCAATCAAGAGAAACATATAGAAGTGCATTTAATTAGATTGCCTTTCCTGTGATTCCTGATCAGAATTCCTTCTTCTGCCTCTAGATGGGGTAGAGGTGAGATCTAAGTTTGAACCCATAGCTCCTGCTTTCTTCCTGGGTCACAGAAAGACGGTGTTTTGGGAAAGATGTCTGTTAAAAATAAATGAATATAAAATATGAGCTGATAACAATATTTTAAATTTTTGGCCACATCTACTTTTCTTGTATGTGTGTGTGTTTGTGTTTGCATGTACAGTGCATGTGCATTAGTCAGGGAAACTGTAGGAGTCAGTTCTCCCGTTTCATCACCCACTCAGGCATTGAACTCAGGTGGTCACTGGTGACTAATACCCTACCACTGTGAAACCTCTTAGGCCTTGAGCTTGGCCTTTTATACCCTCTAAAGCAGGACTTCCTTTGTAAACTTCTCCATTGTAATTCATTCTTAACAAAATAAAATTTACATAAAATTGATAAATTAGGTATGTTTATCAAATACTGATAATAAATGATAAAGCAATATATTCAAAAAGAATTCCTTGGTGTGGATATAATGTAGCATTTATTAAAAACAAATGCAAGTTTGCATACTAATAAGAATATGCTTATACATTTTTATATTAAGAATTAACTCTTGGTTATATATTTGAAACTGAGGACATAAAGCATCTTTGAAGTTCACAGTGAATTGATATTTTAATTTTGTAGCCAAGATCAGCAGAGAGCAACAGAACTATATGTAGAGCCATTTCGGAAATTCTTAGTAATTCTGTCCTAGTCCCATACCACAATTCATTTAGTGTTTATGTATGAAATTCAAGTCAGCACTTCAAGCAGCAGATTTTTAATATCAAACATCCTAACACAATACAATCCAAAGACATACCTATATGATACTTACCTGCTTACAAATGACAACAGGGAAATGCTAAAAGTATTGATTTTCATTAATCGATCCATTTTATTTTTGTAAGAGCAGAAAACTTTGTGTGTCAGGAAAAACAGCAATTCATGACATGGAATAGTCACAAATCTGAGCCAAGATGCTCACTGGCACTGGGTGGTGTGACAGCATGTGCCATGAAAGAGCACATGCTGTGTGTTCAGAGCCAAGGCTGCAATGCAGTCACGAGATGTACCAGAGGCTAATGGTGAAGAACTACCTCAGATTAATGGCACTTGATTTTGAATGAATTTTGCTCATTACACATTCAAAAACCTTTAGTCACTGCCAGATTTTTCACAGTCCCCACATTCAGTTAGGTGACCCAATGCTTAAGAAACTGTGCTCTCAGAGAGTTTTCCAGATTCCAGGTATGTGTATACCATACCAATCATTGCCCTAGGTATTTCATTAATAATGTCTAACATTTTTTATCTTCCTGTTTTCTTAATTTAAATGTCTACTTTTATGTAAAGCAGCATTTTCCTTGAAAAATGAGTACGTATGTATTGTCCATTTTCTGTTTTACTATAATCATAATATATTGGATACATATAAACAGATGCATATATGACATAGTCACTATGTACCTGCTAAAACTGAGTGTGCTATTGCTAGGGACATATATATTTAATTTAAAGTCTTTCTTTTATGACATCACCATCATTACATAGACCCTGCTGCAAGTGGGGTTAACAGATTTTATGGCAAAAGTATATGATTACAGGTCAGAGTTGCTGTTTTAAGACCAAATTCATATTCTTGTCTAACTGCCTCAGACAATATTATATGCTCCATAAGAACAAAGTTTAGATAGTGTAGAATTCCAGCTATGTGCTTTGGACTCTACTACTTTATGCAAATGCTATATTTCATCCGACCTACTTTCCTTTTGAAAATGGAGAGGATGTGTCTCCTGTAGCTGATATTTTATTTCTGTTTATATGATAAATATGTGGAAGGGATGGGATTATGATATGTTTGCATGATGTGACATATGCATTCTCTGTCTCATCTCTCTCTGTCTATGTGTGTGTGTGTGTGTGTGTGTGAGTTGTGTGTGTGTTTGAGAGTGTGTTTGTGTGAAGACTCATATGCTACAGTGGGTATGTGGAGGTTAGGGAAAAACCTTGAGTACCAGTCTTCACCTGTTTGAGATAAGATATCTTTGTTCATTTTTGCTTCATAGGCCAGGCTGGCTTGTCTGAGAGATTCACATTTCAGCCTTCCATTTCATCATAAGAACAGAGGGATTTCTGGTGAGCTACTGAGGCTAGCATGATTTGTGTTCTAGGGATTCAACTCAGATCTTCATACTTGCATGGCAGGTGCTTTGCTCATAAGGCATCTCCATTAATTAATTTGTTTCCTTTCTTTCACACCAATCTTCAAAACTGGGGTTAATTTATAGCTTACACCAATCTAAATTAAATCCAAACAATAATAACAATAATAGTAATAATAACATTATTTAATAATAATGCTCTTATTGTCACGATTATTATTGGTGTTTTTGTGGGACTCTCAACAAAGGGAATGGGGGCTGCTTCTGATGATTTTGCCTGATTTGAGGACCCGTTTCCTTCTACCAGGTTCCTCATCCAGCTTTCATATGAGTCTCATTTCAACTTGATATGATAAACTAGGTTTGGTTGATAACTCTGGGAACACCGTCCTTTTCTGAAGGAAAATGGAAGAGGAATGGATGGGGAGGGAGCAGGTGGAGGAGTCAAGACTGAGAGAAAAGGAGAGAGAAAAAAACATGTTTGATATGTGATAAATGAAAGAATAAAATAATAAAAATAGGCAAAATTAATAGCATTATTATTCCCTGTATTAGTCAGATTTCTATTGCTATGATAAAATACTATAAACCAAAACAACTTGTAGAGGAGGGGTGTTATTTAATCCTACAGTTTATAGTCCATCACAAGGGAAGTTACAGCACGAATTTAGGACAGGAACCAAAGACAGGAACTGAAGAAGACCTGGAGGAATGTTGATTATTGTCTTTCTCTTTATGGCTTGTTCAGCCTGCTTTCTTATACAATTCAGGACTATCTTCTCAGGGTTTACATAATAGTTCAGTCCCAATTAATCCTACAAATATCTGAAGAACTTGCCTACAGGGAATCTGACAGATGAATTTTCTCAGTTGAGGGGCTAGATTCCCAAAACCCATATCAAGTGATACAAATTCAGGGGTTCTAACCCTGGAAATTAACTATCTAAATCTAGTCTTCTGATCTCTTTAAGAACCTTCATGCATGTAATGCACATACAAACACTCACACACAAACATGCATATATAATAATGTGTAAAATTTTCTATAAGTTAGGTTTCTCATCACATTGTATAAATTTTCATTGCTCAGTAGTCTCTGTTGGTTTCATAGCATAGATCTAGAACATACCCTTATTTTTATGTTTTGTTCACTGTAAAGTGGTTATTTTAGTCATGAATGCTAAATTCTAATTTATAATTTTTTTATTTATTCATTTGTGTATAGGTAGTATGGTATGTGTGTTTTGTGTGCATCAGGATGTGTGTATCCATGTTTGTGTATGCAAAGAGGAGTGGAGTACACAGTCATGCAGATAGTAAATGAAAAGAATGGTCCATGAACTTAGGGGAGTCAATTTCCTTAACCTCTGTTCAGAGTCCTTAGTGAACTTTCCAACTTTATGTAGTGCTTAAGAGAGTTAGATTTGAAGACTAACTGTTGAAATCTCTTCTTTTGTGTTGTTGTTTATCACTCTTTTAATTTTATTATTTATTTATTTTTATTTTTTATACTAATTATTTTATTTAATTTGCATCACAGCTGTAGTCCCCTCCCTCATTCCCTCCCAATCCCACCCTCCCTCCCTCATCTCCTTCCTGCCTCTCTCTAAGTCCACTGATAGGGGAGGTCCTCCTCCCCTTTCATCTGACCCTACTCTATCAAGTCTCATCAGAACTTGGTGCATTGTCCTCCTCTGTGGCCTCATAAGGCTGCTTCTTCCTCAGCGGGGGAGGTCAAAGAGTCAGCCACTGAGTTCATGTCAGAAACAGTCCCTGTTCCCCTTAGTAGGGAAACCCAGGTGGATGCTGAGCTGCCATGGCCTACATCTGAGCAGGGGTTCTAGGTTATATCCATATATGATCCTTGGTTGGAGATATAGTCTTAGAAAAGACCCCTGTGCCCAGATATACTTGGTCCTTATGGTGCTCCTGTCCTCTCCAGGTCTTACTAACTCCCTTTCTTTCAAATGATTTCCTGCACTCTGCCCAAGGTTTCATTATGAGTCTCAGCATCTGCTTTGATACACTGGTAGGTAGAGTCTTTCAGAGACCCTCTACAGTAAGCGCCTGTCCTGTTTTCTCCTACTTCCAATGTCCATTCCATTTGTCTTTCTAAGTGAGGGTTGATCATCTTACCCTGGGACCTTCTTCTTGTTTAGCTTTTTTAGGTATACAGATTTTAGTATGTTCATCCTGTCTTATAGGCCAAGTATCCACTTATAAGTGAGTATATACCATATGTGTCTTTCTGCTTCTGTGATATCTCACTCAGGATGATCTTTTCTAGATCTCACCATTTGCCATTTCACCATTTCATGAAAATCTATTTTTATGTGAATTTTATCACAGAACTGATGTTATGTGTTAATAGTTGCAGCTCATCCTTCTATTTTATTTCATTTTATTTTATTACGTCAAGGCAAAAGGAGATGAGGTAATTCACAAAACATTGAACTAATTAGCTTCATGTAGGTTTACTTAGAAGGCTCATTTTAGCAGCAAGCATCAGATAACCGATCTGTTAATAACTCTTTTTCTTTCTCTGGTAATTATAATTTTCTTCTCTGGGATTCAACAAGGTAAAACTTGTTTTACCCACACACATGCGTGACTGTAGTATTCAGCCTTTGATGGGGTTGATTTCCATGCTGGGTTTCCTACTTTTTTTGCCTCCTCTCAGGGTTCAGTTTGTGTTGGAGTGCTCGTCTACATAGAATCTGCACCTCCTCAATTTCTCCTCCTTTGACTATTTTATCATGTAAAGGTGAATAGAGTAATAACATTTTGCTTTCTGAAGCTCTTTTGCAGTGATGCAATTATGAGTTTCATGAACACATTGTGTTTCAAACCTTATGGAAATAAAAGTACAGGTTACAAATTTAAAGAACATGAAAAGTCACACATATGGGGCCCTTGAAGCACACTAATTCACTTACAACATGCCAGGTCCTACCAACAGTTACAATTAATGATCTCCACGCCAGTCAAGTCTCTTGCTGAAGGAAGTGCAGACCTTGTTAGAGAACAGGACCGTTTATGGGCCTATGTTTCCATGTGATTATTAGCAGCCCCCATAGATCTATTGGATTCAAAACAGTCAAGAGCTTGGAACCCTTCTGCAGTTTTCAATAACTAAAGTACTCTCATCTTTTAAGAAACTCACATCTCTATCCACGGCTAAGGGGTTCACATTAACGTCTTCCTACAGACTGGGAAAGAATCTTCACTAACCCTTTATCTGACAGAGGACTAATATCCAGTATATACAAAGAACTAAAGAAGCTGACAAGCAGCAAACCAAGTAATCCAATTAAAAAATGGATTAGAGAGCTAAACAGAGAATTCTCGACAGAGGAATATCGAATGGCAGAGAAACACTTAAAGAAATGCTCATCCTCATTAGCCATCAGGGAAATGCAAGTCAAAACAACCCTGAGATATCACCTTACACCCATCAGAATGGCCAAGATGAAAAACTCAAGTGACAACACATGCTGGAGAGGTTGTGGAAAAAGGGGAACCCTCCTCCACTGCTGGTGGGAATGTAAACTGGTACAACCACTCTGGAAAGCTATCTGGCGCTTTCTAAGACAATTAGGAATAGTGCTTCCTCAAGACCCAGCTATACCACTGCTAGGTATATACCCAAAGCTTGCTCAAGTACACAAAAGGGATACTTGTTCAATCATGTTTATAGCAGCTTTATTTGTAATAGCCAGAACCTGGAAACAACCCAGATGTCCATCAACAGAAGAATGGGTACAGAAATTATGGTATTTCTACACAATGGAATACTACTCAGCAATCAAAAAGGAGGAAATCATGAAATTTGCAGGCAAATGGTGGGATCTAGAAAACATCATTCTGAGTGAAATATCCCAGAAGGAGAAAGACAAACACGGTATATACTCACTTATATAGACCTATAAAATATGATAAACATAATGAAATCTATACACCTAAAAAAGATAATCAAGAGAGCGGACATGGGGTAAGAGGATCAATCCTCGTTTAGAAAGACAGATGAGATGTGCATTGAACGCATGACAGGAGTCTACTGAGCGCATCTGAAAGCCTCTAACTAGCAGTGTTTTCAAAGCAAAGACTCATGACCAAATCTTTGGCAGAGTACAGGGAATCATAAGAAAGAAGGGGAGTTAGTCTGATGGGGAAAGGATAGGAGCTCCACAAAGACCAAATATATTTGGGCACAGGGTCTTTTCTGAAACTGACATTCAACCAAGGACCATGTATGGATATAACCTAGAACCTCCGCTCAGATGTAGCCTGTGGTAGCTCAGTAACCAATTGGTTTCCCAAAGTGAGGGGAACAAGGACTATTTCTAACAGGAACTCAATGAAGATACCTGATAAAACAGGATCAGATGAATGGAGGGAGGTCCCCCCTATCAGTGGACTTGGAAAGGGGCACAGTGGTGATGAGTGAGGGAGGGAGGGACTGGGAGGGAATGAGGGTTCGGGGCATGGCTGGGATACAGAATTAATAAAATGTAACTGATAAAAAATTTTAAAAAAAAGCATGAAAAAAAAGAAAAATCTGTAACAATAAAAGGCAATTAAACTGCTACCATTTGTGCTAAATTCTATTTAAATAATATGCCTTTTCTTTTTTACCTGAAAACATGGACATTTCTCATCCCCACTATTTACCTTATGTAGCATACATCATTTAGCCACCCGTGCTGCTGCCTACCTTCAATAGTGCTTGGGTTTTTGTATGAAACAATCTCCTTTTAACCGTAGACTACTTATGATCTTCTATTAACACAATGCTGGTGGCTCCTTTTAATTTCTCAGGTTCTGGCTCAAATAACAACTAAAACCTTTTTTTATTCATCTCCTTATTTTTACCACATTTTTTCCTGTATTGTGGCTTCTTTACATGTCTTCACTATATGTCATTTGCTTTATGGTATTTGCTTGCTTAATAATTTGCTTTCTTGTCTCTCCACATGAGAATTTTAGCCATTATTGAATATTTAAAGTAGCTGCTGAAGACAGTTGTCCACAGGTGCATAGCCCTTTGCAAAAGTGAAATTTTAGAGATTTTCTCAGTGATTTGTGAGTATCTGTGTTTAGGATCAAATAGTTTTATTTCATTTTTTTCCTATGACTCATGCTAGAAGTAAGCAGCTTAGAGGATAGTCTATCTATGCTCATGGCTGGATGACCATCCCATGGTTGGACAGAATCCTTGCTCAGCCTGTCAGATAGATAAGAGACTATGGCTGGGATATTTTCAATCACCAACTTTTTCAATTTATGGTATTGTTTTACTTATTGTTTACTTTTTAAGACTATCGTTTTCCATTTTGATAGTTATTTCCAGACACTTTTAACTGTAAATGTGGAAGAAAGAAAATTATATGCTAAAAACAAACAAAATTTAAACCTTTGAAAGGCCTGGGGTGGGTTTGTAGGGAGCTCTCCTTTTATGAGGGGCAGGGGATGGAGATGAGGAAGGGACAGAGGGATGGGGCTATGCAAAGAAAATGACTAAATAAAAATTAATTCATTTTAATATACTTTAGTCTGTAGCCAAACTCACTTGATTTATTGGTATATTAAAAGAGCTCTTCTTATATCAAATAGTACCAACTCAAGGAGAAGGGCAAGAAACTGGGAAATATACCACCATTTAATGCCAGAACTTCCATAATGTTTACATACACATTGTTTTATCTGCCTTAAAAGGTGCTAGATCAGAAAGTATCAATAGAATTATTCACATGAAAATTGTCAGATACAGTCAAAGAAAGACATGTTTAGACAGCAATATGGTGTGTGTGTGTGTGTTTGAATGCATGTGCTTCACTTGGGTTTCACCTTAAGAGTTTGAACTATTGGCAATAACTGTGTAGGCAACATGAAGAAAGAATTCTGAAGCTTTAACAGACTTATTTTTTCCCAGAAAGAGAATTAATTGATTAATAACGCTTATTAGTAAAATGGCAGTATATACGCTATATAATTGTAACCATTAATAAAAACAAAGCCTCAAAGTATCTGTTTAACCAGAATTTTGAAACATTAAATGCTTGGATTTTATTTCTTCCTCTTCCAGTAATGAGTAAGGTCACATAAATGTCTTCAAAAGGTCACATCTAAAATCAGGGTATTGGAGTCAATGATTGATAAGGCTTCATTTTCCTGAAATAGTTTGTGATTTTATAATTAGTTTATAATGACCATCATGATAGAATAAGCATACACTTATATAATAACACATCCTTACATATCAGTGTGTCACCCTCTTCCTATTTATTTGGAAAAAAATTCCTAAATAAGATATTGCTTATATAACTAATAAATGATGGTACTGCTTAAAATGCTAATATTGAGTCATTTATGTAAAAACAAGAAATATACCAATGTTTACTCGAACACATAACGGAAAACATGAAGACTTGTTTCTGCATGGTGACAGCAGTTGACCTTCAACCAATACTCTGTACCCTCAGTATATGCTTATCATCATTTATGCGGAAGGCCAGAGAACTAGAGGAGCAAATGCCAAGGATAGAGACCCAAAGACACTGTGATTCATAAAATTATAATCAGTGTTCCTATATTCTACGTAAAATAAAACAAATGCATGACAGATAATAGCATATGCAGATATAAAACTTATTAGCACAAATACATAGATCATAATAACTGAAATTTTGTCTACCTAGCCAGGCACTGTGTCAAAATATACGAATTCATACATGACGGTCAGCAACAAGTACAAGTAGAGTTCCACCTAATCCCTAACACAAAATAATCACTGTTAATTAGTAGTGTAAAAGATACACACTTCATTGGTAAATATATCCACATTCATTTGAAAGACTTATTTTTGTCATGTGTATACATAGGTATGTGTACGTGATTGCAGAGGCCTGCAGAGGCCGGAAGAGAGTTTGGCTGGGGTTACAGGTGTTGTGAGCTGACCCATGTGGGTACTGGGATTGGAAATTAGTTCCTTTGCAAGAGCCTCCTGGGTACTTAAATACTGAATCAAGTTTCTAGGCCACTGCACATTCATTTTAAAACATACCTTTATTGAAGTATAATATATAGAGTAATAACTTAATCAAAGTATATAATTTAATCATGAAGTTTGGGAAATGTATATATCCATATATATTTGGCATCGCTGTGTTTCTTCTTGGGTCTCCTATTAATAGAACTAAGTGTCATGTAGTCCTCCATGCCTGCATCTTCTAGTGAAATCCATCTACATCCATGAAAATCTGTAGTTTGTTCTAGACATCTTTTTTTAATATTCTTTATTAATTACACTTTATTCGCTTTGTGTCCCCCATGTGGTTCCTCCCTCCTCCCATCCCAATCCTTCCCTTCCTCCACCCTCTGCATGCTCCCCAAGTCCACTGGTAGGGGAGGTCTTCTTTTCCCTACTTCTGATCTTAAGTCAAGTAGGTCTCCTTAGAAGTGGCTGTATTGTCTTCTTCTGTGGCCTGGTAATACTGCTTCCCCCTCAGAGGGAGGTAATCAAAGAGCAGGCCAATCAGTTCTAGACATCTTATTCCATAGGTGTGTATGTCTTCCAATTCTCTAACATGTTCTGTTTTAAATTAACATTGGTTGCTAATTGTGGGTTGTTTTGTTTTAATACATATTTTACAATTAAATTTTGATTTCTGCAAAAAATGCTTCATCTTTCCTGCTTCATAATTCATGAAGACGGTATACATTTATATCCATCCACTTCTTTTCAAACCTCAGCAAAATGTTCTGGATTTAGGCACAAATAAATTACTATTTAAAAAATGATACCATGCTTTTCTGTTTGTTTCTATTTTTCATTTTTTGATAGTAGATTCTTTTCTCTTACAATATATCCTGATTATAGTTTCCTCTCCCTCTACTTCCCCAAGTTCTTCCCCAGCTCTCCTCTCATCTAGATCCACTCCTGTTCTGTCTCTCATTAGAGAAACAGGCTTCTAAGAGGTAACAACCATATATGACGACATAAAATATAATATAAAGCAAAAAAAAAATACCATATTGAATTTGGACATGGCAACACAACAGGAGGAAAAAAAGTTTCAACAGCAGTTAGAAGAGTCAGAGATCCACTCATTCTTCCAGATAGGAGTCCCATAAAAATAGCAAGCTAATAGTTATAATATATACACAGAGGACCTGCCTCAGACCCGGGTGGGTCTCTGTAAGCTCATATGCACCTTGCTTAGTTGATTCAGAGAGCCTTGTTTTTCTGGTACCCTCCACCCCCTCTGGCTCTTAAAATCTGTCTTCTTCCTCTTCCATTGGATTCCCTAATACCTGAAGTGAGGATTCAATGAAGACCTTTCAGTTAGAATCTCTCTCCATGTAACGGCTGGCTGTTGGAGGATGCTTCTGTGATTATGACCAAAAAAGCTCTAATCTGTAAGTGCAGCAGAATATCATTAGTAGTCATTTCATTCTTACTTAAATATTGTTTTTTATACCAGAAGTATTCGGTTTCGCCCTGGGTCTTTGAACTATACAGTTTCTGCTCCTTGGTTATGTAAGCAGTGTCAGGTCTGGGTTACATTTTATGGCGGAGACCTTATGTCAAAGCTGATGCTGGGTGGCCACTTGCACAAGTTCTGTGCTACCACTGCCCTAGAATATCTTGCAGGCAGGGACGATTGTAGGTCAATGGTTTTGTGGCTGAATTTGTGTTTACATTTATCTTTTGATTACCTGCAGAGTACCTTCCCACACCAAAGACAGTGCTGAAGCACAGGGTAGACGGCTAGATGTAGGCACCATCTGGACTTCTCCACGTTTAATGACTGGTGTGGGTGTTGTTCTCAACAACAAGGCCCCGCTTTCAGTTTACAGAGAGCAATCCATTGATAGCAGTTTTGATTTTCAACTTTAAATTATGCTTTATACACTGTTTTGGTATTATCTATTATTATGAACTCGTACGTCAGTTATAGTGCATTGTTATGTTTTTTGTTTTCTCCTACTTCCCATGTCCATCTCATTTATCTTTCTAAGTGAGGATTGATCAACTTACCCTGGAATCTCCTTCTTGGTTAGCTTCTTTAGATGTACAGATTTTGGTATGTTTATCCTATCTTATAGGTCTAGTATCCACTAATAAGTGAGTATATACCATATGTGTCTTTCTGCTTCTGGGATACCTCACTCAGGATGATCTTTTCTAGATCCCACCATCTACCTGCAAATTTCATGATTTCCTTGCTTTTAATTGCTTAGTAGTATTCCATTGTGTAAATGTACCACAGTTTCTGTATCCATTCCTCTGTTGAGGGAGATCTGGGTTGTTTCCAGATTCTGGCTATTATGAATAAAGCTTCTACAAACATGGTTGAACAAATGTCCTTGTTGTGTACTTGAAGCATATTTTGGATATGTGCCTAGGAGTGGTAGAGCTGGATCTTGAGGAAGCGCTATTTCAAATTGTCTGAGAAAGCATAGCCTACCATAAAGGGCCTCTGAAAGACTCTACCTAGCACTGTATCAAAGCAGATGCTGAGACTCACAACAAAATGTTGGGAAGAGAACAGGGAACCACATGAAAGAAGGGGGAGTTAGTAAGACCCGGAGAGGATGGGAGCACCACAAGGACCAAACATATCTAGGCGCAGGGGTCTTTTCTGAGACTGATACTCCAACCAAGGACCATGCATGGGTATAACCTAGAACCCCTGCTCAGATGTAACCCATGGCAGCTCAGCGTCCAAGTGGGTTTTCCTAGTAAGGGGAACAGAGACTGTCTCTGACATGAACTCAGTGGCTGGCTCTTTGACCTCCCCTCCACCCCCTCTGAGGGAGGAGCAGCCTTGCTAGGCCACAGAGGACACTGCAGTCAGTCCTGATGAGACCTGATAAACTAGGGTCAGATGGAAGGGGAGGACCTCCTTATCAGTGGACTTAGAGAGGTGCAGGGAGGAGATGAGGGAGGGAAGGTGGGATTGGGAGGGAATAAGGGAGGGGGCTACAGCTAGGACACAAAGTAAATAACCTGTAATTAATATAAAAATAAAAATTAAAAAATAATGCTTTGTTATAGTTTTCCATGGAAGAATTTATACATAGATATTCACACAGCCTGGAAATAATGTGTTTTCCTTGTTATTTCAATCATAAGCTGTGTGTCTTTCTGTTTGGATAGTCAATTGGTTTTGTCTTTTTGAAGACCACAGACATCTAATACCAATGACTACTAGAACAGAAAGAACAACATGATTTCCTTATTTTTGGAACTATAAGGAACACTGTTGTTGTAAATAAAATAGAGTGTTGGGCTATATAATGTTTATTATTAGCCCTATGATTATTGTGGTGGTATTATTTGACCGACAATCACAAATAAGACACAGACAACTGTGAGATTTTATACTTGCCTTAACCTAGGGCTGAGCAGATATTTCTACCTACACTGTCTCAATAACCTCACTATTCACCTCCCAGCACCCATCCAGTGCCATCTGCAATACAGTCTTTAAATTCCATATTTATTATTTGGGCTGTCTTCCATCCATAATAACAAATACTTGCTTATATTTTGTGTTTTTCCATGCCACCCTCGGAGTCCTTCCTCTTGGCCCACACGGTTTCTTCTCCACACTAACCCATCATGCGTTCTCCTTCCTCCTCTCTTCTCATCCATATGTTTCCTGTGATTCTCCTGTCCTCTAAAGCCTGAGATCCTTAGCCATCTACCTCATTCTATCCTGCCCAGGTATAAGCCTTTCAATCAACATATCAGGTATGGCTGAGGCAGGTTTACACAGCAAGGACAGGCAATTGTTGGGCGTAAGCAAATCTTGAAGGCCAGCATCAGAACAGCCCCAACAGAACAAATTCACTCTTTCATCATTAATATTTAAGTAGATTTTTTTAGATGTCCTCTATATTACTACATTTCTTTCCCCCTAGTTTTTATAATGATTAAAGGTTGAAGTTTTTCAGATGTTTTTCTTCATTGATAGAAATAATCACATGGGTTTTTTATAATCAATTATATAGGGAGTTATTTTAGCAGATTGTATATGTGTGCATGTTTGTATTTGTGTGTGTAGTTACACATTCATTACAAGTTCCTTATCCGTGTAGTGAGCTCTCTAGTTCCCACATCAATGCACTGACAGATCTTTAACATATAATCAATAATCTCTTATTTTTACCTCTGGTTCCTGAGATGGAATTTAAAGAATATATTGCATTCCACCACTGATTTCAAATTTCCTATCACAAAGTTGTTTCTGATGTATTAGCTTTGCATTCACTTAAAATCAGCATGATATGAAATGCCCCTCCTTTATTTAATCTTCTGTTAAACCTAGATAGAATTTTTTCATCATTCCAAGTACTACATTGTTATTTTATTGATTTTCTTAATCCCTTTCTATTTGGTTTATATTAGTTTTTTTTTTTAATTTTTCCTAGTGATGTTAGATTTCATTTTCTCATTTTATTCTAGTTTGTATATAAAAATTAAAGAACATTTTTCTTACCTATTTATTTATTTATTGTTCTACAAGACATGATCTTCTGTATCTCAGATTAGTTTTTACTTGCTATCAAGATGAGGCTGGCCTTGAGCTCCTGATCCTCTAGCATATCCTTGGAGCTTGGGTGAAAAGGCCTTGTGCCATCATGCCTGGCTTTTTCTTTCTTCTTGTTTTACTTCCCCTTTCTGAGTCACTTTAGAATCTTCTGCTTATTATGTCCCACATTATTAGAATTCTCTTTGGCAGTGATTAACACTGTTTTCATTTCACATATTTTGTTTTCATATTTGTGACTTCCGTTTACATCTTTTAAAATTTCTTGTTTCCATTTTTCCTTCCTTTATTTTCTTCGGCAGCTTCAACATGCTTAAGTGTATTTTCAACAGTAACTTTAACTCATTTGTATTCAAATTTTGTTCTACATTTAATACATCTCATTCCATTAATTTATCTTTCTTCTGGTTGTAATTATAGTTTCTGGGTGATTTGCATAACCAATAATTACAAAATATATTGTATACAATACTATATTACAGAAGGACATTTTCATCAAGTATTTATTGTAGGTAAGTTTTTATTAGATGTTAGAAATTATTTTGGTGTTTGAGTGACTGTTTTTGAGAAGGTCTCATAGAGCCTACATAGGCCTCAAACTCATTACGTAGCTGAGGCTGTTCTTAAACTCCCGATCATCCTCCTTTCACCTCCTTTTTGCCAGAATATAAACGTGTAGTACATATTTTATATTTCTGTCAGTGCTTACTGAACATTCTGTGTGACGTATATCAGTCATTCAAATGTCTCCCTTTGTTATGGCATATATTATCATACTTAAAATTTAGTTTGTTTTGAATCTTGTTTTAAAATAAATTATTATGACTGGTCCAGAGTGATATTTATTTAAGAACCATTACTACACTCTTCCAGCAATAATATTCTTAGGATTGGGCCTATTGCCTGACAAATTAGTTGGTGAAAACAGGTATCATCCCGGGTCCGACAAGATCAAAGAATTACAACTTCCTCCTTATCAGAACTCCTTTTTTTTTGGTTTGGGTCAATGTCATCACAACAGACACAGGACTAAACAGAACAAAAATATCTTGCATATCTCCAGTGATTGCCCTCTATGTATGTGTCTCCTTTCTCTATGGTTCTGATCTCTGGGAATTCTAGCCATCATGGCTTTCTTAAACTACTGTCTCCTTTTGCTTCATTGTGGGAATGCTCCAGCCCCACTTTTGTGCTCCTGAAGGTCAGGTGTTTTCTTAAATATGACTGATAGTGGTTTTCTGTAAGTATACACATATTTTACAAGGACAAATTTCTTTGACAACAGGTACACTTATCTGGGGGTATAATTGTAAATGCTTAGAATACAGTTTGAAATTACATTTGCTTAGTAAAGTAGAGACAGTAAGTTCTTTTCTAAGATCCATGTCCTCACTAACCCCAGGTAGTTGGGTCAGTTTTCAGTGCCACGATTTTCTGCCTGTTGAGTAAGTCTTTAGTCCAATTAGACAGCTGTTGCTTATGAAAAAGAACTGGACAGCCCTTTTGTCGCTGTTGTTTGTTTTTAGTTTTTGTCCAGACAAGGTTTCTTTGTGTAGCCTTGGCTGTCCTATACTCACTTTGTAGACCAGGCTGGCCTTGAACTCACAAAAATCTGCATGCCTCTGCCTTCCCCAGTGCTGGGATTACATGTGTGCACTACCACACCTAGCAACGTGGATATCTCTTAATGTTTAGTAAGGTCAGGCTCCTAAATCTGTGTAATAAGATCACTTTCCTGTGCATCAATGTGTTCCATCATTTAAAAAATGACATGCTATTTCTTAAGTACATGGACAATATGCTTAAGAAGCTTCACACCATAACTCAACTCAACAATACTTATGATACTTTTAAAATACTATTAAAACCTCCGTTTTCAAACAAATTGTAGAAGGTGTGTTATTTAATTATGACTATCTATTGATGATAAAGAGTCACATTAGAAGATAGAGAAGATGACAGCTCCTTCAATGTGCCTAGATCATTTGGTCCTCATTATTTTTCTCATTTTGGTTATGGGAACAAGGAAGATTAGTGTTGACTTCTCATTTGTAAGCAGAGATGTGAAGTGAGGCTTTTGAAGAAAAGCAGTATTAAAGGAACAGTGTAGATATGGGATAGAAAGTCCAGGCAGCATTGAAACATAGAGAAGTCTGTGAAAAAAAGTCCAAATTCCTGCTGGTCTCCTCTGAGTAATCATATGAATAGACAGTGAAAGACTAGACTAGATTCAGTCCCTGACCTGGAGGGGCAGTTCTCCATTTTCTATTATCTGCTCAGCCAGAAAGCTACTTCCCCTCGAGCCACACTTTGCCAAGTTGCTATCTCCATCCACCCTGCCTGGTTTATAAACATGATACAGACATGGAGGTGCACAGACTCAGTTTGCTCCTCCCAAAGGGCAAACTATTTTTGTACTCATCAAGCAGAGTGCAGGGGCCAAAAATGGTTGTAGTAAATAAAATAACAATATTGAATCCTGTTTGCAGTCTGCAAGCGATGGGTAAAAGGAGATAGGAAGTAGAGATGCAGAATCAGAAAGGCAGATCTTTAGCCCATTGGCGATAGTAAAGTGAATACATTTTAGGGAGGTGTGCTTTGGTGTAGAAAAAATGCGCATGCGTTTGACAGTGTAGAGACTTGTATTTCTTCCCCCTAGTCTCATATTTCTTGTGGTTTTATTTTTTAGAACACTGTCGCAGATTTACCGAATTCAGTTACAATATATTTCACGTGGACATGCAGCCTTCAAAGTTAGTCTTCTTAATAATTAGTAAGTGTAAACACACCATCTTCATTTAGCATTCATCTTTTGCTTCCTGATTTTCTATGGTTTTCACTAATTTAAACTTCATTTTTCAGTCTTAATCTACACTGAAACTTTTTCTTGGTCTTTGGAGTAACCAGAAGCCAGGTTAGCAGAGAGTGCATGAAATGGGTGAAATTAATTACAATGGTATTTTTAAATGTCACTTATCAAAAATGCCATCATTTCAACATCATGTGACCAACATGCAGGCAACACGTTGCCTTTCTTTTTCACATTCTCTCTTAATTATCCAGTGCCCTGTTTACACTTTTGGCAAATATCAGTTTAGAAAATCCATGTCTCTGTTTTGCAGTAGCCAGTTGTAGACAGCTGCTGCCTCTTAGATACAGAATCCCAAAAGGATGACTTTCTTTCTGTATGTTTCCTGAGCATTTTCCTTTTGCCCCTGAGCATCACTGACGCCAAAGGACTAGGGGACTACCTCCATAAATCAGTACAGTTTTAAAGTTCTAATGAATTTGACTACTATTCCCGACACTTCAGATTGGAAATTGAAAATGAGAGGCAATACAATGTAGGACTGGACCTTCAAAGAACATTTTAGTCCTGGTTCAGTGCCTCATTGGTAATTTTAAACACGTGCCCTGCTGTTTAGTTAAACATACAAACATACACCCTGGGAAGAGAGTGGACCAGAACAAATTAGAACTCCTGTGCCCTTCACTCTCCTTCAACAATGTTCACAAGTCAGGATGCTATCAGAGTCAGAGGGGTTCTGTTTGTGCAGCATGAATGCAGATGTAGTCAAGAGTAAAAGACCCCTGCTCAGTGTACCATAACCTGAACTTAGCTGGCTCACTCAGGCATGGAGGATTATGCAGTTTAAATTGGATGAGAATAGTGATGGCTGTTTAAAAAACTAACATCAACAACACTAAAACTCAAAACCAGAAAATAAAATAAATGGTTCTTTTACCAATCATAAAATCATATTTAATATCAAGTCTGTTGACTAAACCGGAGATCTCCTAGACAGCCTTAAGTGAACCTGCTAATTCTGAGATTTTGTAGCTACTCAAGTGTAGAGAGGTGGCCTTCAATTTCTAAAAGCATAGAAATTTTAAGATAGATCAGAATTCCTCTGTTTCTGCTGATGCCTTTAAAATAAGGTGCAGATCCAAGATCACTTAGTAGACAGGCAGTTGAGGCCCACTGATCTTCTCAAAGATAGGAGACATCTTTCAGGAGACAGATGTTTCTGCAATGAATTATGGGTGCAGTCAAATTGGATCACCACTCATTAGAAGGATCGTTGTTTGCAAAGGAGAAATGCAGTTCCTATTGCAGAAAGGAGCAGAATATCAACATGACTCTCCAGGAGCATATTCAACTGTCTTTGAGTTTATGATGAATGGCAAGACTATTTTGGCTTGAAAATCATAAATGCTACAATCCCTTGAAAATGCATTGGAAAATAACCTATCTGCTGCTTCCCAGCTCATAGGCTACATTTTGTGAGATAGTCAGAGGAGCAAGGAATGGCCTCTGATTCCAGCTCACTGCTCAAGGAACTTCACAGTAAGTCTTATCAAGAGAATGTTAATTGAGAATTAACATTCTTTATCAGAGAACCCAGTACTCTCATCAAAAGAAGCTTTGAAAAGCAGAGGGACATATGTTAGTCCACTCAGAGTGCTCTCTCTGGGATTTGAGGAAGCAGTCAGAGCTGGCTCATGGGTGTCATTTCCTTGCTCTCAGGTGAATTTCAACATATGGGTCATTTTAAAAATTGTTAATACAAATAAAATTTGTCTCCTCTTTCATACTGTAAAATTAGAAAGTTTCACAAAATAGAGGAGTATGTTTCATCTTTGGACTAGTTGTCAAAATCCAGGTTAATGAGACAAGAATGAAATATATTCTGATCACTGCCTGTATGATAAAATGTCCTAATACCTTTGTACACTAAAATAAAACAAGAAAATAAATTGACTGAATATTGATGAGTATAGTTGTATTAATTGGCATCATTAATTCATTCCAAGACATACATTGGATATATATAATATACCAGAGATGCTCTTGGTTCCGAGTTTTATCCTGGCTCCAGAAGAAAGACCAGAACATTATCATACCTTTCTTGATAATGAGATAAAAATATATCTGCTTTAAGCTGTATATACTGCAATGAAGTTTGTGTCAGAAACTATTCTAAGCTATTATGTATTTAGTTCTTTTTAGTTTTCTAAGTTAGATAATATTGGACAATTTTTATGCAAACCAAGTGATAAGCACTGAGGCACAGTAATCTGGGCCAATGAAACTAGCAACAGGACAGGATTTTAACCTATATCCATCTGGATACAAAGATAATGTTCTTTATATGTGAATCTATTCATGCCTACACAGAGCTGTTTGTTACCTTATAATATTTTAATGGTGACATAGCTAACTTAATGTATTAATTTTAAATATGTCTATGGGAGACTAGAGACTTTAGGATCATTCTTACCAGGCAAACTTTGGAGATCCAGCCATAACCTGCTAGCATGGAAAGTAGATCATTCAGTCCTTTTATCCCCAGGACATTTGAGCAACGCTTTAGGCAGGATTCTGTTGCCATCAAGTTGAGACCTGGACAGCAGTGTTTGTGCTGCACCTGGACCTGGAACAGTAGCTACAGGTTGGATGTTATACAGCAGGCAGCTGAACTGCTTCTGCCTTAATGCCAGAACACTGGGATTAACCAAGTGGCTGAAATGGAATGTGTTTATGTAATATATTTATTCAGTCTACTTCCAACTAAGGCAGAGAAGGGTTAAATAGTTTTTGGTCTGTGCTATACTTTCCTAGAGAAAAATATCTAAATATATAGATAATTGATATATGACAGATGGATATATAGATAAATATAGATGGATGTATAAATATAGAAGACAGATGGATAGATAGATATAGGTGGCAAGTTAAATGATAAATGATTGTTAGACAGAGTAGATAGACAGATAGATAAATAATAGTAGATAGACAATAAAGAGCTGACTTATGTAATTATGGTAGCTTACAAGTACCAAGATTCTCCAAGACCTTTTAATCCCAGTCTGGAGAGCAAACCTAGAAAAATGATAGTTTATGGTCAATGTAAGTCCAGAAAATGAATAAAAGGAGATCTGTTGTTTTAAGTCTAAAGACAATAAATAGCTAACTTCTCAATTAGCATTAAAGGTAAGCAGACAGAAAGAATTCTTTCTTACAGAGAGGGAGGTAAGAGGGTGAGTCCTCTGCTCTATGACAGTTTTTCACTGCTTAGGAGATGCCCTAACATACGAGAGGACATGCTGATTTTTTTAGTTTTAGTGATTTGAGCATTAATCTCATAAAAAGCTGACCTCACTGAAATATTGGAAATGACGTTAGTTGACATGTGTAGAAGCCACACCTATGTAACTCTGTAATATAAATCTGAAGGGAGCTACACCGTTGAGTGACTAGCATAGCCACAAGGAAGACATCGGTCTCTGGGTTCACTTCTCATGTTCTCTCACTTCATATACCGACTTCATATATCCTTCAATATTTTGATTAGAAACAGTCATCAATGTGCATTAAATAAATCACTGTATTCAAGATACTAATAGAAGTCAAACAATGGAAAAATAACATATATAGTTCATTTTATAAGTGTTTTATGTATGTTTTCAATATATACATATATCCTAACTATGCTCTATAGTCTACTTGAGCCAGACGGTAAAAAGTCAGTTAAAAATAGCATTGTAAGATTTCTCTTCCTAATCATATTTACTTTATGCTGTTCTTTCTGGTGTTTGTGAGTCTGTTCATGTTAAAGAATAAAATCAACTTTTACTGTCTATTGCAATGTATAATAAATCACTAAGATATTCTAGATTTACTATGATCATTTGTTATAAAATGTGTAAGGTTCAGCAGTATCTAAAAACTTTTCTGGTAAAATATTTTGAAACCTAGTATTATTTTATGTTAGTCACATTGTCAAAGTGACCTCTGATTTATCATATTTGAACCACAGATAAATGCTGCCTATGGCCTTTGTCACAGGCCCTTCCTAGTGAAGCACATAGTCATCACTGGGGAAATCCTCAAATAGCCAAAGGGTAGAAAATAAGCGATGGTGAAGTATTTGGCTCTACCTGGGACATCTGTAACACACTTTTCTAGATTTAGGGAACAAATGGAAGAGGATACATAAATAATATAATAGTTGAGGATGGGGAGATATGCAGCAAAAAAAATCTTCTAGATATATCATGGCTGTTGCACTCATCAAGTCACGGCAGCTGTGGATATCTGCACATAAGTTCCACAGGATTGGGCCCATCAATATGTCATCATGGATGAGGGATAGGCCATGTCTCCAGAAGGACTATTAGCAATTACAACTATGTAGAAGAGGTGTGTCACCTTCTTCAGTGGTTTTCCCACAGACATCCCTTACTTCACGGAGTAAGGCCTCGTGCATGTGGGGCAAGAACCAGAAAGAAGACATAAAAGGAGGCCCACTAAGAAAAAGAATGCCATTGGGAGAGTGAGGAGAATGGAGGGGAAGAAGGAGAATTGAGAGTGACTAAAACTCATTACATAAATGTATGAAACTGCCAAACAGTTTTAAAAACTGAAAGCAAACACAGTACAGCCCATCTTGATGATCAGAAGGGGAGGAAGACCTCCCCTATCAGTGGTTTAGGGGAGTGACAAGGGGAGAAGAGGGAGGAAGGGTGGTGTTGGAGGAGCTTGGGGAGGGGAACCACAGGCAGGATTCATAGAGAATAAATTATAATAAATAATAAATAAAGAGTAAAATAAAATAGATATGGAATTAGAAAACAACCCTAAATAAACTACAAGGAATATATAATTTCTATATTGTTTCAGTTGAATCATTTTTAACAATTTGCTGAGAATAACTTAAGTTTTTGTAAAATTGACCATTTTAAACTTTCTCTTTAATTTTAGGTGATAAAAAGTATATATCTGAAGTTTTTAAATTATTTGATTTAGAGCTTGTCAAGATAGGATTCATGGGTCAAAGGGTATGTTGATGTGGACATTTGCTTTTTCCATAACCTTTATCTCTTCACATTTTTTGAAATATGAATATATTATGGAAATTTTCTGAGGAGGAAGGGCACCTTTCTCCTTACTACATCTGGTTGTTCTCTGGGCTGGTAGCATCAATGGACCATTGTAGAAATTCATGGGTGGAAATACAACTCTATCACAACCAACTGAACAAAATCAGAAGGCATTGATTAGAATTGACTAATGATGGCATTTGAGCTATTGATGGACAAAGGTAAGTTCATCCTGAGATTCACATCAACTGAAGGAGAAAATGAGTTGAGAGAAGTAAGGTGGATCATGGTGATACAGTTTAGAACATGAAGGATTTCTATTTTTCCTTCACTCGCTTCATCTGCTTGTTTAATACTTGGCTCTTTTAATTTACAAGTCATGTAGTACTGATTGGACATCATATTTTTGGTTAACTATAGGCTGTAAAAATCTGAAATTCTTTTAAAAATTACTTATTTATTTTAATGCAAATGAGCGCTCTGCTTTTATGTGTACTAGAAGAGGGAATCAGATTTCATTTCGGATGGTTGTGAGCCACCATATGGGTTGTGGGAATTGAACTTAAGACCTCTGGAAGAACAATCAGTGCTCTTAACCACTAAGCCATCTCTCCAGCCTCCAAATTTGAAATTCTTATAGCCCTTTGGAATGTGTAGTGATCCTACAAAAAGACTCAATGCAGAAGTGAATGACTCAATAAGTTATTATGGTCTGTGTGTTAACAGTGTTATCAGTAAGATCTAATAGTTTTTTTTAAATTTTTTATTATTATCATTTATTACAATGTATTCAATTTGTATCCAGGCTGTGTCCCCTTCCCTTATATCCTCACAACCTCACCCTCCTTCCCTCTTCCTCCCCTAGCCCTTCCCCTAGTCCACTGATAGGTGAGGTCTTCCTTACCTCCTATTTGACCCTAGCCTAACAAGTCTTATCAGGGCTGGTTTCTTTGTCTTCCTCTGTGACCTGGAAAGGCTGCACAATCCCCAGGGGGAGGTGATCAGAGAGCCTGTCACTGAGTTCATGCCAGAGAAAGTCCCTGCTCCCCTTGAGGGTGAGACTCATAGCCAAACTTTGGGCAGAGTGCAGGTAATCTTATGAAAAAAAAAACAGGGGGATAGAAAGACCTGGAGGAGACAGGACCTCCAAAAAGAGACCAACAGAGCAAATAAAACTGAGCCCTGGGGCCTTGCAGAGACTGATACCCCAACCAAGGACAATGCATGGAAAAGACCTAAAACCCCTTCTCAGATGTAGCCCATAGACTCATTCTCCAAGTAGGTTCCCTAATAAGGAAATAAAAAGTTTTAGCAGGACAAACAAAGGATAAATTCATTAACTATGACTTTGTTTATCTTCTTCTTATTAAACAAAACAGATGTTAATTTGTTAATTTGTTTCTGGGGATATTTGTCCCAAGTAAAGTCTTCATTGCCCACATATTACTGAAAAAGATTTTGATATTCTCAACTCTACCTTAGGTCCATAAATATTGCAGTTTACACAATTAAATCAGCCACTCAGATTCTATAAACAATTTTCTGTCATGACATTTGTAATAAAATAGAGAATGACACAAGCTTTTGTACACTTGACTGTTGTAGTAGAAAGGTAAATATATGCTTAATTCATAAGGTATATATGTTTTTTTTCTATTTGATTATGCCATTGGCCAAACATGCTTTTATCACTAAATTCTACACAGGACCTTTATCTGTTTCAGGAACAGAACACACAGATTGCCTCTAGGCTTTGCCTCCTGTGCCAGATGTATTTGATTCACAGTTGTTCTTGAAGACTGTGCTAAGAAGTGTTGGGAGAGGCAGTTGCAGAAAAGAATATCATAATCAATTGGCAATAGCTGCCCCACGTGAGAGATGAATAAGAAACAGCAAGAGATATTGAAAAATCTAAGAATATGTGATGCAAAAAAAAAGAAAAAAGAAAAGAAAAAAAAAACAAAGAAAACCAAAGATTAATTTCCAGAGAGATTTATTTTTTTAAATTTTTTATTTAACTTTTATTAATTACACTTTATTCCTTTTGTATCCCCCCATAAGCCCCTCCCTCCTCCCCTCCCGGTCCCACCCTCCCCCCCCTTTCTGCATGCATGCCTCTCCCCAAGTCCACTGATAGGGGAGGTCCTCCTCTCCTTTCTCGTCTTTTTTTTTTTTTTTGTTCTTCTCAATGCAGTTTATTCAGAAACCTTGAATCATCTTCTGACCCTGGGGAAAGCCAGCCCACAGCTTAAAATAGCCTCTGGGTTTGGTCATGAGTCTTTGCTTTGAAAACACTGCTAGTTAGAGGCTTTCAGATGCGCTCAGTAGACTCCTGTCATGCATTCAATGCACATCCCATCTGACTTTCTAAACGAGGATTGATCATCTTACCCCATGTCCGCTCTCTTGATTATCTTTTTTAGGTGTATAGATTTCATTATGTTTATATCTTATAGGTCTATATAAGTGAGTATATACCGTGTTTGTCTTTCTCCTTCTGGGATATTTCACTCAGAATGATGTTTTCTAGATCCCACCATTTGCCTGCAAATTTCATGATTTCCTCCTTTTTGATTGCTGAGTAGTATTCCATTGTGTAGAAATACCATAATTTCTGTACCCATTCTTCCGTTGATGGACATCTGGGTTGTTTCCAGGTTCTGGCTATTACAAATAAAGCTGCTATAAACATGGTTGAACAAGTATCCCTTTTGTGTGCAGAGTACAGGGAATCATAAGAAAGAAGGGGAGTTAGTCTGATGGGGAAAGGATAGGAGCTCCACAAGGACCAAATATATCTGGGCACAGGGTCTTTGCTGAGACTGACATTCAACCAAGGACCATGTATGGATATAACCTAGAACCTCTGCTAAGATGTAGCCTGTGGTAGCTCAGTAACCAATTGGTTTCCCAAAGTGAGGGGAACAAGGACTATTTCTAACAGGAACTCAATGAAGATACCTGATAAAACAGCATCAGATGAATGGGGGAGGTCCCCCCTATCAGTGGACTTGGAAAGGGGCACAGTTGTGATGAGGGAGGGAGGGAGGGACTGGGAGGGAATGAGGGTTTGGGGCACGGCTGGGATACAGAATTAGTAAAATGTAACTGATAAAAATAAATAAATAAATAAATAAATAAATAAATAAATAAATAAAATTTTAAAAAAATTAGCCTCTGGGTAGCCAACCCCAGTGTGCCTCGTGGGCAATGCAGATAGGTCCACATACACGGAAGCAAGCCAGATCTTCAGGCTTAGCCAAATATGGAGTTGTTTGTGACAGAGAGCACTCACCATTGGGAAGGTGGAAGGCGGAAACCAGCTCCATCTTTAAGGCACAGCATTACGCAGCTCTCTACAGTTCCCCCTTTTTGTTTTAGACGCGTCAGGCAAGAGTAGAGGTCTGATCTCTGATATTAGAAATAAATTGGGACTTTGTACCAATGTTCATTTAGGTGTCATCCACCCAAAGAGCATCAGACCCATCCGATACCTTTTTCTCAGAGGCGGGACCTGGGGCATCAACCCGCATGCAATCAGACATGCTCTTCTCTGGGTCGAGAGTGGCTGACCCTGAGTGCAGTGCTTAGCCTCGCATCCTGAGTGTAACATTTTAGCTTTTTATGGTAACCAACCATGCTTGGGGATACTGTCCTGCTTCAATGGCTGTAAAGGCCTGAATGATCATGGCTGCATTACACTGTTGTGAGACTCTAATCTTGCATATACACCACAGGCAAACCAAGGAGACCAACACCAGAAGGCCTGCTAACGCTCCCATGCCTGCCCATTCCTTCAGATGATTCATGGCTGCAGCAATCCATGATGATACTCCTGTGGCTAGTCCTGCGTCCACTCTGGTAGAATTTGCGGTAACAATGGCCACTCCAGAGAGGTTTATTATAAAGTGTTAAAAGTTTACAATAAGCCAATCATCCTTTCTCTAAACAGTGAAGCTGCAACTGGAAAGAAGACTTTCTATGCCAGAGAGATGTGTCTGTGGACTCCTATAGAAGAGGCCTGCTTGATGCCTTGCTACAAACTGCTTTCGATTACACAGTGGTGCTGAGCATAGAACATAGCACATAGGAACAAAGATTGCAAGGCTGGGTCTCAAGCCACAATTCAGCTCTTTCTAGCCCTGAATTACTATGCAAATCATTATATATTTCAGTTTTTTATTAATGGCAATTTGGATGATCTATTATTCAAAATGTTTTGATTTTCAGTTCAGTTAATTTAATTAATTAAATTAAAGAATATTTGTGGAGCACTTAGAAAGTTCTTTGAAGATCACAGTCATGGAGCAAATGGCAAATAAAGGTTTTAAGAAAGCACAGCAGCACTAGCAAAGGGCTTCCACCTGACCATTAAATTAGTGCTAGCGACTTGGTCAGAATTTCAGATATGGAGTTCTCATGGTACCGAGGTGGCACGTGTGACTGGAGAAATTTCCATCACTCAAAAGGAAAATAAATGAACGTCTCTACCATTCTACCCCAGTGCTATAAAAGCATTTAATGATATTTGGTAGGCAATAATGTCAAATGTTTTTGACTTGAGAACAAAAGATCTGAATTTCAACTTGAGTTTGGTTCTTACTAAACATTTTCTCATTGGCAATTATAATCATAACACTTAGTTGGTATTTTTGTGGCAGCTGTATGAACTAACACATGAATGTCATTTGGATAAATCTTGTTTCTATGTGAATGTTCATTAAATATTGTTATTATTAGTTTCATATATCCCATTGGACATGTAACTACTGTCATCAAAAGTTCCATAGTTCAAACTTCATACATAACACTTAGCTTAAGCCATTATTACAACAGTTTTACTGGAATAAACGTCTCTTCTGGAATGAAACTGTAATCATGGCATATCAAGCTTAGAGAAGAGATTCAGAACATGAATTCTGAAAGAAATGATTGGCTCTCAATTTTATAAAGACATGAGGTTTCAGTGGGTTAGAATTATACCTGTAATGTTCCTGATAAGGATTATTATATGTTGTCCTGGAAAATGGTGATGCCAAGTTCTTACTCAAATGTATTTGATTCCTACTTCTGTTTCTCAAAACCATTATGCTCAGTGACTTGAGAATAATTAGTGTTTATTTACACCTCAGAACAAATAATGTCACTGGATTGCAACACCTTTTTACTGGGAGCAATATGTGTGAGCAAAAGAAACATTTTTATACACACCTTCCATCTTCAGCTCTTATGTTTATGCAAATGATTAACTTTTGTTTTTTTATTTATTCTTCTCTCACACAATCATCCCAATTGCTCCCTTCCCTCCTCTCTTTCCAGTCACAACCCCTTTTCCCCTTCAGAACAGACATCATGGTGATACCAGCTGAACACGGCAAAACAAGATGAAGTAAGACTAGGCACCCCCCCCCCAATTAAGGCTGGATGAGGAACCCAAAAGGAGGAAAATTATCCCAAGAACAGGAAAAAGAGCCATAGACACGCCCACTCCCAGTGTTGGGAGTCCCACAAAAACCCCAAGCTAAAAAAATGACAACAAGTATGCCAAGGACCTAACAAATACACATGTAGGCTTTGTGATTGAGACTTCAATCTCTGTGAGTTTCCATGAACCCTGCCCCATTGGTTCTGTGGGCCGTGTTCTTCTTGGGTCCTTGATCTGTCTGTCTCCTACAATCCTTCCTGAATTCTGCCTAATGTTTGGCTGTGAGTATATACATCTGCTCCCATCAACTGCCAGAGGAAGCCTACTTGATGAAGACTGGATAAGTCACCAATGTATATGATTATAGCAGAAGATAATTGAAATTCATTGACTTTTTTTTTGTTCTTGTCACTCATGATTTGTTCTTTTTTTTAATTTTTATTTTTTAATATTAGTTACAGTTTGTTAACTTTGTTTCCCTGCTGTATCCTGCTCCCTCTTTCCCTCCCAATCCTACCCTCCCACCCTCCCACCCTCATCTCCTCCCTGCCCCTTTGAAGTCCACTGATAGGGGAGGACCTCCTCCCCTTTCATCTGATACTGGTTTATCAGGTATCTTCAGGACTGGCTGCAAAGTCTTGCTCTGTGGACTAGCAGGGCTGCTCCTCCCCGGGGAGCGGGGGAAGATGGGAATCAAAGAGCCCACCATTGAGTTCATGTCAGAAACAGTCCTGTTCCCCTTATTAGGGTACCCACTTGGATACTGAGCTACCAAGGGCTACATCTGAGCAGAGGTTCTAGGTTGCATCCATACATGGTCCTTGTTTGGAGAAACAGTCTCATAAAAGACCCCTGTGCCCAGATATATTTGGTCCTTGTGGAACTCCTGTCCTCTCCAGGTCATATTAACTCCCCCCACCGTTTTTTTTATTCCCTGCACTCTGCTGAAGGTTTGGTTATAAGTATTAATATCTGCTTTGAAACGCTGTTAGGTAGAGTCTTTCAGAGGCCCTCTGTAGTAGGCTCCTGTCCTATTACTTGTTTTCATGGTTTGTTCTAACTTAAGTCTCTTGACCATCTGGGATCTGGTTCCTGGTCAACTCGCAGTGTGGGTCATAGGCTCCCTTTTGTGGCCTGGGCCCCAAATTAAACCAGTTAGTCACACGCTCCCACAATCTCAGAGACACCATTGCTTTGGCATATCTTGGAGGCGGTACAAGTTGTGGGTCAACAGGTTTGTGGCTGTGTCGCTGTCCCAGCCAAACTGGAAGACTTTTGTATGAAAATGGCTTCTTGAGGCTCCTCATATGATCCATTACTAGGGATCCTTGTTAGGGTTACCATCAAAAATTCCATGAGCTTTCTACTCCACTAGGTTTCTACATACACCCCTAAATTCCCCCCTATTCCAGTCATCTCTCACTGTATCCTGTTCTTCCAACCCTGTCCCCCACCCTGCTTCTTAACTATACATCAACAAAGCAGTATATTATACAGATAAATCTTTGGATAGAAAATCTCCACGTGTAGAATGGAATAGAAGGTTCAGTTTTATTTTCACTTTCTGTCTAGCCTGAGAAACATTTAGGAATGGATGAGATGGGCTTTCAAAGGACTGAGGGAGGCCACTCTAGGAAGATTCAGATGGTTTGGTATGAAAGGTGACATGATCCCGCAGTGTCAGAGCTGACAAGCAGTACTATAGCGTTGATTTGATCCAGCTTCTTTATTTACAGATTATATAACTTTTCTACTGCTTCTCACAAAGTTAATGACTTATGGCGTACATATGCTCTTGTTTCCTGTATGTCAGATGTTCAGAAAGGAACGACTACATTCTTCACTTGTGGTATCCTTAGTTTGAAACTAACAGGTTCAAACTATGGGCTATTGTCATGTGGGGTTACTCTTCTGTCCTTTGTTTACTAGTTGTTGGTGGAATTAATTTCTTTTTTGTGTACAAATAGTTCCAATTCCCCACCCACTGTCAGCTAGGCATACATGTCAAAATCTAGGTGTCCCTTATTGTTCCCTGAGGCCTACATAAACAGTTCAAAATCTGGATGGCTGTTGCTAGTTTCTTACAAATTAGCTGGAGTGGATCACTCAGGCTTCTTCTTCTACTAACATCCTGAGAAAACTTTTTGTTTTTAAAACTTATAATGCTTTAGTTGGTCCACCCAGGGTGGTATCTCTCTTATCATATAAAATAGCAGTTACAATACTGATATATATTTACATATAAATATTTCAGCCATGCTCAGAAGAGAGGATGTTATATAAGTCATTGTAGTACTCTGCCTACACAAAGGTTGAGAACACAGGGTTTGGGAAGGACAGATAGACTTGTTTTTTTTTTTTTTTTCTGGTGCAGAGTTTAGCAGAGACAAAATCATATTGGTGGCTATTAGTCAGCTCATAGTTCATTTCTTTACTAACTGAAGTTCTACTTCTACTTTTCTAAGTCAAATGATTTATCTGTGCATATTTATCATACTCTACTAGAATACACTTGGTAACAAGCTATAAAAATTCGAATAAAACCAACAGCAAATAAAACCATTATGACTTTGGAAACTTCTGGGTCACTATACCTTACTCCATTATGAGTCACATTCTCTCTGTGGTGGCAAAGATGATTGAAAGAATTGCACTCTCGTACACTAGGTACTAATCATGTCTGTTATCACTATTTGATTTTATTAATTTTAATTATGTTTATTTATTCTTATTTGTGTGTGTGTGTGTGTGTGTGTGTGTGTGTGATTGCAACATAGCACATATATATGTGGAGGTCAAAGGATAACTTTCAAGAGTCAGTTCTCTATTTCCAGTGTGTGAGTCCTGAGAACCTAACTTGGGTTGTCTTTACCTCCTTCACCTTTTGCTACCATCATTACTTCATTTAGAGAACTATTAAATTAATATTTGATCAAATACTCTGGAACTGATTGTTCAAGTGGATCTGTACCAAGACCCTTTCTGGTGTAAACACAGCCAGGATCCATGACTGGCTGGCTTGCTCTTATGCCTTATAATGAGTTTCCCCGAAGAGGAAATAGGGGGCCCTTGTAGAAAAAGAATAAACAGGTCTTGAGGCAGTCAAAAAAAACTCCCCCTGGTGGATCACAGCTGGAGAAAAAGAGAAAGAGAGAAGGAGGAGCAGGAAGAGGAGGAGAAGGAGGAATCGGAGGAGGATGAGGAAGAGGAGGAGGAGGGGAAAACCACATAGATTAAACCACAGGAACAGAGGAATAAAGAGAGAGCAGTGCACTGGTGTCAGTGAGTATGTACAATATGTAAGGGTTCCTCATTACAAAGTTTTCTGAACGTCATTCATTGGAAGTATACTGATGTTTCTTGACCTGTGGAGTGGGACTACCTGCTATATCTGCCTCCTCTTTGAATTACTACAGAAAAGGAAGGTTGCAGAAAGCAGAGGATAAACAACATGAGATTATCAAAGGCCCTATGCCTGCTGAATTACCAACACAAGTGGAATAATAAAGCAGCTTAAAATAGGGTTATCCCCTGAGTATATACCAACAGGATAATATTCTCCTGATATTTAGTTTGGAATTTCATGTTATCAGGGCAAAGGGCTAGGCAGGCTACAGACTGTGTTAAGGATGACATAAGGTTACTAGCATGTCGTGGAGAGAGGAGAGAAGTCATATGTAAAAAAAAAAAAAAAAAAAAACAACATATACACTAATGTCCCATAACACCCATTATTATATATTGAGAGCCTGACAGGAAACCATGCAGGTGTAACTTCTCCTTGGAGAATCAAATGCATCAGCAATCTTTATGAGTATGTATTTTCTGATATCTGGGGCACTACAAGGAAGATTGACATATTAAAAAATACCTCATTCAAAGCAAGTGTGGAATTAAAAGAAACAGTGTACACACATAAGAACCCATGGATTAGACATATCCTCTGTTTGTTGAATAAATATGCACTAGGCCCCATCCATGTAAAAGGGCCAAAATTACTGTGGCCTTAAGTTTGGCTTCTGTTGCAGGGTGCTCCAAGTTTGGATTCTGCTTCTGTTACATAATTCCGACCAATTTTTATCAAGTTTTCCTCACTTGAATATGGGAGTGAGGACCATAACTGAAGTACCACGTCACAGACTGATTTTAGGAATTACATTAATTAACCCTTGTGAAAGTCAGGGAGCAGCTGTTAGTGTGCACTGAGTCTCTGTATGCTTGGCTCTCATTATGAATCTATTTTTACGCCATAAGTAGAGTGTAGGAAATATACATTCGATGAATAAGGTCATTGATAATTATTTAATTACAATTATGATGAAGGATACATTAAGGGTTGTAAGAAAGTCTATATCCTCTGTCTGGGGGGAATGGAAATGATATTTACAATGATACTTGAAAGGTGAGAAGGACTTGAATGGAGCAGAAAGCTCAGAGGTAAGCCTAGAGGCAAGAAGGAAGTAGATAAATTATAGACACTGGGAAAGGACCAGGGTTCTTGGACTTGAGAGATCAGTACATCATCTTGGAAAAGAAGAAAGTTGAGACAGTCCATGTGAAGTCTTGCACACTGAATGTTAAAATATTATTTATCTTAATTGGAGCAGCAGAGAAGATGGAAGGTGAACTACATTGCTGAGAAGAAGTTACATGTTATCCTGGAGACATAGCACTGCTGGGAGCAACAACAGTGGCATTGGAGCTACCAGAATAATCATTTCATACAGAAAGAAGCTTAGAAGTAACCATCAGTATGCAGTCTTCTGCTATCAGAGGAAAAAGAAAGGAATAATTAGGAATAAAATGAATGTAAATAATACAGGGGACAGATAATAGAAGATATTGAAGTCTGAGTTTAACAGTTCTGACTTTGGTTGGCAGCTCAAAGCTTACCATGCTTTCCATAAGTGCAGTAATGCACAGAAATTTTATTTTAAGCATACTGTCTGAAGAAAGTTTAGATGAGATGAGGATCAGAAGGAGAGAGAGTGAGAAATGAAAAAGAGAAACAGAGTATGTGCTATATAGTAATTTTGTTCAGTGAGCAGATGCTCATTTAAAAAGGTGAGGGATAGACAAGGCTTGAATGCTTTTGACCTATATATTAATAAAAGTTATATTATTTATATTTTAATAATTATTGTATGCCAAATAAAAATTATAATATTAATTCCTATTAATACCCAGGCTGGCAAGATAGCTCAATTGTCAAAATATTTGCCTAGCAAGAATGAGGGCAATAGTTTAGATTCCTAAAAATTATAATTCCTAAAAAATATAATAGCCGTGTGACTGTGGTGCCCCACATGGAACTCCAGGACTCAGAAATGGATACATGGATCCCCAGGCCAAGGTGGCTAGGAATAGTAGTTGTATCAGTGCGCTCTGGGTTCAGGTGAGAGACTGCCTCAGTAGCTAAGGGGGAAGAATAATGAGAGAAATCTTGATATATCAATTTCAGGCTTCCCACATGCCTGTACACATATGCAGGTGAACCACAACTTATATGGGGGATACCAAACATATGACCAAAGATATCGATATGTACATACACTGAAACACAGAGATGATCTTAAGTGCCTGAGTTCAATCCCTTGCACCCATGTGTTGAAAGGACAGAAACTGTTCCCCACAAACTGTCTTCTGACCTACATACACACACACACACACACACACACACACACACTATATTGCACACACATGAATGCATGCACGCACACACACACACACTGTGACATGTATACCCTTCTCAAACAAAATTAAGTAAATACATATGAAACTAGTATACTAGTTCCTGCTCTTTCAGCTGCTTTCAAGACTTAATAAAAGTGGCTCTTGCTGTTTTACAGTAGATCTGCAACATGCTAGACCTGATACAGAAGCTAGTATTTTCCTCTGAGCTTTTCCACAATTTTCTAAGTATGCTGAAGATCATAACTACATTCTTTGATATACTGTGATTATTTGGCCCAAGTTTGGTCTCGCAGAGGACTTCAGACTCCTGGAGGGCAGAATTCTCATGGTCACTCATCTTTAAATCTTTCGTATGACCTCACGTTCAGGCTTCTTCCTACAGATGTTCAGCCCACTTTGAACCCAAAGAACCACAGATTAAGGGATTTTTAACTCCTCTGAGATTTGACAGACATAGAAGACTTAAGCTTTTAAGGTAGCAGCAGGTGGCTCAAAGTCCTGCACAAATAGACGAAAATCTTGTCTTTATTTAAGTTGAAGGAAGCAGGACTTTCATTTTATCCTGAATTTTTATCTGTATTTTTTAGCATTTCTAGAATCAAAAGTTGCGGTGTTTTGTTTTGTTTTTTGCTTATTTGTTTCCCTATTGTTGTGTTGTTGTTTTTATTTCTCAAGTTTCAGACTTTAACAAGTAAGATCAAGTAGGAGATCAGAAAAGGCACAAGAAAAGCCTGTCCCTGGACAGACATTAGTGATGTCTAATGATGTCTAATGATTTGCTAATGATATTAACAAAGAGGAATTTAGGAAAATATTATCAATAGTTTAGAACATTTTCAAAAATATTTTTTTTCTCTTTGCAATACACAGAGGCAGTAGAAACCATGACTCTCCTAAAATGAACTGAGACTTACAAGCGTTATCCGATCCTTTACAATAGGAAAGAAGTGGCACACAATCCCATTTCCTGAATAAATGTTCTAGATCAAGGCATTTTCTTCTTAATAAAAATCACCTCAAAGTCCAGAGATAGTAAGTTCTCACTCAAGTCTACCTTAATTTGTTGGAAACTCCTCCTTCATGTAAGCTTTTTGTAAATTCAGTGGAAATAGCAAGCAGCTGCTCACCAACACCCACCCAAAAGAAAGAACAAGACATTTCTCACATATCTCAAGCTTCCTTAAATGTTCTTTCTTTGGCAAAGGAAAAAAAAAAAGAAGTATATTTTTGGCCTCTAAACCTTTTCCCACCAGTGTGTATTTCTGCAGAAATATGATCCATATGGTTCTGATTTCTTTCTCCATAAGTCATTAGGAATGCTTTGCACTAGGAACTTTCCTGATGACCAAAGAGTCTTTGGAGACAGTTTTAAATGGCCCTCTCAGCCTTGCCTCATAGAAACAGGGCAGATAGACAGAGCCAAATGCAAATGAGCCAAGTCCTGGAAAAATTCAAGTTTTATCCAAAACTCAGAACCAATAAGATTCCGGTGAGCTTTAAATTTGCCCTGCAATGTCTTCACATTCTCTTCCAAGGACAGCTGCTACTTAATTCTCCATTGGCACATATCAGGCATGAATTCCAGGCATCTGGGATTGTATTTATATTGGTTATAATGCTCCCAAATTTCAAGACCTTCCTGTCACCCCAGGGTCTTCCCAGTATTTCCAGGAAACACAATATTTATTTTTGATTTGGACAGAGTGTGGAATTCCTGGGCTCATCATCATTGTTATATGCATCTAGGTACAATACTCATGTGTCAAGGGACTTAGTCTGCTATTATATAAAAAATGGAATCACATTACTTGTCTCATATCAATCAGCCTTCCTTCCTTTCTTCCTTCCTTCCTTCCTTCCTTCCTTCCTTCCTTCCTTCCTTCCTTCCTCTTCCTTCCTTCCTTCCTCTTCCTTCCTTTGTCCTCCTTCCTTCGTTCCTTCCTTTCTTCCTTCCTTCCTTTCTTCCTTCCTTCCTTCCTTTCTCCTCCTCATCCTCTTCTTCTTCTTCTTGAGGTGGTGTCTCATGGATCCCAGGCAGGCCTCAGTCTCATTACAGAATGACATTTTATGTTATTAAGTGCCCTATTTGTAAGGCATTTGACGACATCCTGCCATGAGAGACTAATTATGAAGAAAGAGATAGGAAGAGGAACAAGTCTGTCTTGGTCTTCATCTGACTAGGTTGTTTCAGACTGATTTCTGGACTGCATCACCAGCTGTTGTTGGTACTTTTCAAAGAGGAAGCTTCCAGCTGGGGGTGACAGAGCAAAACGAGAATGTGACAGATAACTAAGAAGCAATGTGATAGAGATAGAAAGAGATGGGTAGAGAAAGACAACAAGGAAAGCATAAATGGGACTCCATACTAATATAAACAGGGGAAGCTTGTGTGTGGTGAATGTATTTTTCCATAACTGTAATCTTTTCAAGAACCATTGACCAGGGTCTCAGCTCAGGCCAGAAACCAGGGGAAGAACAAAGTTGTTGCTTTAGAAAAGGAAAGTTTCCATCAGTCTGAAAGAGAAACCGCCCATCTGGTCAGTGGCCAGAGAGCTGTCCGTGGTACTGACTTACTCTCCCTTGGATTGCAGGGGAAGGCAGGAGACCTGTTGGGGGTTCTGCAGCTTTCTTCACTCTTCCACTCACTCCCCCAGACTCAGCACCATTCTAAAAGTCTCTCTTTCCTCTCTCCTTTTTCTTTGTCAACCACACCAATATTTCTCAAGTTCCTAGTCTTTAATTCAAAGGCTTTTCTTTCATTTTGCTTCAAAACAGTGACTGAAGGGTCGCTGTTTTCTAGGTTCGTCTACAATTTTCTGTGACTGCCTCTCCGTCTTGTCACTTTTTGGGTAATAGGAACATTAATAACAGTAGGAACCACAGCAGTGGATAATGTGTAGGATCCACTAACTACATGGGATATACACATATGTAATATCTATCCTGATCTATATCTATCTAGATATCTATGTATATATTAGATTTACTTTCAATTCCACGGCAACTCTATTAGAGGGTTAGTTATATCATCTTACTAACCAGGTGAGAAAGTGAAGGCTACAGTAACTTGGCCAAGATCGCAGACAGGAGCTCATACCCAGCACTTGCACTTTTTACTGAATATGGATCCCTTTACATTGTCCAATATTTTCCCTATGGCTCTTTCAGCCTTACCCTCTAGTAGCTTTAACAAAGCTTCCCACCCTTGTCAAATATTCCGAGACTAGGAATCTGCACTTCTGCTGTGATTTAAGCCTCTAATAAAGACCATGCAAGGGCCTTCTGTTTCGCCTTGCCTGTGCCTCAGGCTGAATGCAGAGTTTTCTGCTCTCTGTATTCTAGTCTTAGTCTAGCCACCCTGGCCTTTTCTCTCTCTCTGGTGGTCCCTAGAGAACTTTGCGTTCTCTTCGGCTTCCCATTCAGACGTCCTTCCCACGTGAGGAAGCGCACACTTAATTCTGGGAGGTTAAGTGGGCTCTCGCCTACACAAAAAACAATTTCCAATAGTCACAGGAAAACACAAAGACACACCGGGACTCAGACGTGCGTCACCTCAGACAAAACCCACACTCAGGTATGTACACGCAGTCACGTCAAGCTCCCGCATCTTCAGAAATGCCCAGACTCTCGCGCATCACTGCTACAGACGCGTTTCGGCTAGAACCACGATTCGGGATCTGCGCGCTCAGGGTCCCTTTGGGTCCTTCTAGACGGAGACTGGCCCCGCTGTCCCCAGACTCCGGTGACTTCCCCTGAGGCTCGTCGTTGGCCCACCCAATCTGCCCCTCCCTCCAGGCGGCCCCTCTTCTCCTCTCCCTTCTCTTCCTCCTCCGCGTAAAGACGTACAAAACACTCCTCGGAATCTACCCAGGCGCTCGGCTCCTCCCTCCCCGCCCCTCAGCAGCCTTTCTCCCATTCATTTTCCTCCGTTGCCGGTGAAGTCCCTCCCACTGCCTAGCTCAGCCTCCGCTGCTCCCCGCCCGGAGACCGCGGCGTACTTGGACTTCCCTCTCCATTCGCCAGCCGCCTCGCTCCGGGTCCCCACGGCTGCGAACTGATCTGGCGCGGGGAGGGGTGGCAGGAGGAGGAGGAGAGCGCAGGCAGGAGAGGGCCAGAGAGCCGGGGAGCCCGAGGCAGAGGGAGTAGTGGCCGCCTTCCGGAGCCGGGATTCATGCCTGTCCTCGGGACCAGCCAAGGGGACTTTACGGCTGAGTATGAGCCAGGCTGCTAGGAGCCAGGTACCCCCACGCCTGCAGTCCCCGCGCCGACCCCGGTATGCGAACTGGACGCAGGGCTCTTCCAAGTTCCCACCGAGCCGAATAAAAGACGTCCTCCCTCTGCTCTCCGCCAAAGACGGACATTGACTCCAGGTAAGGCTACTCCGGGCGCAGCTTCCCACAGCCCCTCTGCCCTTGGAACCCGCCCCGGACCGCAGTCGGGGCTCCCCCGCCCTCGCCTCCCCTCCCCCTTCCAGCACCCTCGTCTGGTCTTCCCTCTCCGCCAAGTCCTCTCCTGTTCTGGAGACTGGGGGTCCCTGTAGATTGGACTCCAAGGGTTAAATGCGGGTTTCAGTAAGTGGCGTGTGTGTCCCCGCGCGCTCCAGACGTGTGTGCCATGGTGAGAACTTGATGGGGTGCTAGTGTGTGTTTGCCAGTGCGGCGCCGTTTGCGTTTGATGTGTGTGGCGTGTGTGTGTGTGTGTGTGTGTGTGTGTGTGTGTGTACCCTATAACCTACTTTCAGCGCGGTGTGTGTGCGTGTATGTTTGGACGTATGTGTTTGCATGTGTGCGCGTCTGTGTATTTTTAATTAGGTCTCTTCCGCCTACAGGGAATGGAATGGAGTTCTTACTACAGGATCACGTAGCCACCGTGAAGCCCACTGTGGGCTTCCTCCCCGGGCTCTGGGCTCTGGTTTGGGAAAGATGATAGGAATATAGACCGTGCTTTATTTAGTCCAGTGTTGGTTCCTTTAAAGGAAAAATTCGTCTAAAGCAGGGGGAAGTGCTGCACAGTTGGAACCACCGTTTAAAATGAAAGAGACATGTCTAAAACCCTAGGCAAGCGAAAGATGCTGTCCCTTTAAATTCCACACTGGGCAGAATCCAGGATTCTGATGGGAATTTGGAGAGGCTGGGTACGGTTTGAGAAGAAAAGGAGGAAGTCAGGGATCTCCTTATCTACTGCATAGCGAGTCTGGGGTAGAGAGATGACATGTCTCCCTGTTGCAATCATAGCACCCTCTGCCCCCTTTTTGAGGGGTGATCTGTACAAGTTTTCCTGAATCGTCTCAGGGGAAAGGAGTAAGCCTCCTCAGGGGACATGCAGCCACACAAGGTACCACAGAGAATATCATTTGGGGCAGCTCTGGGTGCTTTGGCAGGAGACTGATAGGGTACTTTCCTAGGACGCCTTCTTTTTGTCTTCTCCATCTCAGTCAAGCTCTGGAAGCCCCAGAATCTATTTTAGAAACCTTGCTTTCTCATGGTTTCAGGAAGTTAGGAAGATAGTGGGAGAAGGGAGAGAGATGAGTGTGTGTTGAGAAGGAGGTGGTTGGAGGTTTGTATGTGTGTGTTTAAGGGAGACCTACAGTTCCTAGGGACTGTGGGTGGGGAATCCATGACAGAGTGTGGTGATTGTTGACTTAAACTGCTGGTTTGCACCTCACATTTTATGCTTCGCTCTAAAATACTGCCAAGGCCAGGGGGCCCTGGGAAGACTCGCAGAAAGATAATTTGAGTTAAGGGTTTCCTTCTTATTTCCTCCACCTTTTAGGAGCTTGTGGAGGCAAATACTTTGGCCACCCTGCCCAGGTACAGTTGGGCTTTGGTTCTGAAGCCAGCCATTGATTTGATTCCCGGCTGCCTCTTAAAGGCTTGCCCTACTCAGCAAAAACGCTGAGTTTTACTGCTGTTAGCATGGCTTCCAGACTAGGCAGCTGTTACTTTCTCAAGGTAAATGGCAGCCATTCTGTTGTAAGCAGTGAAGCTAGAAGATGAGACTGAGGTGGTGGGATACAGAGTCTTTAAGGGGTCACTGGAAAGGCCTTTTGGGAGAGAAAATAGAAATATACCTGTTTTTTTTTTTAAATATATTTATGCATACATTTGTATCTTCTTAGGAAAGATAAAAGCAAACGTGTGTTTGCATGAACCTGCCCCAGCTGGTGGGGACTATTGTACCTGCAAGCACTTGCACACATACCATTCTTTGGCTACAGGCTGATTTCTCAGGCTGAAGGCTTCAGGAGGGCATGGTCATTGAGCAGACTTTACAAAACTCAGAGGAGCTCTTCCTGGTGCAGTTTTAGGAGGCAGTGGAAGGAGAGGAAAAGCTTGTATGTGGGGAAAGGTTCTCATTATCTCTCTTCCAGTGTATAGATGAGCAGAACTAGAAGGCATATGAAAGAGCAAGCAGACAGGACTCTGGCTCACAGAGAGGATGACAGTTTCTCAATATTCACTAGCAAATTGGCGCCCAGGATTAGAACCTAGGTCATCTTTCACACAGATCTGTCTTTTTTACACCATTACCTCATTCAGGAGCTCATAACAATTCTTAACCCTAACTACTCACCATATTCCAAGATAACTACTTGTCATCCCTTCTGGAACTTCTTGTTTCAGAGATACATTTCAGTCCTTCTTCATATGGATTCTTGAACCAGGAGCGAAAGTGTGTAATGTCTCAGTCATTCTTTTTGCTTCACAAAAGCGTTTAAACACATATTCATACACTTACAAGTGGTTGAGAGAGAAAGAAGGGGGCGAGGAAGATAATATATTCTGTTTTCAATGTCATCATGTAATTAAATGCACATGAGGACCCAAGACTATATATGACTGGTGTATAGAACCCGGTAGAGCTTTGCTTGAGCTCTCTATGAGGAAAGTTTAGCTTTCTGGAGAACAAAGTATGTACTTAGCCATCCATGCAATTACTTCAGAAAAATGAATTTACTTACATTAATTAAAATCTCGAGTCTGTACATTCATGATATAAGCACAGCAGCATACAGAAGAATATGCATGCATCCATACACAGGTGTGTTTAGACAGGACCAGCAACCCTCCCATCCTGGTATATTCCTCCAAATGAGACTCTTAACCTCCATAGGAAATCGAGCTGCCTTGTGTAAATGTATGGCCTGTGGGTGGGCTGAGACTCCCAGCCTCAGGGAAAGGAGAATATAAAGCCCTTTGAATCACAGGACCCTCAGAACTTGAAATCAGATTCACCGAAAAAAGTATGTTGCCAGGCTTTTAGATGCTCTTTTTGGAGTGCAGAGAACAGCTGAGAAATATGGGGATTTTTAGGCCCATCTGCAATAAAGCCATTAACAACCTCACAAACGTCTTTTCTGGAGCTGGATAGCACTTTAGCTCCCAGAAGGGGGAGCTGTGACTCCATTTCAGCCACGAAGAAACAGCACAGATATTCTAAATCAGCTCTGGGGCCACCCTGCTGAGTGGAGAAGGCCCAGCTCAGGCTGCCGGGAATGGGAATATATCTGTAGCAGCATAGGTGGAGACTGTAAAAATGTTCTCTTCTGTTCAGTTCAAGTTCATCTCTTTCTTAGTGCCTTCAAGAGAAATTATGCTATTGGTCAAATAGTCCTTTTTCTCTGAACCTGTCTTTGCCCAGAAAGGCTCTACAGTGTGTGAAGAAATATTCTCTAATTTGCATGTGCTTTCTCCCCATGGTTCCTTAGAGGAAGGCACTAAAGCACATCACCAAAATAGGCCCTTAAAGTTACCCGTAGCATCCTTCTCTCCTGCATCCTCTGACCTAAAAGCCAAAGTTTATCAAATAAGTTAGTGAACTGGTAACCATATCAGCAATAACAGGGAGCATAGGAAGAGTTACCCAATATCATTTTTCAAAAAACTTCCCCCCTCATGGTTTTTCATCATACTCTTTCATATGAAAGATGATGGATATGTCATACTTTCATTCTTTGCACAAGCCCTACTTAAATTGCAGCATCTAGTTCAGATAATCCTTCTAAGAAGTCTTCCTAAGGTCTTGTCTCAGAACCTCTCTTTTGTCTGGATTTCGATATAATTTTGTTTGAAACCCTACTTATTTAGGTTTTATCTCTATTTATTCTGTAATTTTTCAGCCACACAGGGATAAGTCTCTATTGATCACATCAACATGTTTTGCTATTAGGAACATTTCTCTCTTAATGCCTGGGGACTGGCACACAGTAGTTTTTATCAGTTTTTCCTTTGGCATGGCATATGCCAGCCATGTCAACAGTGTCAACAGTATCTGTCAGCCACCCTCCTCCCCTCCCCCAACAAGTGGTTCTTACTTACTCAAAGCAAAACCATTATGTCTTCAAAACCATACCACTTAGCTTAGCAACTCAAGGGTACCAGTGATGGTTCCGCCAGTTAAATCCAACTTGTCAGTGCCCTTTGCTGTGCAAGGATCTTTGGTTTTGTCTCCTTTTACCCATTCAGTGAGGCAGCTACACTCTCTATTCAAAAGACAGTGAAATTCATTTTGTCCAGTTCTTTTTAAGCAGCAGGGCAAGAATCTGAACTTTTCTTGAACATCTCCACTCTTCTACATAATCAACGTCACAAGATCACCACTAAGATCTGCTTGGTGATCTGCTGGGAAGAGCTGGATCATACTGTCAGCTCTTTGGAGCTGATGCTAGGAAGCTGTGTAGAATCCCTGGAATTAAAATAAAAATAAAGTCTTTTCTTTAAGGAACTTCTCTGAAGAAACCTCTGAAAATTTTAAAAAAACCAAACCTTTCTCCATAGTCAGGAATCAAATCTGCTTTGGTAACATAGTCAACATGAAACATGTCTCCATTGTCTCCATTTTAATACTAATAGTAGGTTCATTGCCACACAAAGGAGCATGGATTAAATCAGGAGAGATTTGTGGGATGTTTCTTATTTTGACTGAAATTCTTCCTGTTATCTATAAGTGTGCAAAACTGAACAAATATGGTTATTTTCTAGTCATCAAGCTTTTACATGCAATGTAAATATAATCATATCTCTGAAAATAGTCTCCGTTGTGTAGGAGAGCCAGATTCTTATGGTATTCATTTGAAAAATCTGTTGCATGCTGAAAAGTAGATTATGATCATTTTCTATATTATCTCACCTTTAGAGAAGGATATGTTGTGGGCTAAAATCAAAGAAAGAATTTATTCACTTGACTGTAGATGTTAATGGGGTATCCTCTACTTAGGAAATACCACCTTAGAATAGTGCTGTTGGATAGACTTCTGAGAATAAGAAATTTGTTCTCTGTGTTAGACAGTATAGTAGCCACCGCACCTTTAAATGTGCCAAAGGATACTGGAGAAGTGAGCTTTTAATTTTTTTAATTTTTTTTTCATTTTGATTACACAGCTGTATGTGGATGGTGGCATTGAAATAGTTCAGGTTTATACACTAGGAATGTTTTATGAACAAGGTCTTGTTTTTATAGGTGTTCACATATGTAGGAAGAGATGGCTAATGAGTAAGCAAAAAGAAAACCACAGTAACTAAATAGAATATTAAATGTCAGACATGACATTAGGGACCCTATGCTAGAAGAAGGTGGGCGATATAACTTTAGAAGAGTTAGTCATAAAAAGCCATTGCCGAGGAAATCGTTCTAATAGTGAGATTTAAATAAGAAAGAGAAATGGAGTCCTTATTCTGGGGGATGGTTAATAAGGCTAAGGATGCACAGAAAAAAAAAAAACAACTCAATGTGGATGAGGCTTAAATGAGAAGAAATGTGCCATGAGATAAAACGAGTGACCGACAGAGCCCACATCAGAAAGGTCTGTACAATGGACTGAGAGGTTTTGACATCTCTCTTAACACATTTTCAGTTGGGAAGTAGGAGGTCTGAGAATTGAAAGTATTCTGGAAATTGACAGGAGGCATTTATTAGATACTCTGTTATGCTTTTATCATGCCCGTTTTTAATCAGTCATTTTAATGTGTTCTGCTCATCTTAATTTCCAGTCTGGCCTAGAGTATCACATTCTAGAAATCCTTAGGCTTAAGAGCTAAGAGTAAATGAGTAGAACATGTATGCAGCAGGTAATGGGAACCTGAGTGTACAATCTTGTTGCAGTTCTAATCTGCAAAGATTTATCAAATATATTATTTGCAAAAGAATTTGAACAAAGTAGTTGAGCAAATATGCTAGTGAATGCTGGTAAGTGCAGGCCATCTAACAGGTATGAAAATCCCCAAATATTCATAATGGGATGGTGATTGCCATTTCAAAATCTCATAGACTTTGGGGTAAGAGAAAGGTTAAAGGAAGACACATAAGGAAAAACAGTTATGACGATGAGCAGTAACTATAATATCTTGTGGGCAGGGAGCATGTCTTTTTATTTTATGTCTGTTTTTACTTCAAAATTTCATAGGATACAAGTACAGAGGCATAAGGCTCTCGATTCTAATCCTGGCTCTTCCCGGTGTCTATGAAGACTCTCCTTAAGAGCCTATCTTTGTCTATCTGAGTTTCTCTTCTGCAGATTTAGAAGAACGGTACTACGGCTCGAATCGCTGAAGAGGTATTGCTGAGTTGTATGGATATACATCATGACAGAGTTCTTGTAAAAGCAGAGAGAGACATGTGCACAGTGGCCATGCTGTCCTCTCAGAGATGAACAAATCTAAAGGAAGTTGTATCTCAGCACTGATTGTGATTCAAAACAGGCTGGCTGAGTGGGATAGATGGTGAGCCTGTTGCCACTGGTGCAACTCTTAATAGCAAAGTGATTAAGTGTTAACAGAAAAACCACTATCCTCCTGAAACACAGCAGCCCAAAAAGGTTTTCTACAAATCCATAGACAGCCCTTGCTACTAAGGGGGCAAAGAAGACAATTAAGAAAATAATGAGGCCAAGGAAAAGTGAAATTAATTTTTTTTCATGCAACAGTGAAGGGGGTTTTTGTCTCCCAGGGGAACTATCTTTTGGAGATTGCAAGTGGCCTTTAGGAGAATAACCTGAATAAGACTGGGTATGAGAAAGTGAACAGTGGTCAATTACCAGAGTTGCCTGCTACCCACAAAAACAGGGAATCTGATGAGGCCACACAATCTATCATTCTTAATAATTTCTGTTCTCACAGGGTGTGGAGCTGTTTAGAGGCTTGCTGGTGTTGTCTTGGGAATAGCTAAGTAACTGCATCCCCTCAAGGGTGGGAGGTAGGTCTTTAAGGTAATTAGCAAAAGTAAGATACAATCATTTTTGTGTAAACTGTAAAGGTTGGAACAGCAGGGCTCCAAGTAAATTGCCCCTCTGAACAGCTAGAGACCTTTTTAAGGGTTAACCCAACACAGACCCCAAATGTTTTCTGAGATATAATTTATCTAGCGTTTCAGAGGACCAGAAAACGAGCCAGTGGGTGATGTGGAATAGCCAGGTCACAGATTACACATTGATTTAGGTGAAAGAAGCTTACACACACATCCATGGAATGGCTGCCTTATAGAGGACACAGCCTATTAAAGGATAAGCTTTCAGGTTGCTATTCTAAGAACTAGTCACCTGCAAAAAGAGATGAAATGCTGAACATCTGTAGGAATCTCGGGAGTATCCAGAAGCCACACGAGAAACCTGGAAGAGCATTCTCAGAATGCAGAGGAGACCATAGCCTAGAGCATATATGTTGCTGTTTATATGGTACTGGGTAAGCTAAATTTCTCATAGAATTGAGTTCTGAGTTTATAGGCACATTGTAGGAGAAGCACCTACAAATAGCCTTGCTAGTACTATAAAAACATCTGCACAGTCACAGCAACCATTTCAGAGGAGAAAGTCGGCATTTTGGTATGTGCAGATGTGTAGAGGAAAAATTTGAAAACAGATTACCTGGGAAGGGCTGGTAATGTGGTTGTGCTGTTGGGACACATTTTTGGGACATAACTCCTTCAGAGGAAGTGGTCCTCATCAAGTGCCATTTCTGGAGATGGTGAAGGCTGGGGAGGCCTGATAGGGTTATAAAGAATTTTATTCTCAGTGCATATCAACAGGACAACATCTTTCAAAGTCCAGTGAAGCCTTACAAATGATTTCTGAAAACATTAGCAAGCCAGTTGTATTTTTGTTCTTTTTCTCTCTCTCCTTTTAATTGCACTGGGAAAAACACATTTATTCAGATTTCAGGGTCATCACCCACAATATTTAAGGGTGGCTGAAATGTCACTATTATAAAACCACTCTTGAACTTGGGCCATGTGTGTGTCAAGCTTGTTCTATGTTTCATATTCGTTCTACTATAACGGATATGTAGTAGATTCAATGTTGCACATTGTCTATAAGCACAAAGAAGACAGAAAACTCCTCCTCTGTAGATGAGAAAAACAAGGTGTGTAATAATAATGTTTTTTGTTGAAGACCACATACTAAACCCATGATTATGGTATGAAGATTTTGAACCATTTCTACCTGCCTTGAAAGCAGAGAGATTGAAAGCTTAGTTGGGGCTGGAGTCTGAGTATCTGCACTGCCACCTTCTAACTCTCTGACCCTCGCAAGGGTACCTAATGTTCCCAAGTCAGTTTCCCTGTCGTAAAATGAAAACAATAGCAACTATGTATGGAAGATGGGAATTAAATGAGTTGATTTAATAAACGTTTCAAACTATAACCGGCCTATTGTTACAACATAGGATTAACCAATTTTGCTCTTATTACTGTTAATGCTCTGATGTATCAGACTGAGATTATCTGAACCCCTACATTTGTTTTCAAACTGGGAAATTCATACAAACAAACGAACGAAAAATAACCTTTAGTTTTGAGAAATGACCTAGTAAGGAAACTCTTGAGATCATTTTTACAAACCAGCACCCTCCCTGCATCCCCCAGTGCAGTTTGTGACAGCAGTGATTATAGGAAAGACTAATAAAGTAGGGAAAAGGCTCAAAAGTATGCAGAATTACCTAGGCAGAATTAATTCTCTGTGTTGTTATGGGCCAGAAAGCAGATGTAAAGAGATCACTAACTATGAGAGCTGAAAGTCAACAATTCATATCGGCCTGTTTAATTTTCTTTTTTCTTTTCCTTTTAATTTTCCTTTTTCTTCTGTTTTATTTCATATACAGGACTATTATCTTTAAAATAAAATAGAGCTTAGTTGGATAAGGAATCTGAACTCCTGCAATCTCTCTCCCTGTATCTATATACTTCCTTTTTTAGTATAAGACCAGTGTTTCTGTCAGGTTTACCTGAACGCAGGGATGACTGACAGTAGCTAGATATTCTGAAAACTCTGTTTGTTTTTGTCTTCATGATTCCCTTTTACATCATAAATGTCATTTATTTTATCAAATTCCTGAATACCTTGAAATGATTTTTCTAATTACATTTAACTTATATTGTGATACTCTAAATTTGAAATTATTCTCTCCAGTTTTCAAATGAGGACATTCTGTCTACAAAATAAAAAAATCACTATAAAATATGTAGTAAGTGACAAATGTGACCTCAAGCCCTTGTATGCCATGGCACACTAAATGTGATGTCATTTTCCTGAACTATCTTTCCTCTTTGCATTAGCTTAAGGCATTGTCCAGCTTCCAGCCTGCCCCAAGTGGAACTTGGTGGCCTCTTATAGTGAGAGTTGATGACTGCTACATGGTTTCTATTATCTTGGGCCAGCATTGCAAATCATCAACCATTATGTCATAAGACTTTACCCTTAGTTCTGATCTTTCACATGTTTAAAGTAAGCAGGCATCTACTGTATATTTTCCAGGGGAAGTTTTAAATGGGACTGCTGGAAAGAGCTTCCTAAATCTTCACTAACAATCTGCATTTTACTTCCTTCCCTTCTTTATCTGTCAGTATCTTGAATATCTTCCACTCTTCCAGTGTGTTCTGGCTGCCAATTTCATAGCCTCTTAAAATAGTAATTTTACTTCACAATGCCTCTGCAGGAAACCTTAACTTAGCCTGTTTATTTGCACCCTAATCTTGGGAGTTCAAATGTTTCTGAAAGCAGGGCCAGCAGTCATAGAATAAGCTACTTTCTCACTCTGAGCCAGAGCTAAGTGCCAGGATCTTTCTTTTAATGGAAATTGTAACTCCAAGCCCACCTGTTATCTCAATGATCTCACTGTCACTGTTAACGCAAGAAATTGTAGGGTGGAGGTGGCATAGACTTCAACAGCCAGATGTTGCAAGATAGTGTACCTATTTCTAGGTCCCGCTGTATGCATCTTTTTCCTGTTTGATTAAATACACACACATATTTACATATATTCAAGAGAATATGTGTTGAACGCAGTTAAGAACAAGTGGAAAAGAGAACTGTAGACATTTTGGAAAATGTTCATGATACTGGACCACAAGCTCAATCATAGTTGTAAATCATCTGCAATTAAAAAGTAAACTTGGGCAGAACTTTAAAAGGAAGAGCATGTGCGGCTATATCTGTATTTTAAAAATGAAAATATCCTTTTTCATTTAAACAAGAAGTGGGGAAAAATTGAGAGGTGAGAAAGGAGCCATCAGGATGGATGTATAATAGTGTTGAAAAAAAAAGATAAGTTGGAACACAGATAATTATATGTTTGTGTGAAAATACCAGAATTACATTCTATATCCCTCTACCACCAATAAGAATTGGTTTTGGTTTATTTTAGTTGCCACTGGGATATCTCAATAAAAAACTTTAAGGGGGATGAAATAAAGTTAGGTAAGAATTCAAGATGTAATGTAACAAAGCTTTGCTACTTGAAAATAAATAAATAAATAGTACATTTTTAAAAGAGCAAAAGCATTATAAAAAATGGGTTGTTGTTCTTGTTATTGTTGATGATGATGATTTTGATGATGTTGGTTGTTTGAACAGCAAATGCCATTCAGGCAAGCAATGCAAGAAAGTAGATTCGCTTGTAGTGCTAGAAATGCACATGCAACACAAAGTGGCCCTGTGTGCTTCATTCCAAAATTAAAGAATAGAGCAGGCAAGGTGAGTCAGGGCTAAAGTACTTCCTGGACAAATGTGGGGATGGAGTTCAGATTACCAGACCTCATGTAAACGGCAGATGAACATGGTCATTGCCTACAATACCAGGGCTCTGGCTAGCCCTGGGAGCGAACTATGACTTAGCTGACACCTCTTGAGTGACAAAAGTAGAGAGTAATGTAGAATGATTTCTGGCAGCAGCATGTGTGCTCTACATCTGTGTACACATGTGTGTGTGCCTATACGCATGAGAGGAGAATAAACAATAAAAACAGAACTTCTTTTTATTTTTTATTATTTTTATTTTTATTATTTATATTAATTACAGTTATTTCACTTTGTATCCCAACTATAGCCCCCTCCCTCATTCCTTCCCAATCCCACACTCCCTCCTTTATCTCCTCCCATGCCCCTCTCCAAGTCTACTGATAGGGGAGTTCCTCCTCCTCCTCCATCTGACCCTAGCCTATCAAGTCTCATCAGGACTAGCTACATTGTCTTCCTCATTGTGGCCTAGCAAGGCTACCACCCCCTCAGAGGAAGATGATCAAAGAGCCAGCCACTGAGGTCATGTCAGAGACAGCCCCTGTTCCCCTTACTGGGGAACCCACTTAGACACACGGGCTACATTTGTGCAGGGGTTCTAGGTTATCTCCATTCGCAGTCCTTGGTTAGAATATCAGTCTCAGAAAAAAACCTGGGCCAAGATTTCTTGGTTTTATTGCACTCCTTATAAAGTTCCTGTTCCCTCCAGGTCTTTCTATCTCTCCCTTCTTTCATAAAAATCCCATCCCTTCACTGTGACAACATTTGCCTATGAATCCCAGCATCTGCTTTGATAGTCTATTGGGTAGAGTCTTTCAGAAGCCCCTGTGGTAGGCTCCTGTCCTGTTCCCTGTTTTCTTCCTCTTTCAGTGTCCCTCTCATTTGCCTTTCTGAGTGCGGATTGAGCATCTTACCAAGTGTCCTCTTTCTTGCTTAGCTTCTTTAGGTGTGCAGATTTTAGTATGTCTATCATGAAATTTGGGGGCAGATTTTGTGATCTAGGAAAGATCATCCTGAGTGAGGTATGCCAGAAGCAGAAAGACACACATGGTATATACTCACTGATAAGTGGATATTAGACATATAATATTAGGAGAACTTCTTATTGACACTTTTTCGTGCCAGACATTGTTCTAAGTGCTGTAAAAACAGCTGTGAATACAATTAAGACCCTCACCCCCATCTTGAAACTCATGCTCTATCTAATTGAGGGAAATGATGCTATATAAATACTCAAGCAAAAATAAAGTGTGTGTCAGATGGTGTTAAGTATTATAGGGAAGAAAAAATAGAGCATGACTACAGAAGGCAGGTGGGTGGCACAGATGGCTTGGTGGGACAGGGCATATTAATTCATGTAAATAGGAAAGGGAAATGTCCATGGAGGTGTTGACTTTTGAAAAGAGACCTGGATCAAGAAGACAGCCAAGCACATACATAACCTGGGAGGTAGCATTCTTGGTAGAGGTAGGTCAGGTACAATCTTCTTGACCCCTGAAATTAGAAGGGAGAATTGCAGGATGACAAAGGAAAATTTCAGAAATGGGGTCATGCTCCGGGTGGATCTTTTGAGGTGGGATCCTGTGTAAGGTAGTCAGTCTGAATAGGGTGGAGGAAACAACAGGGCATGAGGAGGAGATTCACTACCGAGAGAGCAGGAGCTCGATCCTGACACACACCCAATGTATGCAAACTTTTACAAAGGAGGTTTAAAGGTTTTCAAATTAAGAAAGGGACTCCTCCTCTAAGAAGTCAGTTAGATGTGAGTTAAAGTAAAATGAAATAAAGCAAACCATAGAATGAACTTTACAGGCTCTGATCATGGTTTTTAAGAAATATTTTTATATACCAGGAGATGGAATGATAGGAAATATCATGAGTTTTTGATGTGGGAGTGAATATCACATTCAGAAGCCCTTGGTAATATTTCTTATGCATAGCAAGTGCTCCATAAACAGCATTTAGGGCATCTTTCTATATTGACTTTCTTTTTAGTGAATGATTCAAGCATCATAAGAAACAAAATATCATAGAATACATGATTGTTGAAAAAGATGCACCTATATATTAAGGGTTATCTTGGGATTCGGGGTTATAAATGAATTTTTTTGATGCTTACATATATTTCCTAATATTCTGTAAATAATGTGCATTACATGGGTAACCAATGCTTTAATTAGTAGGATGAATGCAATTAGTGAGCATTCTGTGGTAGGTTAGAAGAAAAAATGAAGTACAAGAGGATTCATGAACATTTGTTGTGTTTTTCTTTTTAATTTTATTTATATAATTATTTATTACAATGTATTCACTTTTTATCCTCACTGCAGCCCCCTTCCTTGTCTCCTCACAGTCCCACCCACCCTTCCTCTTCTCCCTCTATGCTCTTTCTCTAGTTTCCTGATAGGATAGGACCTCCTCTCCTTCCATCTGACCCTAGCTTATCAGGTCTCATCAAGGTTGGCTCTATCATCTTCCTCTGTGGCCTGGCAAGACTGCACCCACAGAGGGGTGGGAAGGTCATCAGAGAGCCAGCCACTGAGTTTCTGTCAGAGACACCTCCTGCGCCTCTTTAGGGAACCCACTTGGAAACTGAACAGCCAATGGGCTTCTTTTGAAAAGGGAGTCTAGGTCCTCTCCATGCATGGTCCTTAGTTGGAGTATCAGTCTCTGCAGGCACTCCTGTGCCCAGGTATTTTGGCTCTATTGGTCTCCTTGTGGAGCTCCTGTCCCCTCCAGGTCTTTCTATCTCCTTCTTCTTCCAAAAGGATCCGGCACTCTGCCTAAAGTTTGGCTATGAGTCTCAGTATCTCCTTTGATACCCTAGTGGGTAGAGTCTTTCAGAGGTCCTCTGTGGAAGGCTTCTGTCCTGTTTCTTGTCTTCTCAAACTTCCAATGTCTATCCTGTTTGCCCTTCTGAATGAGGATTAAGCATCTTCCCTAGGGTCCTACTTGTTGTTTAGCTTCTTTAGGGCTATAGATTTTAGTATGTTTATCCTATATTGTATGGCTAATATCCACTTATAAATGAGTATTTATCATTTGTGTCTTTCTGATTCTGGGTTACCTCGCTTATTGAAAAAAGACAGCATCTTCAACCAATAGTGCTGGTCTAGTTTGATGTCTACATGTAGAAAAATACAAATAGATCCATATTTATCACCTTGCACAAAACTAAAGTCCAAGTGGATCAAAGACTGCAAGATAAAACCAGACACACGAAATCTGTTAGAAGAAAAAGTAGGCAAGAGCCTGGAACTCATTGGCACAGGAAACAACTTCCTGAACAGAAAACCAACAGCACAGGCTCTAAGAGCAACAATCAATAAATGGGACCTCATGAAACTGAAAAGCCTCTGTAAAGCAAAGGACACTGTCATCAGAACAAAACAACAGCCTACAGATTGGGAAAAGATCTTCATGTACCCTACATCTGACAAAGGGCTAATATCCAGAACATATAAAGAATTCAAGAAGTTAAACACCAACAAACCAAATAATTCAATTAAAAAATGGGGTCCAGAGCTAAACAGAGAATTCTTTTTTTAAATTTATTTATTTTTCTTAATTGCAGTTTATTCACTTTGTACCCCCTATAAGGCCCTCCCTCCTCCCCACGCGGTCCCATCCTCCCTCCCCCTTTCTCATGCACACCCCTCCCCAAGTCCACTGATAGGGGAGGTCCTCCTCTCCTTCCTTCTCATCTTAGTCTAACAAATTTCATCAGGAATGGCTGCATTATCATCTTCTGTGACCTGGTAAGGCTGCTCCCCCCTCAGGGGGAGATGATCAAAGAGCAGGCCAATCAGATTATGTCAGAGGCAGTCCCTCTTCCCATTACTATGTAAC
>REGO01000584.1:431174-447532 GCA_010120015.1 Rhombomys opimus | reverse complement strand
GAAAGCAGCAGAGTGAGAGCAGCGAAGAAGAGCTAAGTACAATAATAAAAAGTAATAATAATAATAATAATAAATGTAGTATGAATAGTTACTACATATTCGTGTCTTTGATGTGGGAAGTGCCTTTGCAAGCTACCTAAAGAGAAATATAAGCCCCAAGCCAACCACAAAACCTTTAATCTACAATCTTTCCTGTCTGCAAGATACGCTAGGACAATGGTGGCACAGAACTTGTGGCAGTTGCCAACCAATATCTGATTTGACTTAAGGCAGGTTCCTAGGTTGTTTCCTGTTTTCTTCTTCTTCTGATGTCCATCCTCTTTGTTTTTCACAGAGGAATATCGAATGGCAGAGAAACACTTAAAGAAATTTTCAATGTCCTTAGTCATTCAGAAAATGAAAATCAAAATGACCCTGAGATGTCACCTCACACCTATCAGAATTGATAAGATCAGAAACTCAAGGGATGATGCATGCTGGAGAGGATGTAGAGAAAGGGGAACCCTCCTCCATTGCTGGTGGGAATGTAAACTTGTACAACCACTTTGGAAATCAATCTGTCCCTTCCTCAGATAATTAGGAATAGGATCTTGAGAGATCCAGCTATACCATTCCTAGATATATACCCAAACAATGCCCCACTATTCAATAATAAACATGCTTAGCCATGTTTCGAGCAGCTCTATTCGTAATAGTCAGAATCTGGAAACAACCCAGATGTCCCTCAACTGAGGAATGTATACAGAAATTGTGGTACATTTACACAATGGAATATTATTCAGAAATAGAAAACAAGAAAATCATGACATTTGCAGACAAATGGTGGAAACTAGGAAAAGATCATCCTGAGTGAGGTAACACAGAAACAGAAAGAGACAAATTATATATACTCACTTACAAGTGGATATTAGCCATATTATATAGGATAAACATACTAAAATCTAGAGCCTTAAAGAAGCTATACAACAAGGAGGACCCTAGAGAAGATGCTTAATCCTCTTTCAGAAAGGCATAAACATCTGAAGTAGGAGAAAACAACAGGACAGACGTTGGAAATAAGAGAAGACAAGGAACAGGACAGGAACCTTCCACAGAGGACATCTGTTGCCTACATTTATAAGTCATCCTAAATCAAATTTAATGATTCAACATTCTTTTTTACTGTCCATTGGTTTGAATAATAATATTCACAGTATACTGATAATTGTTTGAGTGATTTGTGATTTCTAATGAACAAAAGGGTGGCTATCAGTGCCTAAAACAATGTAACACCACCCTTAGATTAAGTGAAACCAATTCTTGTAGAGAGGAATTTCCTGTTCCTTGATTTGAGAAGCATGGGTGCCTTAGGAAACCTTTTCTCTATTTATTATGAATTTGGGGTAGATTCTAACTTATGAAATGAGGGCTTGATGTTCATAGGATCATTCTGAGGTTACTATAGAAGCAGGGAAGGGGAGGTGATAAAGTGAACCTGCCTTTAAGAGTAGCCCAGCTTTCCCCATTCCACTTGCATCCAAGCAACTCCTCATCTCTGCTTTGGCTTTTCTGTATTATCCTTTTGTAAGATTTTAATAGGGTTTTAGCAATGATTTGAAAGCATTGTTTTCATCTTCTACTGCCATTTAAGATACTGTATAGAGCTTTTTGGAAGCCAAACACGGCTCATACACTTCCCAGAGGGTTCCTTCGGAAGAAAACACTAATGTGAAACCGGGCCTTCATCGCCTTCGTCATCAGACTAAGATATGCCACTATTATTTTTCCAGAAGGGGTAATGGTAGGGGTTGCCCTGGAGATGGATATGGAAATCCAGTTTCCTGGAAATGGATGAAGCTGAGTGATATGATGAACCTAATAATGTGACTCCAAGTTTGTGTGTCTACATCACCAAACCGCAGACTATTAGAGATAAGCTAAGGTTTTAAAAACAAAACCTAGGGGCTGGAGAGATGGCTCAGCAGTTAAGAGCACTGTCTGGTCTTCCAGAGGTCCTGAGGTCAATTCCCAGCAACCACATGGGGGCTCGCAACCATCTATACCTTATGCTACCCTCTTAGAGCACTAATATGCATAAAATAAATAAATAAAATTTATAAAAAAGTAACATAGCTCCCCCTCTCTAATCAATACATTTCTATTACTCTCTTTTGACAGATTAAAAAAAAATCAAGGGCTGAGGAGACAGTTCAGTATGTAAAGTCCATCTCATAAGCATAAGGATACAAGTTCAGATCTATTAAAATACTGAAAAGCTGCACAGTATAGCATGCTTCTGTAACCGTAGAGCTCTTACAGAAAGTTAAAAGGCAGAGACAGAATTATTTGAAGCTCACCAATATATAGCAGCAATTAACAAGAGACTGTATGAAACAAAATAAAACTGAGGACTGACAGTCTAGGTTGTTGTCTGATCTTCACGTGTCACAGCATGCACACACATGAATTCCCACAATGCACATTAATTCACACACAACACACATACACACAAATACATACTCAAAGAAGAGGAAGAGGAGGAGGAGGACGACGATGACAAAATTAAGCCTCTCATGATAAGGGTTAAATTGACAAAGATGACACTCTTAGCATAGTCTTCAAGTCTAGAATAACAGTTCACTCTGTCCAGGTCTAAAATAAATATTTCATAACACTGTCATATGCTTTTCCACTAGGCACTATTTACTGTTTTGTGTTCTTTGTTGTTTTGAAAACTCTGAGATGCATTGGGTGCTACAATAAATTTGAGGGATGCATTATATCATATGCTTAGACATCTTAAAGACTCATTTGTGTCTACAATAAAGGAAGATTTAATTATTTTTAATTCGTGTTCTCAAAATTATTTGACCTTACAATTTCAACATTCTATATTTCTTTAGTTGAATTAGTTGTACACTATGTGACATATAAGAAACTGTAAATAGAAAGAAATTTATTGTCTATAGAAAGATTGGATATTACACTTGTGCTAAAATTATGTATAGGTAATTTTGATAATCTTCATCATTCTGGAGTTAATGACCATAGTAAGTTAACTATCATAAGTTAATTAAAGAAGGAAGTATCCTTGATTTAATGTAAGCTTCATTTCCTTTTCCTTCTTTCTTTTTGTTATTAGCTTACTCCTGCTTGGTCTTTCTTGCTTGCCCCCTTTCTGGGTCTCCTTGTAGCTTATTGTATTACAGCCCACTTCTCATTAATGTTTTCTGAAACATGTTTCTTGGGGATCTACTACACGTATGATTCTGAAATTTTTTTTAGCAATAGAGTTGTTTTTTTCTGATCTGAAGCCACTGACAGTCTGAGAGCAGAAAGATGTACAGGCTGAGATCATGCAAAGTAGTTGGTTATGAAGTTGGAGAATAACTGTGTAAGGTCACCTCTTGTGACCTTGAGGGTTATACAGACAGTTTTATGGAGGGAAAGGCCATTAGATGGAGAGTAGGAATAGAAGTATCAGTGTGTCCAGAGAGCATGCTAGAGGCTGAAGCTAGGATAAACTTCTACACAATTTAGATCTACTAATTTCTTTTTATACACTTTTTGCTGACTACTAAGAGATTTGTTGAGTTGATTGGCTCTACAATGGAAAATGACAGGGAGGTGAGTGGGGAAAAGGAAAGGAAAATCCTTGGTAGCCACTTTGCAGGCCATGGTTGTGTTATAGCTACTGTATAGAAGATGCACATCTAGACGAGGACAGTGGCAGGGAAGTAGATGATGTCGAGAAATACTAGGATGGTGGGACAGAGGAAGTGAGGGGTTAAACATGGCTTCTTCTAAGGTTGTGTCAGATCAGGGACTCCTCTCTCTAAACACAGCTTTCAGAAACAGCAGGGTCTCAATTATCTCAACGTGGGCTGTGAAAATCTAAAAAAAGTTCTCAAAACAAAATTAAGTTTAATTTGCTTTAATTGAAAAATAAACACATGCCATGTACAGTACTAACAGCAGGAGGAAAAACGGCTAGAAAATGAAATGAACTGTTGAGTATGGAAGGCCAATATTGGACATCACAAAATGGGAATTGGTTTTGATGGAGAAAATGTATTTAGAGTTATGTTGAGGAACAGAAAGCAGTGGCCTCATGTCTGAGTTTTGGATTTCTTAATATTTTGTGGAGTTGATATTTTTATTTATTTTTTTTTAAGCACAGTGGAGAGGAACTACAGAACTTGGAAAGCTCTAAAGTTGGGGTTAACCATTTAGGTTCATTGTTTTTCTTATCATTTTAAGAGATTTTGTCAAAAAATATTTAGCCTCATTTTCATTTCTGTTCAATGGAAGAACTGATCATTGTATTTCTAAGAGGACTGAATAACTAATATACAAGCAAATTTTAAGAAAAGATATGAAAGTATGCAGAGGAGAAGAGGTAAAGGATGAAGAATGTTAGAAGGCGGCATTGGCAAAGAGGGAAGAAAAGCCTGCTACAGTTAGGCTAGCTGCCTCAATCAATCTTAATATTTCTTAGTAGCCTTCTGTTCAGGCATTCACTGTTTGTGCTAGATGCTAGGGATGAATAGCTGGCTCTGCATCCACAGCACCTATATTCTGGCAGTAAATATCCTTAATCTTTGAAAACTGAGCAGAGAGAAGTTCCTTCAAAGACAAGTGGCATGTTCTTAGAGGCTTTGTTTTGTTTTGCCCTCCCCCCCACTGGATGTTTTTCTTTTTCATGACCTCTGTCCTGACCACATGGTTTGGCTCCTTTTAGGTTCCTCCTGCCTCAGAGAATGGCATGGCAACCTAATTTTCATCAAGAGAGTTGAGCTTCAAATTGTAAGCTATAAATGTCAGATTCTTATAATATTGACATTTGAGAACCCTAGTTGTAGAATTTTAGAAGCTATCAAAACTTTAAATCAGAGAATCTTAGGATAATAAAAAGTTAGAGTCAGAATTTCTTAGAGTCATAGAAAAGGATATTTGTGGAATGTAAAAATTCAGTCTTTGTACCTTCAAATATTGACAGTCCTGAGATTATGACATTATAGGTTTTTAGGAGAAGGTGGCATCTATGGTTGTCTTGTTTGACTTCTTCCTCTACCTATGAAAAAAATATGAATATAGCAGCTTAGACACATAAGTATTCTTCAATAAGTATGCATATTCAGTGCAAACACATGAGATGAAGTACTCCTAACACAGTAAATACAGTAACTAAAGGACACCCACGGTGGTGAGACACGAATCTTCTGGATGTTCTCTCATTTCCTGACAGGATGATGGTTGCCTTTATTGACATTTAAGCAAACACTTACTTTGAGCAAGAGAGAGCTTGAAGCAAAATAGGATTTACATCTTCACTCACTGGCCAGCTCTGCAAAAGTCTTTATGTTGCCTGTCATTTTAGAAAGCATTTCTCTAAATATGTATTGTCTTAGGACAATGATAGATACAGGTAGAGTAACATCCATACATACTCTGTGCCTTCGATGCTGTTTTCAAGGCAGCATTTTGCATGTCTTGTGACTTAGGCATTTATTACTGTTCTACTCAGCTCTTTTTCTCTTGTATATAAAATAAACTACTGTTGGTCTGTGCTCTGCCTTATGTTTCCTGTGAAACACTGACTCAGATTATCCAGACTTGTTTTAATTTTGGCATCTGTTTCATATGTGACATTTATTTCCTCCAGAATCTATGTTCTCTCACAGGTCTTCATATCCAGTGGTCTGTTTTGACAGGTAGAGGAAGAACCTGATTTGGAGAAATGTAGAGTGAGCCAAGCTCTGTTTTGAACTATGACAGCTGTGTGTTTATGTGAAGAGTGGTGGTGCTAATGGTGCTAGTGGAGTGTGTGTGTGTGTGTGTGTGTGTGTGTGTGTGTGGTGTGGTGTGTGTGTATGCTGTATAAGTGTTGTCCACATGTGTGTATGCATATGTGTTTTGGTGTAAGCGCAGTCTACAAAGTGTGTAGTGTATTGTACATTATGCAGCATGAGAAGAGGAGAGAGAATGTGTCTTTGATATATGTGTGCATATATGGCATATGTGGCATGTACATAGATGTGTGGTATGATGTGAGAGTGTGAGTGAGGGTGGTATGTGCATTATGTGTTGTGTGTACTGTTTGTGATGTGTGTATGGTGGTATGTGGGGTGGTGTTTGTGTGTGTTGTGGTATGTATGGTATATGATATGTAGTATTATGGTGTTTATATGTCACACGGTGTACATTTATGGTACGTATGTGCAATTGTGTGTAGTTTGCACGTGTATGTGCACACACGTATGACTTACATAAATAGTAAGCTTAACTCTTTCAAAAGTGTGTAAGCCATCTGTGCTTAAATGTACGCATGGATTCCTAAATGTATTCGAATCTGAATGAACTTGCATGGCAACAAATGTTCTCCACAGCAGGTAAGACATGTAAGTGCCTGCATGGCTCTTGATACGCATTTGTTAAGCAGCGATACTGTTTCTAACAACGAGGGAAGCGCTCAAATGAGCATTACTACATTCGCATTTCTAACTATTAAGTAAGCATTGCAATTTCTATTTAAATGGAGTTTCAAATATATTCCTTGAAATTGTAGTGTCCAGGGAGGATAGATCAAAGTAGAATTCATGTATTTGAGTGTGCTGGTGCATGATGATAGTTATGTTTATGTGTGTGTAGCTGTGTACATGTACATGTGTATGTGAATTTTTCATGTACATATGACAATCAGTACTTCCTAATGTGTACTTCTCACTGCTTTTGTGTGTATATGCACATTAATACATTTCTGCCAAATATATATGTGTGTATATATATATATATATATATATATATATATATATGCACAGTTTAAACACTAGCCATGTGGAAAAGCAAATGTTTGTGGTTGGACCTATGGACTAAGGGAGAGTGGATTTTGTGAGTTACACAGGAAAGTCACCCAGGAGACACAAGTTGCCCATATGGCTAACATGATTGTGTGCTTTGCAGGGGTTCTAGTTGACACGTTATTGTCTCCCAACAGCTATTTTCCAGACTGTGCATATATAGGCCCTGCCACACTGACTGGATCATACAACTGTACTGTAGGGCGCCGACTTGAGCATTTAGTGAAGTTTCCTTCAACAGTTCAGAAGAGTAGCTGTGGGCGGAGGCTCTTGCAGGCTTCATGCAGAACAGTGATTTACAGTTCCCAAATGCTTATGTGTCCTCAGTGACAGGCAGTAGCCTAGCACCCAGTGTTCTCTGTCTCTGTTCGGGTCTCCATGGAATTTGAAGAGCACTTGATGTGTTCATATTAGGTGAAGTGAGAATGCCTCCTGAGAATTACATATCTCGCTGTGAACGTAGACAAAAATAGAGACATGGACAGCAAAAATAATCAAATTCCAAAACAGCAGGCATTTACAAAACAGAAGATGGAGAGAAAGGTGAGTGATTCAGGGTTAATGAATAATTTGAAGTTATATGGATTCAAGTATCCAGATATTTGTCTCTGTGAGGTTTCCCTGCCTGCAGTTCTTTTCCCGAAATTCCCATGTTGGGGGATTTCCCTGGCTAAGGCCTGAACCCACATGAATCTTACACTGTCTGACATCTAGCCAAGCAACATAAATATTCTGCGTTCATTTCACTAAAGCTTGGAGAGGCTGAAATAGAACTTTGAAATTCTCCTTCACTTTTAATTAAAAAAAAAATAACAACAAGAAGAAAGTAAAGGAAAGATTTAGGCCAACTCTGGGTTTCCATTTCTATTTAACCTAGACTGCTTTTAACCGTTGCTGCATTTTTATCGTTGCAAATGTGACGCACCGATCCATCTTCCTTGTAATGCTTCTCAATTTCTGCTCCATCTGTCAAAGACAAAACATTTGCAGAAATCTCTTGGCTTTTCTCCAAGGGCTGAAGCCTCAGTTGTAGCATGAAATGCTGGGCAGGAATTAGAGCTAGAGATTGGTTAAATAGGAAAATTGATAAAATCTGTTTTTTGTATCCTTTTGAATATTTGTTCCCCCAGATAACCATTGTCACTATGGTCCCAATTTGTGTCTGCGATTTACTGGGCACTCCCAAGTTGCTTCCTCCCTCTTTTTCTTCCAAATGGAGTCATTAGTTCTATTCTCATAATTGCCTGTTCTCTATTCTTTAAAGGATCTTATATTGGTTTTCTGTTCCTTTTTTATGTATAAGTGTGTGTGTGTGTGTGTGTGTGTGTGTGATATGTATTATATTAGTTACATTAAATTAGTCATTCTGTTCTCATAATTGCCAGGTCTCTACTTTTTAAAGGTTCTTGGATTGAGGTTTTCCATTCTTTTCCTATGTGTGTGTGTGTGTGTGTGTGTTGTATGTAACATTTTAGTGGGTGTGTGCTCATGCATATATGTGCTAATGGAGGCTACAGGTCTATATGTGTGTCTTTCTCAATCTCTTACCTTTTGAGAGAAAGTCTCTATTATTAGCTTGGAGTTCAGCTAGATCCACATGTCTCTGTGCTATGACCCTACTCCCTGGAGGTATACAGCTGTATATATGTTTACAGCTTCCATATGGGTGCTGGAGATCCAAGCTCAGATCACGCTTGCACCAAGAGTGCTTTTCTAACTGAGCCACATTCTCAGCTTCTGTCTTGGGATTCTCTAATAAGCTCTGACTCATTTCTTAATAAAAGACTATATTTTGTTGTGAGAGAAGTATTGGAAGATATTTTTATTTGCCATGCCTAAACTTGGCAAATCTATGACGTATTCTGAGCTTGAAATTTCTCTGAAAATCCCAGGAGGCTATGAGGTTCAAATGGTTTAAACTAAGCACAAGGGCTGTGCAAATTGGGAAATACTGTACTTTGACTACAAAAGCCCATATGCGTGGCAGCATAGTGTCTGATATGGAGTCACAGGTAGGCTTCTGTTTCCTTTTCTTGTGTGTTCTGGGAGTGGTACGGCCTTGAGCCTGAGTGTTCAATAAGAAACCATTCCAAAAGCTCCAACACTCACAGTAATTAGCACATCTCCAATACTAGGAGATTAATTACACACTTACCAGTGGTTCTGGTCGACAAGCTCTTTGGTATTTAACTAAAGTGACTGAAATTATTTATCACATGAGAAACTTGTACATTGCTTTTAACAGCTATTTTCAGAATTGCTAAAACCTGTAAGAGATAAAATGTTCCTTAGGAGGTGAATGGATACATAAAATGTGGTATATCCTGGTAGTGGAATATTATTCAGACATAAAAAAGGAGCTATTTTTATATGAAAAGATATGAGTTAAGGTCAGTGCATATCACTAGTGATTAATTTGGAAAGACTATATACTATGTAATTACAACTTAATGATATTCTGAGAAAGGCAGAACAGTGGAAATAATATTTTAGTGAATATTAGTCAGTTAGAGGTGGACTGGTCATGTATGGAATGCAGAATTAATACAATGAAGTTATTGTGTATGCTACCATAATATTAGACTCATGTTGTCATGTATTTGTTGAAACGATTAAACAGGCATCAACAAAACTGAACCCTAATGTAAAATATAATCTTAGAGTGGCAAATGTGTGTCAATATAGGTTCATCAACACACACAGAAGTGTTGGCAATGGTTTAGGATAGAGCAGGGTGTGCATCTTTATGTTTGTGGAGTGATATGGGAGTTTATGTGAATAGCTCTGTATCTTCCTTTTAATTTTTGGAATGAATCTGAAACTAATCTTTAAATATAAGAGAAATAATACAGTTCATTTGGGGGAAAGGATTAGGCTGAGGATAAGATAAGTCAGAAAAACATTCTAGAAGGAGGAATGTCTTGGGGGAAAATAGGCTTGACCTTGCTGAAAATATCCGCAGAGAACCTAGAAATCTGGTAAATAATGGAGAGTGACACATGGGGTTATAATGATGGAGTGAAGTGAAAAGTGATCCTAGTTCTCAGTTTGAGGTGGGAGATAGCCATTGATCTGGGAGTGACCAGGAAGGAACCCAATAATCACAACAGCAGCCTTTTACCTTAGAGTTTCTGCTTGCCAGACCCTGTCATCAGTTTCCATTCACCCCTCATTACACTCACACAAAGACACTATGAAAAAGAACCATTTGACAAGGAAACAGGCACTGAAAAAACTGACATTATTTGCCCACATTGATCATGACTCTCACGGCTTGAGCCATAGTCAAATACAATGTCATTGTCTCCTTACAATCAGTTTGGCAATGTAAGAATGTCTTTGTAGCTCTGGAAAAATGTTGAGCAAGGGGCAAATTATATCTATTCTGTAGTGTAAGAAAATCCTGTAGAACTCCAAGAAAAGGAATCACTCTGGCGGTGAACTTCCAGACAATTCTGAAACTTTTAAAGGAGGTTTTTGGGGTCAGTGAAGCTTCTAAAAAGTGCACCTTTTGCGGCAACTTCCTGCTTTATCTGGAAAGGAAATGGATGTCTGTGAGGGAGCTGGGCTCCAGAGCTTCTGTTAATTAACATCTTCACATTAGCTTATTGGTTCAGTCACGATTCTTAATATTTCCTGATAAGATCATGGGAGCTGCCTTCTTTGGCAATTCACTGGAGACAGAACCCTAAAGTGAAAAGGCCATAAAACAACTCATAACCTTTGTTTTTTTCTTCTATAATTAGATTTTTATGGCATTCTAAATTTTTTTTTTGAAGGAAGAGCCCTAGACCCTCAAACTCTGAGTTCTAAACTGTCTTTGAGGTTTTTTGTTTTTTGTTTTGTTTTTTTTTTTTTTGCTTGTTGGTTTTGTTTTGTTTTGTTTTCCTCCTCTTTCTCAGTTGGCAAATATCTTCAACCTCTTTGTGTTCCTGCAATGTGCCTTTGGCTTTCCCTTTCATCTGTGCACCTTTCTTTAATATACTACTTGGACCAATGCTCATAGGTTGCTAGTAAATAAATTAGTAGAATGCATTTTTATTCTGGCATTTTTACCTTTCTACTACATATTTATGCTGTAAATGTATGATCTCTTAACAAAGTTATTTTGTATGTTTGACTTTGTTTTATAACATAGAAGGCTAAGGGTCACAGAAGGCCTCTCATTCTTCATTTGACTAGATGAGAATATTAGGATATCATTGTATATATACAATGTTCTTTGTATATATAGTCTTTGTATATATGCTCTTTAGTATATAGGAAATGTCTTGTCCACAGTTACTCCTCATCACATGTGTGATAAGTGGGTGAATAGAGAGGTACCATTTCTATGTTGAGGCCTGCACTATGTTGGTGCATTTCAGCTGAGTAGGGAATTTCTGGTCAAGGTGTGATAATTTTGAAAGCTTAGTTGTTAAATGCCCAGATTCTGCAACCAGCAAGTCTTGTGAATCATGTACCCATTCTCAGTAACTGTATCACCAAGTGGGATGCTTAGTGACATAAACTTCACTTACAGTATATGTGGGCAGAGTAACAAAACATCACTACAACTGTGATGACTATGAGCTGGCCAAGGCAGAAATTTTAAAGCAATGCTTGGCCCATAGCAGGTCCTCAGTAGATCTGAAATTTTAAAGCAATGCTTGGCCCATAGCAGGTCCTCAGTAGATCTGAAATTTTAAAGCAATGCTTGGCCCATAGCAGGTCCTCAGTAGATCTGAAATTTTAAAGCAATGCTTGGCCCATAGCAGGCCCTCAGTAGATCTGAAAATTTAAAGCAATGCTTGGCCCATAGCAGGTCCTCAGTAGATCTGAACCTTTGTCAATTATGCACAAATCAGAAAAAATAGAATTAGGAGTACTGCTTTACCTGTATCAGAAAGCCTGTGTTCAAGTTACCTCTACATTTCTTTAAAGATGAATAGGACATTACTATGGTGAAGAGAGTACAATGGTTAGCCAAAGAGTTGAAATTACATATGGAACATATTTCGTACCACCGACTTATTTGCTTTTTAAATGTATTTTGAAAAGTGATTGGTAAGATCATTTATTTTATTTTGGATGAGGTGGATGGGAAGTGCTAGCAATAATAAAGCTAATAAGACATTCTTTTCAATAGGGTCATATAAATAGAGCTTCTTTTTTCCTCAGGAGTTCATTGCTGTGAAGACCTTCTCTCTCTCTCTCTCTCTCTCTCTCTCTCTCTCTCTCTCTCTCTCTCTGTGTGTGTGTGTGTGTGAAGACATTCTCTCTCACACACACTGATAAGAAGATTCAAATAGAGTTGAAAATGAAATTAAAGAAAGTTAAGTTGCTAGAATGTAGTTGCTTGGCATCTGGAATCTTCATCAAAGATACTTAAGCTTGGATCAATCTGGAAAGAGTTTGGAGACTATGTAAGTGGGATCAGGCGTGTATGTGCATATGAATACTCAGTGAGGCAGTGGCTGTGGGTGCCTCTGGCTCGGGATTTTGCCTATTGCTGCAGATTAGGCTGCCATCTGGCTACTACCTCATTCAAGATGCTGCATGGATTCAGCTGATATTTTAAAGTTTTTCGACAATGCCTTTGTCTTCATGCAGAAAAGAAGTACCTGCTGCACATTAGTGCTATGAAAAGAAGCTGATCATGTTGTGTAACAGGGCATCTGAAGCTGCAGATTTTTTGTTTTGTTTTTGAATATACTTGGAAATATTTTTGGGAAAGGAAAACATCATGTTACACATGTATACACACACAGATATAGACACACAGAGAGAAGACACACATGCAAAAATGGGTAACCCCTTCCCCAGACACAGAGCAAGCATAAGCAGAGGATGTTGAGTAGAAACATTTTTGAATGATCCTCATAGGACAATAAATGTAATTTCACAAGTGTATGATGGATTGAAACTGAATGTATAATCTTAGAAACTATGAGATGAAGGTGAGGCTTTAAATAAGTATTTTACTACAAAATATTGGAATCCATCTTTCCAGTATTCATCTACTCATGTACATGCATAGATTGGGTCTAATTTGTATAGAAGCTATAGTAAAGATATAAAATATTCTAGAAGACTTTGATTGTTTGATATAAGTTGTATTCTTAGCATGGGCTTTGTGTTGGAGATAAAAATAGAAACATGAGAGCCTTACGTTTACAGTTAATGACCTTACAGTCAGGAGAAAGATTAATATTAAATAGAGAGCATGATATGAGAGCATATATATATATATATATATATATGCATAGAGAGCATGATATGAGAGCATATATATATATGCACACACATGTTTGTGTGTTTGTGTATGTGCATTTCAAATAATAATATATATTTTTCTGGAACTTGCTGCACATAAGACACTGTACCAAAACAAAGCATGTACTGTTTTAATTCTTCCTGCTACCCTCCACATTAGGATAAATGTTTAGTTATTATCTCAAACTTAAAAGAAGAAGAAAATATATTCAGAGGTGTTAAACAAGTTACTAAGGAAACAAGAAAAGATTCTCAATAGAATGAGACACAAAGAGATGTTCTTTGACTGTAGCTTCCTCTTTTTTTTTTTTCCTTCCTTCCTTCTGTATCACCTCCCCAGCATGCCTAGAGGCTCTGGAGGTAAGACTAGGAATTCAGCAGAGGCACTAAAGACACTTAAGATGAATACTGTAAAGGGATTAGAATCAGAGGTGGACACACTAGGAAACTGAATTTCTGGTTGTGACAACAATGTGCATTGTGGGAGACTAAGAAGCTCTGAGTAAGCGATTTACGGATATCCACTGAGTTGGGGGCATCTCAGTCTCTTTCTGTTGGACAGTATCAGGCAGGTAACAGCATCTCAAATTTTAGTAGCTGTCAAAGATCACTTTTTAAGGAATGGCTGAGGGAAGAATGATTCACTGACTTAGTTAGGAAACACTCTACACAAATGGAAGCGAAGAAGGAAGGAGCAGGCATTAAATGCTGACACATGGCTTCTCTGGTGCAAGAACACCTTTAAAATGGCTGTCATACAGGGAGGGGCTGGTATTTTGCATGAGGAGCCAATACATTGGAAAAGCCAGAAACATAAAGCTAAAGGTAAATGTAGGAATGGGAGATGATAGACGTGCCTGTTAGCAGGTGGAGAGTAAAGCAGATGTTAAGTTCAGGGCTTATGACTTGAAGAATGTGACCCATATAGCCAGCTTTCTTTCTGTGATGTGTTTTTAATCGGATGTTCTTCTAAAATTCACCCTCTGCTAACTCCATGTCTCATTCCCTTGAGGCAGTGCTGAGTAATCTGTTTGCATCTGCACTTAATACAACTGTGGTCCCTTCTCTAGTCACACCTGGCATACCACATTTTGGACGACAGCACAACTGCCAAAGCACCAGTATATTGAACCAACTGGAGAAAACTGGGTTTGACACCATGTCCTACTAATAGTCGAAGCATTTACTGTATGTTTCTTATCTTGAATACACTGCACTAAATGCTCTACATGGGTGAGTTGATTTGATCCAATATCAGCATAGCCGACGTATTTTAGTAATATCTATTTTATAGTGATGTAAATGTAGGTAAAGAAAAATAAAAGACTTTGCCGAGGCTGAACAGATGATAATAACAATTAAAGAATTTTTCTTCTTTCCTGTATAGTCTGGGGATTAAACTCTGGGCTTTGTGCCTGCTGGAGACACTTGCTACCACCGAGGAAAACATTTGCACATATGCACTATTAGAACTTGCAGCTACCTCAGTCTGAGAGTCTTGTGCTTAACATGGCTCCTGTCCTGCTTGTGTGATGCTGTAAGTAGATTTTCCAGCACAAGTGTAGGTAGGGTTCATCTGTGGCAGTGATTTTATAGTACATTTATCTCGGGGTCAGAGATGAAAATAACATCTAGTGCCACCACAAACACCATTATGTAATTTGATTAACGAATCACCAGTTGTTCAGGCAGTCTAACAGATCCTCTGTTTGAAGGTGTCCCATTGGCTGACTGGTCTAACTCCTGGCCATGAAGAAATTTTCACATTTTCTATTTTTGTGGACACATAAACAGAGATATAGGCAGGTGATGCAATAAATAGTCCCAAAGTAGTTGAGGTGCTTGAAAGACTTGGATTTATAATGAGATAGATGTGGTTCTATGTTTTTTTTTCCTCTTAGGTAAAACTGTGCATTTTTGTCTATAAAACAAATTAATGAGATCAATGTCTTTGAAATTTCACTCTATCAGATATTGTTTCAGTATTTTCTGGTATATTTTTCTTCAGTCTCTATTACTATATTTTTTAAATCCAGCTATTTCTTTTGTAAATGGGAAACTTTATACCATGGTTAAACATTTTAAAGAGTGGATATTGACTATATGAATAAATGTAGTAAAAACAAAATCAGTATGCAATCTTATAGTTTAAGGGATAACATTCATATTCAGCAGCATTTTTTGTTATCCATGTTATCCCTCCATTTGTTAAAAATATAGGTAACATTTAGTTGACCAAAGTAGCAATGGCCTGTAATCCCAGGATTTGGGATATCAAGGCAACTGTATAAGCAAGTGCCAGGCTAGACAAGTCTGTCTCAGAGATAGAGGCCGGAATATAGACAGACAGACAGACAGACAGACAGACAGACAATATATATATATATATATATATATATATATATATATATATCAAGAGATAGAGAATAGATAGACAGACATTGACAGAAAAAGTCAGAGAAACAGAGACAGAAACATGGACAGATACCAAGAAAAAAAGTAAAAAGAAATATTTATAAGTGATAGGACAAAAATACAACCTTCACTGTTATTCTCCTTTGCTATTTTAATCAGATTTAGGACAGAATTGAAAGATATTTCTTCTGCATAGTGCGTGTGTGTGTGTGTGTTTATGCATGTGCAAGTTCCATTTAAAGTCAGACATACTGGACTAGCTTTCACACTGTGAAATGCTGGAGGGGAAGGGATGCTGCACATTCCCAGTTTTTGTGTTGTTTCAAAATTGAAAAATTAAACAATCTTAGAGCACCAGCTGGAGGGAAACAATTGGTTTATAGTGAGGGCAGTGAGACTAGAAGGACATAGAGAAACAGGTGGGGAAAGTAAAAACATCACTTTGCCCTCATCTTAAAACATCTAGGAAATAGGAAGCCATCTGAGACCACAGAATGCCCAAAACTAGAAAGTAGAAAGCGTTTTTTCCTTTTTCCTAGAACCAACATTTCAACATTTTCCTGACTCAACCTTTCCACATTAATCACATTCTCTTCGGTGTCCATTAAATTCTTTCCGCGCTTTCTGGCTGTTACCTATTTAAGACTAGTATCAATTTAAAAACTGTGCTCAATGAGGAACTGCTTTTCAATTATTGCATGGGAGGAATGAACATGAACTGACTTTATTCCTATCACTGACTGTGCAGCTAGTACATTTGTGTTATTTATCTCAACATATCAGTGAAATGAGCAAGGGCCAGTTCCTCCTTCCACATGTCAGGAAAAGTAAGAACAGTGCTGATTACCC
>REGO01000584.1:380836-431164 GCA_010120015.1 Rhombomys opimus | reverse complement strand
AAAAAAAAAAAAAAAAAAAAAAAAAAAGGTGTTTCTTGGGTCGTGGAGTAGGTAGTTCCTAGATCCTTCCCTCTATCCTGGGGCTGGGGCACACTATCACCCTTAAGCTCAGTCTTTCTTTGTTCAGTGGTTGGAGTCCCATGCTAATGAGACCCTGCTCCTGGATTTTAGCCCCTTGGGGGCCAATTAACTTCACTTTATTTCAGCTGCCAGGAACCTCCGAACTAAATCCAGATCAATTAGTTCATCCCAGGTGCCTGGTTACATCCATTCCTTCACTCGTTTTAACTCTTCTTTGTTCCATTTTCATTTTAATTGTCCTGATTTATATCTTATTTAACTTTATAATATCACTTTAACTGTGCCTTGGGGTTAGACTGGGTATGAATTCAAGGCAAGAACTGAAGTTACACTAGGTTTCATTTCTGGAAGAGAAATGCTCAGAGTCCTCCTTGGACAGACACTGAGGTGGCTTCTAAGTCAGTGGCTTCACAAACTGAACACAAGGGCATAAGAGGGAATAAGAGTGGAAGAAGTTAGCCAGAAAAGCTATGTCTACACGAAACAACAGTGTGCAAAGAACTCACAAGGGAATCTGAAATCAGCTTGGATTCTGGTGCATACAACATGGAACCCTAAAGTAGCAAATTAGATTTGTTGAGATAAGACAGCTTTGGACTTTAATATTTTATCTTAAGTAGATGAGCTGTGGTTGTGAGTTAGTCACTCTGTTTTCTTTTCACTAAATGGGAGAAATAGTACCCATAGAAAACATGGAAGACAACAACTGCCAGTGCCTAGGATTGGCTTGGTGATATTTGCTGGCATTTGTCTTGATTTGCTCTGTTGCTGCAATAAAATATTCTGACAAGAGAAACACAAAGAATAGTTCACTTCGGCTCACAATTTAAGTTCCAGTCCAAGAAAGTCACTACAGTCAAAAGCAAGAGTAGATGTTCTCTGCTCAGTTCACTTCCTCTGTTTAGACAGATCACAGTCCAGGTTAGAGAATGCTGTGTCCCGTAATGGGCAGGTCATTCCATTGGAATTCATGTAATTAATGTAATCCTTTAAAGCCTCAGTTCGAAATCTGTGGGTCATGATATGACTGAGGCAGCTAGTTAATGTCTAGCTTTATAGCCAGCAAACTGTCTTATTGGGGAAGTCTGGCCCTCTTGTTTTTGCAGATAAAGTATTATTTGGACATAGTGATGCCCATTCATTTGCTTATTATCCAGAGATACTTTTCTGCTTGCTGATAGAGCTCAGTAATTGGTATAAGATAGTGTGAGCCAAATAGCCTAAAATATTGACTGCCTTTACAGAACGGATCTTTTCCCTATTATGTAGTAGAAAGCAAATATTAGGAGCTGATCTTGAGATTAAAGTAGACAGTAAATGATACATTATCATCTTCATATAACATCTTATTTTTCTTTCCTTCTTTATTTATTTTTTATTTCTGCTTTCTTATACTTTGATCTCCCTCTCTTCCACCTCTCCCTTCTTCCACCTTCTTTCTGTGGTTTTGATGTGAAAGATTCCTTCTAGTTCAGTAGCCTTTATTTTTGAAGAAGACACTGAATCCCAGAAATGGAACTTGGCTGCTAAAATAATGTGGATAGTGAGTGGATTTGAAGGAACAGCCATGTCTCCATTGGTTTTCCCTCCTGTTTATTTATTTTACTGTTTACCCAACATATTTGTAGGGCATAGAAAAACACAATCAACATACAAATATAGGAAAAACATTTAGCAATGTGATTGGCACATAATAAATAGTAAAGCTCAGCTGAGTTTGGAGAGACTCACACTAGCTGCAACAGCAGCTAATTACATATCAGAACTAGTAGAAACCTTGAAATTCAATATGTTTGGAGGCTAGCCAGGTGGCTCAGTTCTTAAGAGTATGTATTAACCCTTATCGAGGACATGGGTTTGGTTCCCAGCACCCATATCGGATAGTTCACAATCAATGCTAGATCCATTTCCAGGGGTTCCAACAGCCTTTGTCCTGCATCAGCACCGAATATGTGTGGTACACACAAATGAACACAGGCACACACATATATACACATAAATTATGCATTCAGAACAAGGCTTAGCTGTGACTTGCACATTCAGATCAAGTCTGGGAAATAGGCAACCAAAACACTGTGTGGCTGTAAACAATGTAAGTCTTCCCTTGTGTTGAAACTGGAGTGGCTGGGGTCATTTAATCAGATTTGGGTAGAATCAAAAAGCAGAGTCAAAGAACTAGCTAAGTCTAGCTAAGGGAAGGTCCTGGCTTTTCAATTAAAATGTGACTACTTCATCCTATAAGCCTGAGGTCATACATAGGTATATCAATTGATCAGTAGGTCACTTGATTTTGACCTTCACCAGCCAAATCTGGGAGAGATAATTTTTCTACACATAAACATTGAGAGATTTCCTATAACAACTTATGCTTTCTCCTGGCTTCTGCCTCAACAAGTTACTTGGTAGCTTAATGATGTAATTCCACATGGAAGCAGTTTGCTGTTCTTATAGACTGGAGGATGTGCTTGCCATTTGTCGACAGACTACTCTACTCCTGGCACTTTAATCATCAAGGTGGTCTGCCTATATTCTCTGGCTGCTTGAGGTTATTTACTATGTAGAAGGAATGATTCAGGATAAAAACCTGTCATCAATGGCATGATGAAAATGCCATGTTTGAGACCAACTATTTGCTCATCAAACAATTATTGAGCACTGTTTTCTGCAGTGGTTTATTTGGCAAGAAAGGATTGAGTTCTGTCAAAAGGATTGGGAACCTGGTTTATTCTGATGAGATGATAAAAACCAGCATTGTAATGGAACTAAGGTAATAGAATAGACATTGTTTGCTTTTACTCTTCCATCCTTTAAGCCCTTCTTTTAGAGTAAATGCAGTGCCACCCATTTCCATAGAATTAAGAACCTCTTTTTAGACTCTTTCACCTTATTTATTTTATATTATACACATGTTTTACATTCTCGCATTTAAATTCCATCTTTTCTCTTTATCTCATTCTGGCTAGTGATGCATACCATTTGGTCCCCATTCTCCACTACTTAGTCCTTGCATACTGATGGAGAGTTAGGAACCTAAAGGGTGTGTCTGCATCTTCACAGAAGTGTAGAGAGCAAATTGAGAAAATCCAAGCTGGCCCAGAGCGCTGCCTTTACAAATCAATACAACCATTTTGTTTTTATGTCTGCATTTGATTGTAGCACCCTAGGTCTATCTGCTCCCATTCCTGCTTTCCACTCCCATGCTTGCAATATACTCTCACTGATGCTTCTCCTCTGCATTTCCTGGGAGTCCAAATGTCTCTCTTTCCTTCAGTTTCTTGCACACTTTCCAGTTTGCTTGCTTTCAGAATAATACTCTAACTCTGGTACGTAGATTTCACTGGAAATCATCCTCCAGCTAAAACAAAGCAAAACAAATAAACAAGGAAAAAATAACTTATCTGAAAGCACTGTTAGCAAGAACAAGGAAGAATTCTTAAAACAGTAAAAATGGTATTCAGGAGGCACCATGAAGACTCCATCTATACTTTTGATTTCCTGCCTTTAGCTGGTAGTGAGGCCTTTCATAAGCCATAGTTTCCCTTTCCAGAAAATGAAACAGCTGGATTAGACTTGATTTAAGGATCACACAATCATAAATGTTCTAGAACATGAGGAGGAAACTCACCCTCACATTTCGCACAACTCTGTTTTAGGCTATGCCTGGAGTGTATATGGGGATTCACTAAAGACATAATAAATGAGAAAACCAAGAAAATTTTACTTCTCTGTGTCAGCATTCACAAGAACTGATTTTCCCCTGTATAGAAAGCCATGCTCAAGTGAAATGCCAGAGAAATTTGTGACCACACAAAATCGTGATAGTTGATAGTTCCTGAGAAAAGCTCTTTTCCTCATCTTTGCATCAGGTTTATCATGATGATAAACATCATCATGTTTAGCTGTATTTCCTGAAGATAGATGCCTAGATTGATGACTTTGAACCATTTCTCACCTCAGGAGGATAAGGACGACTATATAAAAAGCAGATAAGAGGTTTAAGGAATCAGTTACCTCGAAGGGAGAATACCTAAGACATGAGAAGTGCCTTAGTACACTGGACTACTGAAACTGGTCAGTTATGTAAAAAGCACCTTCTAAATGGTAGCTGGTAACGGTAAGCTACAGGTTCCTAACACAGGATGGTCTGTGGGGATTATTTAGAATTTATAGCTGCTTTGCATCTAAACAAACTGGATTTCATGGGAAAGTTGTGCTCACAGATAAACTGAGTTGGGCCCGGGTATTCGTTTTTGTTAATTTTTTTCTTATTTATTTTTTGTTTGTTTGTTGTTTTTAATTCCCTTTTTTCTCTCATATAATACATCACAACTGCAGTTGACCTCTCTCCACTCCTCCCAATTATCCTATCCACCTCCACTTTTCCCCAGATCCAGTCCTCCTTCGTTTCCTCTTCAGAAAAGAGCAGGCCTCAAATGCTATCAACTGAATAAAGCATAACAAATTACAATAAGCCTAGGCCTAAACCTTCTTATCAAGGCTGGACGAACCAACCCAATAGGAGACAAACGTCCTAAGAGCAGGCAAAAGAGCCAGAGATACTTCTACTCCCAATGTTAGGAGTCCTACATGAATACCAAGCTCCACAACCATAACATATATGCAAAGAGCCTACACAGACCTATGCAGCCTCTGTGATTGCTGTTTCCATCTCTCTATAAGCCCTGCTCAGTTGATTACGTGCGCTATTTTCTTCTGGTATTCTCTAGTCCTGGTGTCCTCAACCCCTCTGGCTCCTACAGCTCTTCTCCCCCCTCTTCTTTGGGGTTCCCCAAGCTCTACCTGTTGTTCGGCTGTGGGTCTGCTCAGATAAGTTGCTGCACAAAGCCTCTCTGATGACAATTGGGCAAGACTCTGATCTATGAGTATAACAGACTATATTTAGGAATTATGACATTTGTCTATCTGTCTGTCGATCGACAGATAGATAGATAGATAGATAGATAGATAGATAGATAGACAGATAGATAGATACATAGAGAAACAATTTGTGGCCAATAATATTTGATTATATACTATGGCTCTAGGCTATTCTAGCCTCCAGTTTCTGGCCATCAAGGCAGTGTCAGTCATGGGCTCCCTCTCATGGCATGGGACTCAGGTCTTCTGATGACAGAGCCCCATCCTATGGTGTACATAGTCTCAGGAAACCTTAAGTTATCCATTTTCAAAGGCCAGATTTTCTGAATCTTTTAGAGAGAGAGATCCAGCTGGTACCTTCTCTCTTTCCCTTGGGCTGGTCCTTTCTGCTAGTCTCAGACAAGAGAACATTATAATCTTTCTCTCTGCTCTTCAGCAGTGTATGCTAACCTCATCACTCACTCTAACAGACCCTGTTGAGTACCCACAGTATATCTGGGAGCCATTTTCTGTTTGGAAGTCAGTGGCGGTCAGCCAACATTTCAGTAATATTTGCTTTCTTAAGGCTTAGACAAATCAAATCCATTCAGTTCCCTAAGACCCAATGTCTTTTGTCTGGCTCTGTGTCCTCTCATCCAAGGCGAGCCAAGATTTAGCTCACTTATGTGATGCACTCTCCTTCTCTGTCTGAAACACATTGTGCAAACTTTTTTTTCTTCTTTCAACATAGAAACATAGCCTGAGACAAACTAAAGCTTGAGGCACAATTAAGCACAGCACAATAATAACAGCAAAACAGCTAAAACGACCTCCCTGCTCCTACTCTAACAGTTCTGGCAGGAGTGAAGATTTTATAAGGAGAAACACTTATGTCTTTACCATTTACTGTCAGACTTTTTAAACACGGAACCCCTAAAATTAGAATTGTCTAGGAATCTCAGAAGGATAAGGAGAAAACCCAGGTCTCATTAACATCCAAGGGCAACTTGTCTCTAGTAAAAATGTTTCCCACAGTTCTGACTTGTCAGACTTCCTTGCAGGAGAGACCACAGGAACTATACATTAATGAACAGGACTGCTTATCTTCCATTGAAACCCAAGCCTTATTCAGGAACCCAGAGACGGGCTTGGAAGGTCAATGGACCTCTTTGTTACTCTTTCCAATGTAGCCACAATTAATATATCTTTCCCTGCTTTTTACTAATGTTTATCTGTTTAGTGAGTCTCTTCAGGACCAGTGGCTTGTTAGGGCTTCTGGACCCAGACCTTAACCACTCTCATAACAATAGATACTGACACAAGTCTAACATTTCCAACGGTAGCTGGGATAGATTTAGAATTTAAGTATCCTAACTCTGGATATTTCTGTGTTCAGAAAGCCTTACTCTGGTTTATGTCTCACAAATTATCATGCTTAAAACTTCATCTCATCCTTGCTGAAATGGTAAGATCTAGGAAGAACACAAGAGAATGGGTAATCTTAGGGACGTGACCTTAGGAAATATCTGGAATTCAGGTTCCCTATTGTGCTACCAGTGATGTGTTGCTTTGGGAATTGAGATAATGTGCTTCCTTGTCCTAAGGTGCTGGGCTTACACCCACTCCTGCTTTTCTCTATTATTATCCTTTTTCCTTGGGAAGGACCTTTCAGTATTTCAAAGTTGTATTTATTCTATAATGAGCATTTGGGACACCCTGGCAAGGAAGCAGGTATGTTATTTTGGAGCAAAGGATCTCTTTGCAGAGGCCTACCATCTATCTAACTCCCTACTGTGTGGCAGGCACAGCAGGGAAGAAGTCATGTCCTTAGACTGCATTTAGGATTCTCTCCATCAGGGAGACTGAGGGCTAGACATAAACCAGGCCATTCTTTCAGAATTTCACAAAAATGGATCTTTTGGGTCAGAGGACCCTTAATCTGCAAAACACAAACTGTTTGCCTGACTTGAGCCCTCACTCAGCAGACTTCCTAGGCTTGAAGGGGCTTTGGTGTGTATATATATATATATATATATATATATATATATATAATGGATTATGTTTTGAAGATTAAGAGTCTTTTCATGCAAAAATATGCATTTTTTTCCTTACCTTGAGCTCCCAGTGAAACACCTTGTTTCTTTCTGGCTTAAACCCTCAAGCTTCATTTCTTACTCACAGATGGATCAGGCTCTGCTGAATATTCACAGCCTATGGCTGAGCACAACCTCAGTAAATGTCTAGCTGCCCTCCTTCAGAACCAGCTTTCTCTCTAAAGAAATGTCCCAATGAACCCCAATCTGCTGTTATTAAAATGAAAGAATCTGGTAGCATTTAAGATATTTTAAGGTCCTGGTGAAATAGTCTCAGGGAATCTCGAGGGATGTGTATTTTCAAAGCAGAGATTGATTGGTTCTCCCTTGCTGCTTGAACTTAAAGGAGCCCCAGCACCAAGATGCAGCACTTCCCAGCTGTCTGTAACAACTAGCTTCAAAGCATTCCATGGCTTCTTTTGGTCTCTATGTGAACCTATGCATATCATCATACAAACAAGCACACACACACACACACACACACACACACACACACACATGCTTGGGGGTGGGAGAAAAGACAATCATGTTTTAAAAAGTTACCTTGTGCAAAACATCTCATCACAGAGAAAAAACTGAAATAGAGCTTTGGAAATATATTGGCACAGTTGATGTAATTCATTTTGTCCACGAGTTTTTACTGTTATCATCATTAATATGGTATGGGCTCTAATATGATGTCAAGCTTGCTGAAATACAGCGCTGAAGTCTCTGTATTCTGGGTCTCAGAAAAGACTGCTGGGCCCAGAATTCTTGGTTCTGTTGCTCTCCTTGTGTAGCTCCTGTCCCCTCCAGGTCTTTCTATCTCCCCCTTCTTTCATAAGATTCCTTGCACTCTTGTCAAAGTTTGGATATGAGTCTCAACATCTGCTTTGATACCCTGCTGGGTAGAGTCTTTCAGTGGCCCTCTGTGGTAGGCTCCTGTCCTCTTCCCTGTTTTCTTCCTTTTCCAGTGTCCATCCCATTTGCTTTTCTGAGTGAGGATTGATCATCTTACCCAGGGTCCTTCTCCTTGCTTAGCTTCTTTAGATGTGCAGATTTTAGTATGTTTATCCTATATTATATGTCTAATATCCACTTATAAGTGAGTATATACCATGTGTGTCTTTCTGCTTCTAAGATACCTCACTCAGGATGATGTTTTCTACTTTCCACCATTTGCCTCCAAATTTCATGACTTCTTTGTTTTTAATTGCTGAGGAATATCAAATGACAGAGTAACAAAGAAATGCTCAAGGTCCTTAGTCATCAGGGAAATAAAAATGAAAATGACCCTGAGATTTCACCTTACACCCATCAGTATGGCTAAGATCAAAAACTCAAGTGAATGATTATCTTTTAAATATTTATATCTGTGTAGTGCTGGTCACAATCTTCAGCATTCTCCCTGCTTGCTTGTTCTGTATATCTCTGTAGGGAGGAGACTAGTATTTTTAACTCATTCCTCTATGCACGGCAACATCTAATTTTCTGGTTTGTGCATAGAAGGTGAAATTTTGTAATCAAATGATTTTGCTCAGACTAGTCCTGTGATCTGGAAATCTACTCTTTTCCCACTTCTCTCTTTTTTTCTTATCTCTCAAATCCCAACTTAAACAAATACAGGCCAAAAAAAAATCCTCTCCCAAAAGTTACTTCTTTTTTAATTGTCTATCTCTAATTCACTCTTTCCACGTTAACTTTTTTCTTTCTTTGCTTCAACAATGCTTTGTATTGTTGCATCTAGTAAAACTCAGTCCATTGATCTACAATTTGAGTTTTACAGTTTTATCTCAGTATAGATCACTACACCCGTGGACATTTTCATCTTTCTCTTTAGTTACCTAGTACCTTTGACATTCAACTCCAATCTTAGACCTCATATTGCTTTCTCAATCAACACATTCCCTTTCTCTCCCATACTTTTATTTATTTTTTTTAAATATAGCTGTCTTATGAATTTATAAAACACACAAAATAATTTTCATGAGAATAAATATCTTTCATGGTCACTTGGATCCCACCACTGGTAGGCATTATCAAGAAGTTTGGTTGTTACTATTTACCAGTGTTCTCTCTCAACATCTTTATACTAGTCTATGTCTGTTTCCTTGTCTCCCATTCATGCTTAAATGTCTCTCCCATCTTCAGTTAATCCTGGTTATTCGAAAACTATTAACCACATCTGTATCCTGAAATTCAATAGGTACCTCTGGTCTTTATGTTGCACTTTTCTGTAGTTATCAAAGCTTGAGAATGTATACTTCCTTTACATCTGCTTCTCCTTGAGTTCATAAAATCTTTGTACTTCATGGGGCTCTTTCCTTCTCCATGCTGCTCAACTGTGTGCATTGCTTTATTGTTTGCTTCCATCACTTCTGAGTCACAGGTATTCACTGGATGCTCTCATCCATGGCAAGAGCTCCAACCACTACTGGAAAACTGTGACTGACACTTTCTTATTCTAACTCTGGAATCTTTTTCCATTTGGATAAAAAGATCCCACTGTCTATTTGAAATTCTCAATTGAATGTTTCCTTATCAATGTCATTGCTTCTAGATCTTTTATCTTTCCTATTTGGTGTCATGGTGACACTGTCCTTGACTCTGCTCACCAATTCAGGCCTATTCACCGCAGGTAACTTTTTTTCACTTCCCCTACCCACCCACCAAATCTTCCTACTTTTCTTCTTTCCTTTCATCTTTCAAGCTAAACTTGTTCATGCCATATGCAACCTAGCCTATTTTAACAGCTTTCTCCATTTTTATACTTCACTCTTGTCTTTACATCTTCCCAGTACCCCTTACAGTTCGATCCAACAAAAACAAAACAATAACTGGAACCTTCTGTTTGAAAGCTGTCAGTAGTTCACTGTGATTTCATCGGGTTGATCTTAGGTTTTTACATGTATATTTTTACATTTTATCATTCCATAAAAATTCATTAGCTTCTATCACATGCATGGTTCCAGGTAATGGGCACACAGAAGGTGATAAAAGCATGTCTGTCTTCAGCTTCTACTACATGGAAGACACAAAGTGGTAGACAAGGAGCAGCAGCTGTTTTTTGCTTCTCTCTCTGGAGTTCTTTTGTTTAATCTTCATTCCATAGCAATCCCTTTCTTTCATTCTTTTTCATGTGCTTCTTTCCTGGGCATGAAGTACCCTCAGAGATGGGGCCAGAAGCTCCATATCCAAACTTGCACACTCTGTATTTTCTTTGAATGATCTATTCCATGTGTTTCTTTTCCAGAAATTGCCTGTTTCTGTTCTACTTTGTGTCCCAGGCTGTAAGAGCCTATTCAAACAGAGTGGGCTCAATATATTTTAGTTGCATTTCAACAAATAAGCAGAGAATAAACTTTCTGAAATGTTTATTTCATTCCTCCTTTGAAAGATCTCCTGCTGAGACTACTGATAACCTGGGGAGAAAGTTCAAAAGGCAGGAATTTAGATCATCCCATTTCTAAATGTGGCTCAATGAAATATTCATAAATGAAATGATACTACACTCAACTTATGCTTGTATTGTTAATTTCAGATACTTAGGATCACAGAAATTCTACATACTTCACATAAATCACATAAACACGCTGCATACTTCAGTTTTTAATCAGGACTTCTGTGGTCTTTTCTAGATTCAACATTGTCATAGCTTTCACATTGCTGGTTGGTTTCTCAACCTTTCTCTTCATTAATATCTTTACAGCACATTTGTGACAACTTGTGATTGCCAAGGGGGGGTACTGCTAAAAATGGCTTGCTTTCATAGATTATTATATGAAAGCCTTGAGCCATAGAACAAATAATTGGCTTAGGATCCATTTAAATTCTAACAGCTTTGTAAAATGTGACAGTTTTAGAACCTGTGATATTGTAAAAGAAAGAAAGAAACAAAAACTACACTGTAAAGGAGCCTGAGTGTTGTGGTCTGTAGAATAAATACAGACCACTTATATATACAGATTACAGATAAGCAATAAATAATACTGCTTATCTCACTGATGATTGTTCTGTATGGGTAATGAGAAAGCATTTATAGTATGGGTAATAAGAAAGCATTTGATATAGTATCTAGCAGTAGCAGATGTTAGACACTCTTGTTCTCACTCACACACTTAAAATGTATTAGGATTTCATAGTCTACGATAAAACTGAGAAGTGTGGATAGACAGAGGAAGGAGAGGGAAAATGCCATGCCAAGCATATTTTAATGTTTCTTTCATACCAATGAAGTGAGGATTGATCAGCATGGTGAAAGGACTCTGGGATGAAAAACTACTGTGGGAAGAGAATCAACAGGTGAATGGTTCAATCTGTTCCAGTAGGAGTGTCATTGTTTAGCTGTATTTAGATGGATACATCCTATTGACACCCAGTGCTCAGGCTAGAAACGTAGAGATTCATGAATGATTATGATAAGCATATTCCAAAAAGATAGATGGATTTGGAGAAGTCTTTCTGGGGGAAAGTGCTGTAGGATTTCTCTGTGATTGCTGAGATGATAAGAGGAGGCTTTATTGGCAAATGAACTAGATTAACATAAAAGAATGTGTATGGATGGGTTATAGAGAGGGTGGACGAAAGTTAAGAGCTCAAAACCACGGTGTAAGAAATTGTGTGCACTATTGGGATGAGAATACAGGATCATGTTTGATAGAGGAATGGTAGGTTTAGTCTGGAATATTTTAAGCTTAAGAAAGCTGTGAGATATTCTAGAGAAGTTGATAATGTGCTTGGAAATTACAATACAAACTACGCAAATTATAATAATTAGCCTTCATCCCATTGGTTTCTAAATAACTTTGGGGCTCAGTCATTAAAACCTAAGGCTCACAAAAAAAAGGAAATATACTTTCCTATGACTAAGCATAAAAACATTGTACATATAGTGCTGTCATTAGCTCAATTGTCAGGGTTTGTGTGTGTGTATGTGTTTAACAGCTGCTTAAGTAGAGGTCAGCATTAATAATGTAAATGTAAATCTACACTTTATCTTGGTTTCCTCACGATCCTGAGCAGTTCTGAACAACCACTGGCAAATGTGATTGGATAATATTATTTGACATACTGTTGTAGTGTGGCTGGCCCTCTGTAGTCCTCTGCTGTTTTCTTGCTCACATGGCCTGAGATAGCTCCAATTACTGCATTGTTGTGTTGGAGAAGAGTGTCATGTTTAAGTCACATGTGCATCACTTTAGTGACAATCAGTTTATATAACCTCAGCTGTGTCTCACTCAGCAATGGTAAAGACCAAGCCTTTACATACATAAGGACCTCAGGCTCTGCATGCTGTCAGGGCTGTGTTCAGCACTCCAGTGCTTTTGGTGGCTTGTGATTATCTAATATTTGAGAGCAGTCTTGGGAATAGGTTATATAAACATATGCAGCCAAATTTCTAATAGTTTTTCTTTCCTTGTATGTCCTGATTAGCAAACTGTAATTGGAGCTAATTGGGCTTCTACACTGAAGTAAGCTTTGAGTTGTGTTTCTTGGGAAACCGTCATTTTGGTTGAACAGTATTCGTACGGTAAGACTGAAAAATGAAAAAAAATCTGTGATGATTGACTCCCTCTATTCAAACCTGCTTTGAGATAAGATTTCTTCTGATAGTTTGATAAAAGTTCAGACAAGTGCATTTTAAGTTTACTTTAGAAACAACTCTTAGGTGGTGAGATGGATCATAGAGGAAGGGTGCATGCGTCCATGTCTGATGACCTCAGTTTGATCTTTAGATCTCACAGTGTATGGAGAGAACTGAGTCCTTTAGGTTGTCTTCTGATATCTGCTTGCAATGAGAGTCATGTATGTGTCATTAAACAAATTTACACACAATAAATAAATTATATATAATATGTATGTAACATATAATATATAATATGTACAATAATATATATTTAAAAACATTTCAGTTAATTCATATGTGTAATCTTTGTTCAGATGTTAATCTTGAAATAATATAGGAATGTTGGTAAGTCTTTGAGAGTAGTGGAAAGTTTTTCAGTTCATTTTTTTTTTTTACTTTTTAAAAATTTTATTAGTTACAGTTTATTCAATTTGTATCCCAGCTGTAGCCCATTCCCCCATACCCTCCCAATCTCACCCTCGCTCCCTCTTCTCCTATGCTCCTCCCCCAGTCCAATGATAGGGGAGGTCTTTCTTCCCTTCCATCTGACCATAGTCTATCAGGTCTCATCAGGACTGGCTTCTTTGTCTTCCTCTATGGCCTGGCAAGGCTGCTCCCCTCTCAGAGGGAGGTGATCCAAGAGCCAGCCCATGAGTTCACATCAGAGATGGTCCCTGGTCCTATTATTGGGGAACCCTCTTGGATACTGAGCTGCCATGGGCTACTACTGTGCAGGGGTTCTAAGTTATCTCCATACATGGTCCTTGTTTGGAATATCTGTCTCAGAAAAGACCCCTGTGCCCAGATTTTTTGGTTCTGTTGCTCCTGTTGTGGAGCTGTTGTTCCCTCCAGGTCTTTTTTTTTTAACTTTTATTAATTACACTTTATTCATTTTGTATCCCCCCATAACCCCCTCCCCCCTCCCCTCCCGGTCCCACTCTCCCCCCCCCTTTTTGCATGCATGCCCCTCCCCAAGTCCACTGATAGGGGAGGTCCTCTTCTCCTTCTTTCTGATCTTAGTCTATGAGTTCTCATCAGAAGTGGCTGCATTGTCAGGGTTCATGAATAGTCCTTGGTTGGAGCATGAGTCTCTGGGAAGTTCCCTGTGTTCAAATTTTCTTGTTCTGTTGCTCTCCTTGTGGAGTTCCTGTCCTTTCCAGCTCTTACTATTTCCCACTTCTTTCTATCCCCGCTTCTTTCATAAGATTCCCTGCACTCTGCCCAAAGTTTGGCTATGCATCTCAGCATAGGTTTTAATACCCTACTGGGTGAAATCTTTCAGAGGCCTTCTGTGATAGGTTCCTGTCCTCTTCCCTGTTTTCTCCATCTTCCGATGTCCTTTTCATTTGCCTTTCTGAATGAAGATTGAGCATTTTACCCAGAGTTCTCCTTCTTGCTTATCTTCCTTAGGTGTACAGATTTTAGCATGATTATCTTATATTGTAAGTCTAATATCCACTTATAAGTAAGTATATACCATGTGTGTCTTTCTGCTTCTGGGATAACTCACTCAGTATGATCTTTTCTAGATCCCACCATTTGCCTGCAAATTTCACGATTTCTTTGTTTTTAATTGCTTAGTAGTATTCCATTGTGTAAATATACCACAATTTCTGCATCCATTCCTCAACTGAGGGGCATCTGGGTTGTTTCCAGCTTTTGGCTATTACAAATAAAGCTTCTACGAACATGGGTGAGCAAATGTCCTTGTTGTGTACTTGAGCTTCTTTTGGATATATGCCCAGGAGTGGTACAGCTGGGTCTTGAGGTAGCAGTATTCCTGTTTGTCTTAGAAAGTGCCAGATTGATTTCCAAACTGGTTGTACAAGTTTACATTCCCACCATCAATGGAGCAGGGTTCCCCTTTCTCCACAACCTCTCCAGCATGTGTTGTCTCTTGAGTTTTTGATCTTAGCCATTCTGATGGGTATAAGGTGAAATTTCAGGGTCATTTTGATTTACATTTCCCTGATGACTAAGGATGTTGAGCATTTCTTTAAGAGTTTCTCTGCCATTCCATGTTCCTCTATTGAGAATTCTTGGAACTAGTGCTTAGGTTCTCTGCCCTTTTGGGAAAGTTTCTATCTCATTATAGTTCAGAATAGTACCACAAATAAATCAGAAATCATTTTATTACAAGTATACTTTCACTGTCCAGATTCTCTCTCCTTTGCAGTATTACTCACTGTGCCTTCTAACCTTAATGACTGACTTCTTGATGCCCTTGGGACAGGGGCTTTGGTGAAGAAGTGAGAAACAAGAAAGACTGAAAACTCCTACATGGTTTGTTCTTTTTCATAGTATGGTTTTGGTACTCTGAACCTCTGCAGACATTGCTCCTTTGGCACCGGCTAGCTTGGTACTTGAGATTCTTCTTCTACTTCTTAAGTCCTGAGATCACAGAGATGTGTCAGTATGCCCTGCAATATGAACCTGTCCTTAGCATCATTTTTTCAATATCTGAGCTTCTTTGCTTCCACCTATTTCTCTAGCCACTGATTATTTTGGTGTGGGCACACAGATCTCTTCTCAGCTGTGTTGCTGTGCGTTGTTCCTTAGACCCTGGGCCATTCTAGTTTCCTTTTATTGGCACCCATTCCTCCTCTGAGGTGCTCTGATGGCTTTCACCTGACTTGCTCTCACATGTGGCCCATCTCTAATCCATGGGAAGGAGGGGCCACACGTTCCTTTTCCCCCATGCCTTAGGCAGTCATTTCCCTGTTTCTCTGCCAGGTTTCAGCCTGTCTTTTTCAACTCCTTTCTTTAGCGTTCTTTTTTTAGAATTCTCTGGCACGAGTTAGGCACCACTCTACCATGTTTCCCGAAGCTGTAGGGCACATTTAGCATGCTGTTTGAGTGTTCTTGTTGAAGCTGGAGGTGGAGGAGTTCTATCCCCTTTTCACCCCCTGAGGAGTTTAGGGAGTGGGTGGGATAGCTCTGCACTGTCAGCTTCCACTCAGATCTAACTCCGTGTCTTGAAGACGTTTTATGCTGTTATGTGGGTGAGAGGTTAAGAATCCCTCTAAGTGTATTTTGGCTGCTTGTTTGGTAAATGTGATATGGTAGTCACAGACCTCTATGGTTGTACGATTTAGCTGAAACTGAAGCTGAAATAGCTACATTTAAACCATCCTATTCAGTTCCTATCTGTACCCTGAATGATTCAGGAAACTCAGACTCTTGGGGTGGGGGAGAGGTAATTAACATAGCCTGGCACTCTCAGCTTTAGAGGTTTGCCAGAGAGACAGTTTGTCTGAAGACCTAAGTTTGGAAGTAAAAGCTTTGATGAGACCATCAGAATGGCTCACTTGGAGCCAGCAGGGACTTTGTGCTGCCTTCAGCTGTAATAATTGGCCCAAGTTCTCAAGGAATCTTGAGTAGGGTAGACACATTTCTTTCTGCCCTTTGGTCCAGAATGTGAGTCTTGGTTCAGTAATCCATGTACAGGTTCCGGAGGATGAACTTGGTGGTGGCTGCTGGGGACCTGTTGTTATTATTTTTCTGTGTGGCATAAATGTGAAGAATTTGGAGTACAGTAATTAGAAAACACTGTGTGCAGATGCTGAACTTTATTCACCTCATGATACTGCACACATCGGAACAGCTCATTCAGCCATGGGCATCAAATCATCTTTAGGCTTCAGCCTGTGGCACCTTTCTGGATCAATTAGTACATCACACAGCAGTGGGCACCTATGACTTCTTGACGGTCCTGAGGATCAAGGGCAGGACTTGCCCTACGACCAGCCATGAGCTGTTAGCCTGTGAACCCCAGTTTCAGGAATCCCATTTGTGAACGTTTTAGAAGATCCTGTTTCTGAGATCCGTGGCTCAGCAGCCGTGATACTAAGCTTAAGGCTTTCTGTTTGTAGACTATAAGTTGATTTTAGAAGCAGAATGCCAGGGGCCAGTGGTTTGGCTGAGCTCTGAGGCAGTGTAGGCTCCTCAGTATGCATGGAAATGTGGAGACAGATATGCTGTCTTCTGATGCAAGGACACAGAGCACAAGGGCTTACTGTAGTCTCACACTGAGCAAAAAGGATAGGTTGGAGGCCACCCTATAATATGCATAATTTTAACGTTGTTAGAAGAAATAAGTATTAAATTAGTGTAAAAGCAATGAGTTTAATTCATTCTAATACTTTCCCTTGAATCCAATACGCGCAACACAGTATTTTGGCTTGTCACCATTATTGGTCTCTGGTGGGACCTGATGTTTACAATGCCTCTTTCCACAAGTCTTCCATGTATATGTCTATGCAATATCTGAAACACATGTGCAGTGAGACTAGTCATATTTAATACTGGATATCCCTATGTAACCTGCTCTAGAATCGGATAGCTTAGTCTTTCTTTCTGATGGTGATATTTGACAGTTTTGCAGTATTGGTTTAATTCCATAACCATTCCTATCCTCAGCTTCCCCTTTGATCCACATGCAAAATTTTGTGTCCCACCTTCTCACACTTGTGACATGAGTCCCAAAAGCAAATACAAAGTTTCTATAATGTAGTTAGTGCTCCTTTGATGCATGTTACTGTTCTCAAAATTACTTTTACAGCAAATAACTCACACTTAGATGCTACCTGGACACTGTCAGACCAGACCAAACCCTCACTTTTTTTTCTTTTTCTTCCACTGACATTTTTGTTCTTATCTTCACTGCTTGTTTTGTTTCACTCAAGTCTCTGCTCACAGCTCTTGTGTGAGAGGTTTTTCCTGAGCATTCTGTGTATAAAGTATCTTCATTTGCAATCCTTCTGACTTTCTTTGATCTTTTCTGTATTTCTTTTCTTTAATATAGCCCTAAATATTGAACCCAGGACTACCTACATATTAAGCAAGTACTCTGCCATTGAGCTGTATCTCATCACCACCACCCAGTTAGGGCTCAGTTATTTATTGGCCTCTTCAGCTTATTAGAAAACCATATCCTCTAGTAATCTTCATTATAAATGTTTACTCTGGTCTCAATTCCTCCCTTAAACTTCATTTACCTGTGGTAACATTTGTGGATTATATGTGGCCAGCTCTTTAATCACCTCCCCCTGGAGTGGGGTTTAGCTTTGACAGTCCGCAGTGGAAGAGGATGCAGCCAGACCTGATGAGACCTGACAGGCGAGGGTCAGATAGAAGGGGACTAGGGGAGGGTATAGGGAGAGAAGAGGGAGGGAGGGTGGGATTGGGAGGAGACTAGGGAGGGGGCCACAGCTGGGATACAAAGTGAATAAATTATAATAAATGATAACAATAATAATTAAAGAAAAACAAACAAACAAAAAGAAATAGCCATGCATGTGTGCAGTCTGCAGCGGAGTCTTAATGTACCAGTGGCAAATAATTTCACCTGGAGTTGGAGGCAATGAATACAGTGAAAATTGTACAGATTTTATGTTGAGGGATACAAAGGATAGACTCTTAAGCTAACTTACCTTGTGCCTAAAATTTTTAGCTGTCTCCCAAACAAGGATTCAGCTTATTAGACTTTTGCTGTAATTTCATTTTCTTTTTTTATCTTTTTATTTATTTTTTATTTTAATTCTTTATTATTTACACTTTATTCGCTTTGTTTTTTTTAATTTATTTATTTTTATTAATTACAATTTATTCACTTTGTATCCCCCTATAAGGCCCTCTCTCCTCCTCTCTGTGTCCCATCCTCCCTCCCCCTTCTTCATGCATGCCCCTCCCCAAGTCCACTGATAGGGGAGGTCCTCCTCTCCTTCCTTCTCATCTTAGTCTATCAGATCACATCAGGAATAGCTGCATTGTCATCTTCTGTGGCCTGGTAAGGCTGCTCTCCTCTCAGGGGAAGGTGATCAAAGAACAGGCCAATCAGTTCATGTCAGAGGCAGTCCCTCTTCTCATTACTATGGAACCCACTTGGACACTAAGCTGCCATGGACTACATCTGTGCAGGGGTTCTAGGTTATCTTCATACCTAGTACTTGGTTGGAGTATGAATGTCTGGGAAGACCCCTGTGTTCAAATTTTCTGGTTCTGTTGCTCTCCTTGTGGGGTTCCTGTCCTCTCCAGATCTTACTATTTCCCACTTCGTACATAAGATTCCCTGCACATTGCCCAACAGTTGGCCATAAGTCTCAGTGTCTGCTTTGATAGTCTGCAGGGTAGAACCTTTCAGAGGCCCTATGAGGCAGGTTCCTAGGTTGTTTCTTGTTTTCTTCTTCTTCTGATGTCCATCCTCTTTGCCTTTTGGGATGGGGATTGAGCATTTTAGTCAGGGTCCTCTCTTCTTGATTAGTTTCTTTAGATGTACAGGTTTTAGTAGGTTTATCCTATGTTATATGTCTATATGAGTGAATATATACCGTGTGTCTTTCTGCTTCTGGGACAGCTCACTCAGGATGATTCTTTCCAGGTCCTACCATTTACCTGCAAATTTCATGATTTCCTTATTTTTCATTGCAGAATAATACTCCATTATGTAGATGCACCACAGTTTCTGCATCCATTCTTCAGTTGAGGGGCATCTGGGCTGTTTCCAGCTTCTGGCTATTACAAATAAAGCTGCTACAAACATAAAGCTGCTACAAACCTGGTTGAGCAAATGTCCTTATTGTGTACTTGAGCCTCGTTTGGATATATGCCTAGTAGTGGTATGGCTGGATCTTGAGGAAGCACTATTCGTAGTTGTCTGAGAAAGTGCCAGATCGATTTCCACAGTGGTTGTACCAGTTTGCATTCCCACCAGCAGTGGAGGAGGGTTCCCCTTTCGCCACAACCTCTCCAACATGTGATGTCACTTGAGTTTTTGATCTTGGCCATTCTGATGGGTGTAAGGTGAAATCTTAGGGTTGTTTTGATTTGCATTTTCCTGATGGTTAATGACATTGAGCATTTCTTTAAGTGTTTCTCTGCCATTCAATATTCCTCTACAGAGAGTTCTCTGTTTAGCTCTGTTCCCCATTTTTTAATTGGATTACTTGGTTTGCTGCTTCTCAGCTTCTTTAATTCTTTATATATACTGGATATTAGCCTTCTGTCAGATAAATGGTTGGTGAAGATTCTTTCCCAATCTGTATGTAGTCGTTTTGTTTTGATGATGGTGTCCTTTGCTTTACAGAAGCTTTTCAGTTTCATGAGGTCTCATTTATTGATTGTTGCTCTTAGAGCCTGTGTTGTTGGTGTTCTGTTCAGGAAGCTGTCTCCTGTGCCAATGAGTTCAAGGGTATTCCCCACTTTTTTTCTAACTGATTTAATGTGTCTGGTTTTATGTTGAGGTCTTTGATCCACTTGGACTTTAGTTTTGTGCAGGGTGACAAGTATGAATCCACTTTCATTTTTCTATATGTAGAGATCCAGTTAGATCAGCACCATTTGTTGAAGGTGCTATCTTTTCTCCAGTGTATGGTTTTGGCATCTTTGTCAAATATCAGTCATCCATAAGTGTGTGGGTTTATTTCTGTGTCCTCTGTTCATCTCCATTGATCCACCATTCTGTTTCTATGCCAGTACCATGCAGTTTTTATAACTGTTGCTCTATAGTACAGCTTACAATCAGGGATGGAGATCCCTTCAGAAGCTATTTTATTGTAGAAGATTGTTTTAGCAATTTTGGGTTTCTTGTTATTCCATATCAAGTTGAGAATTTTTCATTCCATGTCTGTAAGGAATTGTGTTGGTAATTTGATGGGAATTGCATTGAATCTATACATTGCTTTTGGTAAAATGGCCATTTTTACTATGTTAATCCTGCCAAGCCATGAGCATGATAGATCTTTCCATCTTCTGATATCTTCTTCTAATTCTTTCTTCAGAGACTTGAAATTTTTTTCATGCAAGTCTTTGACTTGCTTGGTTAGGGTTACACCAAGGTACTTTATGTCATTTGTGGCTATTGTGAAGGGTGTTGTTGCCCTAATTTTTTTCTTTTTTTTTTTTTTAAATAAGGCTATCTTACTGAATCTGGAGGTTCACTGGTTGTCTAGGTTGGCTGACAAGCAAGCCATCAGGAGATCTTCCTGTTTCTCCCTCCCAAAGCTGAGCTGAGCTTATAGGCTCACAGGACCACACTATGTGTTTTTATTATTATATTAAAGGGTTGCTGGAAATCAGAATTCAGATATTCTTACTTGCATAAACCAGGCATGTGGCTCATTAGTAGATGCTTGCCCAGACCGCTCTCCTTTTGTTTTTAGTACTAGGGCTTAAACCCAAGGTTTAATGCACACTAGGTAAGCACTCAACCACTGAGTCACATTTAGAGCACTATTGTGATTTTCCATGTCCACAGAGATACATTCTGACCTCACAACTTTCTGTAATGTATTTTATCACAAACATTCAAAACTAATAATCTCAAACAGAGACATGTGGATGTATTACCCAGCCAAGACAATGGCAGAATGTAGAACTCCTTACCAGAAGCCAAAGACAGGGCCTACAGTATATTGTTGGGTCATGGTAAAATAAATTGTTGAGGGCCTCATTTTGTAACCATTGATATATCTCTGACCCCTATCATTTTCAGGGGCTATCCAGAACATGCTGGATGTTTTGCAGCAACCTTGACCTCTCTCCATAAGATATCAAGAGCATCCCCTTAATTGTTATAATCAAAGATATCCCTAGGGAGATAATGACAACTACTTGTGAAGTACTGGGTTAGATCTGTCAAATCTTAGCTGCTCCTAGGATTTCAGGCTGAAACCTCTCTCAGTGTATCTACACACACACACAATGCCAATATAGATATGTAAGCTTTTGCGAGCTGCAATACTCTGCATCTTGTTTCCTCACAGTAACAGTTAAGTGTTCTTTCACTGGCTCCTATTCGCACCCACTCACAGCAGAAGCTCTGTATGGGTAGCACAGTATGATTCCAATATACTGTAGTTCACTCCATGGATCTCAGAACAATCACTCCTATCCCCTGCTTGCCACTCTGGTGGGCTCTGGCAGACAGTCCTGGCAGCTGTAGCTGATACAGTTCTGTATTCAACATGTAGAGCTTTGTTTTAGGCTCTGAACAAAACTTCAGGCTGTAGCTTTTTCCAGCTCACACTCTGCACATATGCCTCCCCTCCCTTGCCCTGACAGCTGGGGCTTGCAATGACAGGCAGATTTTTGTGGCATCTGATGATAAAATGGTGTAATTGAGCAATAGAAAGAAATACTCAATTGTGCAGAAACCTACATCCCTCTCTTTCATTTCTTATTTCTTAGCATTTCTGGCCTCCCGTACTCAGCTGGGAGAATAGCCAAATATGGTATGCTTAATCATGTGTATAGGTTTTACACTTCACACAATGTTTGTGTCCTCATCATATTTTTAAATGGTATCCATAAAAGTCTGAGGTCTAGAGAAGGGTTGTGACTGTTGACAGTCACATGGCTACCAAAGAAAACTGCTTTCTAAAGCTTCTAGCCAGTTAAAGGCTCACAGCCCAGTGAACGAGACAGACATAAAACAAAGAAGAATAATGCAAGGCAATCGGATCTGACACAGAGTTTAGAAAATGAGCAAATAGAATTGAGTGGACAGAACAGAAGAACAGCCTTTTAAGGGAATAAAGAAAGACAGTAAAGATAAAGGGCATGACTTCAGGTGACTTCTAAGGCTAAGTAGGGCTTCATTCAGGTGTAGCAAAAAGGTTAAAAAACAAAAATTTTGAGAAGAGTATTTAGTTAACAATGTCAAGTCATTAGTTTTGATAAGTGCTCTTCCACTGAACACTTATCAAGACCTGGCATACTAATATTTTTGTCATTATGACAGTTATCCTTATCATGTATGGCATGTACTGACCCTGTGTTCTGTGCAGGGGTTGGAGGGAGCACTGTGCCCTAATTGTGTGATGCAGTTAGCATGTTAGTGCTGCTGCATGTGTCCTTTTTAATAGCATTTTATAGATGAGGAAAAAGAGTCAAACAAAAGAACTTGCCGGAAACAATGCTGTTTATAGATTATGATTTTTATATATGTATCACCTTCACAGTATAAAATATCGCAAGCTTATTGAGAAAAAAACGGGTGGGACAAGAAGCAGTTTGTTGGGCTAGCATATTGACTGTCGGTGGGATGACAAAGTTAAGCTTTTAAATGTTTTGAAAGCTGGGTGTGTTCTGTGAGTTGCTTCTATGTAACAGAAGAGAAAGGAACTCCAGCTTATCCGGGCTCCGTAAAGAGAGGGACGTTTTTGGTTAAGGCAGAGCATAGGACAAACACTGTCCTATAACCCGGCATGGATGTATTAGACTCTGTTTCTGTATTAATTTATTATTAACTCTTACAATACATATAACTGGACATCTGTAATGCACCAATGATTGAAACACAGGCCCTTAGTTTACACGTCGGTATCCTATGCTCCATTATCTATGAGTTTATATAGCTACACATTGGACCTCAACAGCACAGCAAGGCAAGGGTGACCCATCAGTACAGATTCTTCCATTTTAAGAAAGCAGCAATGCTTTTATGAACATTAAAACATTCTACTGATGAAGACATGGTAACCTCATTTTTTGTTTCTTTTACTGTCTTTCTCTCTCCCCCTCCTCTTCCTTCTTCCTTTCTCCTTGATTCTATTTTCTACAGGACTCCACAGAATGGAGCAAGAATGAGAGGAAAAAGGCCGGCAGAAAAGCATGAACTGGAGGTTTGTTGAGCTCCTCTACTTCCTGTTTGTATGGGGCCGTATCTCAGTGCAGCCCTCCCACCAGGAGCCAGCTGGGACAGACCAACATGTCTCCAAGGAATTTGATTGGCTTATTTCAGACAGGGGGCCTTTCCACCACTCCAGGAGCTACCTATCCTTTGTGGAAAGACACCGTCAAGGATTTACAACTAGATATAAAATATACAGGTATGATTCAGGCTAAAAGAGCCCTTCCTTTTCATTTCTGTTGTGCTTTGTCTGACCTGTGGCTGTGTGCTGAAGTTACTAGGACTGTGACCTTGCTATAGGTTGTTAATAGAATTTATTCAATATTTCATAAAATATTAATAGGATGAATTCAAATGACCAGTATTTGTTGAGTACTTAGTGTGCTAGAGATGATACTTGCTTTAGTGTCTCATATAAGCTTTCTGTTCATCTGATGTAGAGTTTGGTTGTTTTCTCTGTTTTACTCAGTTGCTTTGGTGACTGAGTCTAAATTAGGTTAAATATGGCTGCTAAAGAAACAATTTCAAAAGTGGTAGAACTTTTATTTATTTCCTTTTTTGCAAATCTTATTACTGAATCTAGTTTTCTCTGCACATACATTCTGAATTTTGGAGAAAAGTAGAGATATTCAGTGAAAAACCTTTTCTTAAGCAAGTCTGAACTGATTACCAACTTACTATAATTACACAAACAAAAAGGACCAAGTACTGTATAGGAAGGACTTTCTAAGGTTTCTGTAAGTGAGTCTACATTATACAAGCATTTTATAGAGATTAACAGGGGAACATTGCTTGACTTATGTGCATACACATGGCAGTCATGCAAAACAGGAAACTTAAGTTTGTGCAACATCTTGTATTACATAGAATAGTCAGGAGAAGGAATTAGTGGGAAATTGACCTGTGCAGACAAAATACATCAGATGATAGAAATTGTTTTTCAGAGCATCCAACTAGAACAATAGTCAATAATATGAGGCAGTATCTAGGCTACTGTGTTCTGTCCTGTAAGCTACTGTTACCTGGTGATGAGATTTCCTGGAAAAAGGAATCATCAAAATTGGGTTACTTTTTTATGAAAATATATTTGTGGACATGTAAGTTTATATCAGAATTAATTGTACTTAGTGATATGTGGGATGAAGAGGGATAAGTGATAGGAAGGCAGGAGGTGATGGCATAGATTTCATTCACTTTAATTCAATACACTAAGAACAATGTGTCACAATTTGAAGTATTTTTTTCTGATCCCCAACTGCCAGAAAGGCTTTCTTCATGTACTTTTCTAAGTTTCTTTGTTCTACTTAACTATTATATCCTTGGCATATATACAAAATGCTAGCTTTATTCATCATTAATTATGAACATTTTCAATTAGAATGTTTTTGTCTATTGGTTATTAGTTGGAATACATCATTAACTGAAATTATATGACTCTTTATATAACTAATGGGAATCTCTTTTTTGTGTTATATATTCATTATATATTCATGTGTATGTTTGCTCATATGCACACACATATTTAGCATACATTTATGTCATTGATGTTCAGGTTTACAGTTATATGGTTGTTATCATAAACACACAATACGAGTACTGTATTTGAGTTGAAGATATACAGAAACCACTCTATGTTTGCCTTAATGTCCAGAAAGAAAAGGCACATTCTAACATTTCCTAGACAATTAGAAGAAAGCAAGAAATCATGGTAGAAGGAGAATGTTGGCCTAAATTTTGACCTTAGGCCTTCCAAGTGGTTGATCTGGAAAGTATCCAAGCCATTCTGTGATCCTGTTTAATGGAGATGAGAGATGTGTGAATTCTCAACCAGCTTAATGTGCTTATTATGTGAAAGTTGTTTCACTAATGTCTTGTGGTCTTATAACAGTTGTGCATATGCAAGAGTTTATGGGTGAACTTTCTTTGGTCTCAGAAAAATAGAAAACAATCATTGAACTGCAGAGGAAAGTTATTTCTGAGCATTACAAGAAAAATGGAACATACATAGAAATATGAAAATAAAGTGGATAAAATAAGAAAACAGAGTACAAATATGAATAAGATGTGGCCATTTCTACTTTTGAAAGAAAATATCAGAATTCTAACATAATGATTGATTCAAAATGTTTCCTCTTGGGAGAACTATTCTTAAATCACATGAGGAGAGTAATTAACTGCTTCATTTCACATTTGGATTCTTACAACCATTTCTAGCAGAATGCAGCTATTGCTGTTTGTGGTTATGCATCAGCCAAGGATTATGAGTATGCATTGGCTGCTGAGAGGATGTAGCAATATCTGAAATGTGTGATGCAGTATAATGTGGAGCTTTGAGGTGTTGAAGATGGAGCATGACATAAGTCTTTGAGATTCGAATATGTCATTATATCTATGTTTTTATCTAGTAAAAACAACTTTGTTTTGAGTAGAACTTTGTCTTTTGTTTGAGTTTTCAAGGACACATTTAAATTTTTTGTTGTTTGGCTATTTTGTTTTCCTATTTAAAAGCTATTTTATGAGTGACATGAATAAAGGCTTATAACCTCCCCCCCCCAAAAAAAATCTGGAAAATAGGCTTGAGGTCAGTATGGTGATTAGTCCATAACCACACTAATAAATGTGCTAAGTTATTGGCACTTGGCTCTACTTCGATTATGTGTGTGCTGTACAAGCACCGTTCTAGGGGGTTCTGCTTTCATCTTCGCATCCTACCTTCTTCATTTACCCAAAGTTAAGGTTGATTTAAATTATTGATTTTCAACCTTTGCTTATATGAATTGCTGATGACTGATTTAAATAGCTAAGAAAATCAGTGTAGTATGAAGAGAGGGCCAAAACGTCTGACCATGTAAAATTCTTTGTCTTCCACTTCCATAAAGAGAAGTCTTGCATCTGCTTTAATATTTGTTTTTTCATTAGATCTATGTTGGAATGGTATCCACCTTTGAAAAAAAAAAGTAAGTAATTAGGTGAGCTTATTTCTACGATTATTTAAAAAGATATTTTTAATTTATTCTTCTCTTATACATCGTAACCCAACTGTAGCTTCTACACCCTCCACTCCTCTCACTCCTCGCCCATTGGACCTTCCCTTCTCCCCCAGGGTCACTCCTTCTTAGTTTCTTTTCAGAAAAGAGCAGGTCTTCCAGGGATATCACTCGAACATGACATAACAAGTTACAATAAGACTACACACTCACTCTCATATCAAGGCCGCATGAGGCAACCCAGTAGGAAGAAAGGGATTCCTAACCATGGGAGCGGGGGGTGTCTCTAAGATTCTGTTAATTAAAATTAAACATGAGATTTAACTAAGGCTACATGGTTAATTAAATGATGGAATTCCACACAAAAGCCAAGTCCTTGGTCATCTAGTTATTCTATCTTTCCTTTATTTAATCCTGAAATAATTATTAAGCAACAATTTTAGGCCCAGCATATGTTTAGGGAAGATGATACAATAATGAGCAAAACAAACACTGCCCTTTCTCTCAGAGGAGAGAGTGACATTAATTAACCATAAATGTGCAGACACTTACGTTAAGTTCTGCAAAGGAAAACATCCAGAATTGATATACCTAGAAAGTCATACATTCTGAGTACTGATTTGGCTCTTGAGGTAATCTATGCATGAAAACACATGCAAATGTATACACAGAGACATATGCTCATCCAGTTGCAGGTCAGAGCAAGCACCTCCTAGCTCCTGCTTACTGGGGCAGTTGTCAGTTGATTAATTTACCTTTCTATGTGTCACTTTGCTGAAACACTAAAATATTTTTCAGTCTGCATGTCTTGCTTGCTGTATGCTAACATGGACGCTGAAGACTGATAGTACTTCCTAAAAGAAGAGTCATCCTAAAAGACTTCCATATTACCTAATGCTTGAAAGCTTTTCTGAAATCAGACGTTAAGTCTCAATCAGTTCCTTCCTCCCCAGAGTCGAAGCTACTACCAAGAGAAAGCTACAAAAGAAAAAGAGTCATCTCCGTACCTATGCAAGTTAACAGCACCTTTTAACTTGTGTACATATTCTGTCTATATATCAATGAGTCATGGTGAGGGACCACCTCCAGTGTGAGCACTGTTCAAATCCCTGCAGAAGCTCCCTCCTGTATGCTTACACAAGTAGAGCTATTGCACATTTTCATTTGAGTTTGAGTTTATACTGTGCTACTTTGGAGAGTGTGAATGACAGGGTTAGGGTCTTGAGCTAAGGGGAGTTCAGGAATCTAAGAGGGGTTTTTGTCTCTCAAATTAGCTAAAGTGCAGTGGTAGAAGCGTCATGTAAGTCAAACAACCTCAACACTGTTCAGATCTCTTCCTTTATGTGTGTATTCTTTGATGAAGTAATAGAACAATTTGAGGCACTTTTTCCATATGACCAATGGGTAATTTAGCTAACCTAGTTCCCAAGGCCTTTTCCATCTCTGAAATTCCTTATCTTGTGAGGTTTTTTTTCATATTGTAGTAAATTCCTGTGGAGGAGAAACTGGGTTTGAGTCTGAGGTCTCAAGATGTGTTATATTTGAAATTTCTGTTAAGTATCTCAGTATTAGTAGCTCCAAATTTGGAGATAAGCAAAAGCACACAGTAAAATGAAGAATCCATGTCCAACACGACTTCTTTCACTGAGGTCCAGAATAAGCACAAATGATAGAGGAGGAGTAAGGGAATAAGCAAACACTCATCGCAGCAAGAGTAGGAATGACCCCTTCATGTACTCTAACTTCTCCTTTCAAAAAGCAGATAATTGTCTTTGCTCTTTCAACTTAGTGAAAAGCAGAATATTTAAAAATCCTTTGTAAAATTTAATTTCTAGCTACAAATTATAAAATAATTCAAGTAACTTTCTTCTAAGTGCATAAATGTGGTGGTTATTAACTGCTCACAGCTATCCTGTGAGGGAAACTCTCACTTTTCCATAGTTTGACTGATCCTACCACACAGCCTGGGAGCCTCCTAGCTAGGGTCCGAAACCAAGTCTCTGACACTGTAAAGCATGAGCTGTGAATTTGTCCTTGCTTCTTAGTTGCTTGGCTTCTTGCCTAACATTGAGAAATTCCTTTGGACTATGGACAATCTTCAGTTTATGAGGTTTACTTTTCTCATCTATAGAACTTAGATGGTACTAAATATCTGGTATAATTTTGGTGAAAAAAAAAAAACAGCATTGGTTATAAGGCACTAGGAATTTTATAAAAACTGTTTAGAAAACTTGATTCCCTTCCTCTGTTCCAGAGTTGCTAGGATAGTTGAGTATTTTTTGAAAGGTTTTTTTTTTTTTTTTTTTTTTTTTTTTTTTTTTTTTTTTTTTTTTTTTTCTGCTACCTGTTTGTAGACTTGGAGATTATCAGTAATTGCTGTAAATTTAGCCATTATTTCAAAAGTAGCTTTTTCTTTTCCTTTTTATGGGTGGCACAGGAAGGTCAGTTTTTATTTGATTTTAAGACATCTGTTCACGAAGGCCAGTCTGGTCTCACATTCACTTTGTGGTGGAGGCTGGCCTTGAACTCCTGCTCTTTCTGCTACTTAGAACATGTTAATTTCAAATGTGGCTTTGGTGGAAGAATCATGGTACCACTATGCGCTCTGATTCTGGAGAGGCAGGTTAGAGGGAAGACAGTGGCAGACAGGTTCACTATGCTACAGAAGTGGTTTTTTAATTGAGTGGCTTTCCCTGAAGGTTTCAATGGAAGTGGTTTGTGGCTTATTCTGACCCTGTCTTTGAGCTCAGTGTATGTACCTGAGAGTTGAGTATAAATCAAATATTGGTAGACCAAATGTAATTGTTTAGCTGTCTTATATATCTGTTTCACAATTGTGTAAATCTAAGCTCCAATGTGCAGTCCTGATGCTCCTTCATGTCTCTCACACAAATATTTTTAGTAGGTTTTGTGGTAAAGCTCGTTGCATAAATGGACAGAAATTATATTGGTTGGTTGATTCTAAATATAAATGAAAAATGGTCCTAGCCCAGCACTTACTCACTGACAAACAATGGCAATCCAAACATGGCAGAAGGTCTGAATGAGAGAGTCAGAGATGTACAAGGTGTCATGCACTGCCCCTGCTCTCGGGAAACTTAAAAGTGAATCCAAGAGAGAAGCTGACCACTGTTCTATTCATGAGACTGGAGACTGTGGCTCAACTTGAAAGAAGTCGCTAGCCTTAGATTCTGTCTGCAGTCTTGACATCCAGTGCCAGGATGTTCACTGGATATAAATATAAATATAGAAGAGAAATATTAATGGATATATCTATCAGTGTGATGAGTATTAGTCCATGTGCTATTAAAAGCATTTTCTGGAAAAATGATTTCATAATGCTTTAAGTAACAGTAATAATTATCATATATGATATCCATGAAGAAAATGTATTAAAAATGTTAATATTGCTACTTTCAGTGTCAAGTATAGTACTGTACCACTGTCAAAATGATCGCCATTGGTGTTTACAATTATGCATTGACATCTCCATTGCTATTATGTGCATTTACATAATTTATAAAAGGTAAAAGGTTAGGTCATGTCAGATCATGTGCTGTTATAGGTAAGTCTGATGCTATAGAATGAAACCTTTATCGTGCTGAGCTGTCTCTCAGATGATTCCAATACATACCTAAGCCTAAGGCTCCTTACTGAAGGGCTTTTATTATTTTTATTACTGCTAGACTGTTTTCTGGTATTGGGCTAAATTTCCTTGTCCATATGTCTTTCTGATGAGGAAAATGGCTGAAGCTCTGACTCAGTTCAGACTCCATGTGAGTGGTGATGTCCTAGGCTTTCTTTGTACACCTGGCGCAGGAAACCCCACCATCATGTAAAACTTTTGCTTTGAATATTTTGGTCTGAATTTATGTTCATTGACAGGAATGAAATCTGAAGCTTCAATTTTATTCTCTCGTAAGTCTTATTATGCTTCTTTTATTATTTTTCATTTTAGTAAAAAATCAATTTGTAGAGGTTGCGAAAGAAACTTGCATTTCTGGAAAAATGAAAAACAAAGGAGGTATTAAAAAGAATTTTAGAATGAATGTTCTTAGATTTGGGTCTTCAGGAATTTGGGTTGAGATTATTTAAATGTAGGCCCTACTTCAGAGGTTAGATTCCAAAGTGTTTTGCTGCAGAGGAAAATGGAAAGGAGATTTTCCATGTAACTTTCAAACATGTGTGTATACTTGATGACAGGCCCTCAGAAATGCAGGTAAATCATTTTGGTTTTGACTTACAGGAGTGTTTAAGGAAAACTAGTAATCCACTTCAGGTGCTCTTCATTTTGGCAATTCAGGGAGGTGCTGCTCTGACTGAGGTATTCTTTGTGAATCAGAGGGTTAGGCTCTTTCTTACATACATATATATGAAAGAATATATATATTCACACATATGTACATATTCTCATATATGCTCATATATATATATATATATATATGACCTGTGTCAGACTTATGTAAGAAAAACAGTACAATACAAAATAACAACAAATCAAACAAACTCAGACCAAGGGTAATAGCTCAGATTTCTCTCCCTCTGTTAGAGAATGTTTAGTTGGGTAAAAAAACAACAAAAAGATATTTGGAACAATATTTCTGTTCATAGGGCCAATTTCAAGTTATCTGTTGGAGACACTGATCTGTATCCTATTCCCATCCTTCACTTGATCCAAAATTCCCTTAAGTTTCTTAAATGAAAGAGAGTAAGGAAAGATAACTAGAAACTTTCTTTTGGGTGATGCCAACTCGAAAGTAATCTGTAGTGCAGTGTTGATTATGTAAAATTGATCTTCCAATTCCAAGAACGATGGTTTTATTGCCACCAAATTGGTACCTGTGCGGTATTTTCCTCTTTGCTCCTGTATCATTACTGGACCATCTTGTATGAGTTGCAAACCACTGAAATCTCTACAGAACAATTGGCCAGCTTTAATCAGGAGCAGTGTCTAAAAATGGATTGCTTGCCCATTCTCTTGAAAAGCAGCCTGTTATATGGTCTTTAAGTTGACCCCAAAATGGTTATGGTTTTGGCTGGGGAAATTAGAACAAGGCATGGAGTTAAGCTCTTAGGACTTTAGACTTTGCACTAAATCCTGGCCCAAAGATGATAGGGCATCTGTCATCTGGGCCACCTGCTGATTACTCATTCATTTTAAAACTGTTTGCTTAAGTCCTAGCACCATTTTGTAGTGATGGGAGGAGAAGTCTTTTATCTGTGACTGCAAAGAGTCCATGGCATCTTTGAGAAAGCCTGACCAAAGAACTGATTATCAGTACCATGTGGGAAGCTCTCTCACTGAGCAATGTCACAGGAGCTAAGGTTATTTAAGGAAGACCATCTTTTGTAACATTGCTGTGTCAAAGATGGGGAAGGATGAGAAGAAAAAAACAGTTTGGCAAGGCCTTTTACAGAAAGGGTTATATGTACAGTTTTCAGGGGATTTTGGCTACCCTGTAAGCCAGGGAGAAAAGCATCAGAGGAAGATAAAACTCTGCCTAGTAAGGAGGCAGGACAAAGTCTGGGACTGAGTTCTCATAGACTGCATGCAAATGTTTTCAGTTGTTATGATAGTGAGATCCAGGCCATAGAGCCAACAATGGAAGGAAATTGAGATTACTAGTTGATTTCAACCATTACTCCAGTTAACTAGAGTTATATTCAATAACTACATATAGTAGTGTCTTGTTATTTTGTGACCTTGACCAATGCAATAAAAAATATTCTACATTAACTTTCAATAATTTTAATGACATAGTTAAAATATGTATTTTAGCCAGGTGTGTTGGCACAGCCCTGTAATCTCCGCTTTTCAGAAGGCAAAGGAGGAAGCAGGCAGATCTCTGTGAGTTCAAGATCATCCTGGTCTACAAAGCAAATCCAGAACAGCCAAGGCCACACCGAGAAACCTGTCTTGAAAAACACACAAACAAAATATGTATTTTAAATGAGCAAAAACAAAAGACTTCACCTATTGATTATACATGACACATTTCGATATGTTTTATTTTATTTACTCAAATATAATTTACTATTTTCTGAATCCTGTGTAAGATACTTGTGCCTACCAAAAATTGATTTTCACTTATGCTAATGGAAAAAAGGCTTTGCAATTTTGAAAACACTGGATTTGAGGATGGATTGTATAAAATACAGTGTAATATATATGTTTGGGCCATGAGTTTGCAATGCATTCATAGTTGGAGAGTTGGAACCTGTGCCACACTTGCCAGAGGAACTGGAAAAGAAGTGTTTGTAATCAAAGTGGGAAGCAGCCCAAATCTAAAACTTTCATGAGTCTTAAAAAAGAAAAAAAAATTATTTTATGTGTTTGTGTCATCTATTTGCATGTAGGTAGGTGTACCTTGTGGGTGCTTATCAATAGATTTCAGTCACCATATCAGTGATGGCAACTGAAACCAGGTCTTTAACAAGAAAGTCAGTTCACCTTTCAGCCTCCAATTTTATTCTTCTTGCGCTGGATGGCGGTTAATGCAGAGAATCATTAGTGTTCGAAGTCCTGAGCATAAGCTCTCATCAGTGCTCAGCCATAGAAGGGGCATCTCTATTGAGCCCTATGCGACCCTACTGCCAAGTGCTCAGTGATCAACGTGGAATGGGGGAAGACAGAATGTAAGCACTGGGGAATGGGGAGTGCTGTAATATACTGTTCTCTGAACATGGTATGGCTTTTGCTCATGGGAACTCACAGTAGTGCTGGTGATAGATGCAAAAGCTGTGAGAATCAAGCCTGTTAAAAATTCCAGGGTAGATTAGTGAGGGGCTCATGAGGCCCCATAACTAGCTAAGGAACTACTGACAAGTGAAAGGTTCTTGGAGAGGGTAAGCCAGCTTTATGGAGGTTATAGACACTGGTAGTTTCTTCAGTCCCCAGTGAATGACATGCACACACATGGGTAGCAGTAATTGGACTTAGTAGGTTAAAAAAATAATTTAAGAAAGAAGTAGAAAAAATGAAGATCTGAAGCATGAAACTGATACAAATGGTTGCACACTTGAAGCATTACTTTGTATTGAGCAAGAGATAGATAGACGGAAGAAGACAGGTATAGTAGCAGTTGAAGGAAAGAAAGGGAACACTTTTATCAGTGAAAACCTAGTCCATCAGCTACAGATTCCACTTATGACCTCAGCTTCAGCCTTCCCTCTCTGCAGGCTTTGTTTGAACGTGCTGTCCCCAGTGGTATGCTCATTGGTATGATACATCCTTCTTGCCGAGTTCTGTGTTTGCTGGATACTTTTGTGTCTAATGAAAGAAATCAAGATGCTTAGGCTTCTGTCTAGGCCTAATTCTTTACCTCTCAAAACCTTCCTTCTGGGCACAAGAATAGTGGGTCTCATTAACTGTGGATTCTCAGACTGTCTAAAGAATCATTTCCCATTCTACCCTTTATATCTACCTGAGTTTTCCTAGCTCACGTGGGTGGAAACTTTCAGATTGAAGTCAGGAGTGAGGCTTGTTCTAATATGAATCTGTACTTAGCACTATGAAGTCTTCAATATATAGCTTAAGTTCTGAGCCCCAACTCTTTTTCAACAAAAAAGAGATAATCCCAAGGTTATTGGGGAGCATTGCAAAGAAGCACAATACTCTAGAGATTTTACAACAGGGACTCTTTAGAGATATCTTACATGAACTTCCAGGACATGACTGGTTCATGTATTCAGAAGTGTAGATAACTTAGACCAAGAAGATACTTTAAAAAAGAAGGAGGGGGAGGAGAAATGAGACCAAAGAGACAAAGATATACCTTGAGGCCCTTTGTGATAAGAATACAGAGGCCAACACAATGACAGGGCATCTTAAGGCTATCTCCATGCATACATCAGTTCGATATATTTTGTACATCCCAGGATTTACAATTTTCTGATTAATTAGTTAGGCCAGGTGACTTGGGGCAATCTGTGACATCTTATTTTCCAATTCTTGCTTCACGGTACTTGCAAGGTTATATTTGATGTAGTGCTCTGGAGACATTAGGCCTCAGGGGAGGTTTCTTATGGTACACTTTCACAGCAATCAACAGCCAGCATCTCAGGGTGAAGTGTGTGTGTGTGTGTGTGTGTGTGTTAGTGGGGGCATAACTCTGCTTAATGCAGTTGCAAGATTATTTTTCAAAGAGGGTCAGCAAGGTACAGCTTCTTTCCCTGAGAGGTTGTGACAGCTCTTTATGCTTCTAGTGTGACAGCCATTTTATTTCTTATTGATGGGGGAGTGTGCTTTGAATTAGAAGATGGGAACTGAATACAAATGACAGGAGATTCTCAGTGTTGAAGGATAGCTTGTGATTGTTTTCCTTTATGAAAAGGAAAAAAAAAATGCCTGTTCTTTTGTTTAGTCTATACTATCTGTAGATACTATGGTAGTCTTTAGTGACTGTAAACCAGTTGTAACCCATCAAGAACACTAAAGAAATGGGAAGAGCCAAGAGACAGCCAAGCTGACCACTAGCCTGAGGAGTGCTCAGAACAGGGCAACAGTGTCGACAAAGGACTCCAAAATCACTTTTGAAAGATCAAGTATAACTTTCAGATGTGTGTGTGTGTGTGTGTGTGTGTGTGTGTTGATGTGCACACATGCATGTGAAAGTGTATGTTTGAAGCAGTCTCAAGGAAGATTTGTTCTGTAGTCTGCAAGTAATTTAGTATGGGTTAGTACGCTAGCAGTTAGTAAGCAGCGGTCGGGTCATGAAGCCCCATGCACTTTCTATAACAATCTTTGAACCTTAGCTTAAGGCAAAAGCTCCCATGATTCTGTACTATATTTCAAATTCTTATTGCTTCACTAAACTTTTGGTATGTTTCCTCTAGGCCAAAGAAAGCCTAATAACTATGTTTATTAAGTGGCTAGAACAAAACAACTTAATGAAGTACTTATGTCCTGACATGCTAATTGGCCATTTGAAGAAAAATAATGCATAAAAAATAAAGAACAAGTACTATTCTTATCTAATTTGCAAAGTAGCACAGCAACCTACTACTGCTTCTCACACTTTTTTTCTCAGATTCAGTATTCCCCATTTTATGTATCCCACTCATTTTGTGCAGTTTTGTAAATTCTTAAATTTGTCCTAAGTAAAACTTGACAAAGATATTTTATCTTTGAAAACAAAGCCATGTGTGTCCTGATGTTGAGAGTATGAATGACCTCAAAGTAGAGCTTTTCCTGTGGCCCAATAAAGGTTAAGTGTCACTCATTTTCTTGAAACAGTTGGCATGCCCTGGGTCCATCTTTAAATGCAAAAAATGGAAACTGTATCTTGAGAGTAGTAGATAACCATTCAGAGGTTGCTGACTGATGTGGTATAATCTTTAGTTGTGTCTTAGTTCACTCTTATTAAAATAGATACACTGGATTGATGGAGGAAAGTCAGAAGAAGTTACAAAATGCCTTTGTATTCTCTAGAAAAGAAAGGAAAAGAAGTTCCTTGGGGTTAAGTAGAAGAAATAGATACTTGAGATGTTTTTCAAACATATTTCTTTGAACTATTATGACTTGATAAGGTGTTTCCAAGATGGTAAAGATATTCCGTATGCAATTCGCCCACATTTTCTCAATGCTTATAATTATATAACAAAAATATTATGCCAAGCCAAAAGATTCCATACTTTATATCAGCATAGTGCTATGTTGTTTTATCCTTTGTGAAGACATGTCACTATGACCACAATCAAGATTTAGAACAGTTTTATTACCACAAAGATACCTTGTGTAACTCCTTTCTTGTGTAAGTCCTCTCTTTCACCAACTACATCTCTAAACTCTCCCATAGCTGTGGGATTTCCATGTGTAAGGTTTTGTCATTTCAACAGTTTTATAAAAATGTCATCAACAATTGAGATACTTTAAGAAGTCAGAAGGTTTAGCATTTGGTGAGAGCTTGAATATGGAAGTTGAGAGCAAAAACTTAACACATAAGAGGTATGTCAAAACTATACTTTCAGCAATGAATCATTAGTTCTCAAATGAGTGGGAAATATGTGAACACTTTTGACCTGCTGAACTGAGTATGTGGTGGTGTTTTTCAACAAGATTGAAAACCTGGGAATGGATTTTTTTTTTTTTTTTTAGGTTATATATATTTGAACATGATGAGTCAGCTTTCAAAATACTTGAATTTATATTATTTGGATTATCTAAATATAAATATGGTAGTCAGTTGTAGAAATGGTTTAAACTCATAAAATAAAGCTGGACAATGTATTATAATATTCACAGTCATCATGCCGTCAATGACAGCTCCTGGGTATATGTTAATTCATGAAAATCCTGTTTAACATGAGCAAAGAAAAACACTGAAAGTTAAAGTGCTACCTAAGTGTATGACAGAAAAATAGATGTTTTATATGGTAGAGACTAAAATGAAATGACATGTAGAGGAGGTGGAATGAGCAACCAAGCATCATGAGCTCTGATACACCATACCAAGGAAGAACTGAAGACCAGCTTATAGATTTAACAAAACTCTTCATTTTGGCAAGAGTTCTTTAAATACAATTTTAAGGACAGATGCTAGATTGCAGTGGCTGAAACATAAGAAGAAAGATGAGAAGGTTTGATTTTATACTTTAAAGAAGTACAGCCAGGAATGAAGTAGAGATGTTAAATGGAGACATTTAATTGGCTTTGGAGAGAAACAAGGCACTTAATGGAAAAACTGAGTTTGCTGCTCAGGGTGAGGTTAGTCTTGAAAACACAATTCCTGAGCATGCAAGAAGAAAAAGAAGACAGGTATAAGTCAAGGGAGGTATGGGTTTCGGTTGAAAGAGACTGAGAAAGAGAGTGAGAGAAAGATAGGGAGAGAGAGAAAATAGATTTCCATGGTGAGGAATTAGGTTACCTTTAATAGTTTCAATGCTCTTTGTGATTAAAAAAAAATGATGCTATGGAGAGCCAGAAAAAATACACTGTTTGTTTCAAGATATTTGGATTTGTGTACCTGCACACTGTGGGAAGGTTATTAGGAGATATGAAAACACAGATTTCAGGAAATAAGACTTCGATAAGTTTGGTGACGAGCTTATTTATAATGACTACACACTGTGACGTTTAGGCTTTCTTCCCCAGAGTAACGGAAAAGTTTTAATAACAGAATATGCTTGATGGGAGTGTTGGTTTCAACAAGAATGTGAATTGCTAATAGGTGAGATGGAAAGATAATTAGGTAAGAGAATGAGAATACTTGACGTGGAAAGGATAGGAGCTCCACAAGGACCAAATATATCTGGGCACAGGGGTCTTTTCTGAGACTGACACTCCACCAAAGACCATGTATGGATATAACCTAGAACCCCTGCTCAGATGTAGCCCATGGTAGCTCAGTAACCAATTGGTTTCCCATAGTAAGGTGAACAGGGACTATTTCTGACAGGAACTCAATGGCAGGCTGTTTGACCTCCTCACCCACCAAGGGTGGAGCATTCCTGCTAGGCCACAGAGGAGGACTTTGCAGCCAATCCTGAAGATACCTGATAAAACAGGGTCAGATGAAAAGAGAGGAGGTCCTCCCCAATCAGTGGACTTGGAAAGGGCAGGGAGGAAATGAGGGAGGGAGGGAAGGTTTGGGAGAGAATGAGGGAGCGGGATACAGCTGGGATACAGAGTTAATAAAATGTAACTAAAAATAAAAGTGGAAAAAAAAAAAGAGAATACTGGCCAAAAATTGGAAAATTGGAACCTCTGTGTTATACTGAAATCCTATAAACGAGTATATCTGTGCAGCCAAACAATGTGAATTAGAATATCCAAACAATATTTATAATCCTGTATCCATTGTAGCATTATTTACCATAGTCAGGATATGGAATTGACTTGTGTCCAACAATATACAAATGAATAAAGCAAATGTGATATACAAGTGTAATTTCTAAAAAGAATTTAATACTCTGATTTGTAAGCACATAGATGAACCTGAATAATATTCCAGTCAGTGAAATAAGGCATACACAGAAGGACAAATATCACACATTCTTATTTATATGTGAACCTAAGACTGTCAATATCATAAAAGTAAAGAATAGAGTGGTATCTACCAGTGGCTGAGGATGTGAGTGTTGGAAGACTCTTTGTCAAAGATAAAAATTTTAATTTTGACAAGAGGAATGAATTCCAAAATCTACTATTAGGTGTTATGCCTATATTTAACAATAATGGACTGTATGTTTGAAAAGCATTTGAAAGGTAAACTTCTGTTTTTATCTAAAATAACTATATTAGGCAATATATATGCCAATTATTTTGATTTAGCCATTCAGAAATACATACATGTTATATGAGGTGGTTATATATAATGATTATAAATAAATATCATAATATATTCAGTTAAATGAATTTTAAAAGAGTATTGGCAAAAATAAACATATGGCTAGATTCTTGGAGTAAGTCAGATGTAAGAGAGGTGAAGACTGTAGACACGATACAGAGTGAAGGAAGGTCACAGGCATCGAGTTCTTAAAGGGAGAGCAGGTGCTGTGATAATTAAACCAGAAATTGGAATGTTTTGATATATGTCAGAATTAGAAGGCTTGGGGAGATGACATGTTCACGTGTAGCTAAGAGATGAATTAGGGAGCTGCCAGAGGATGGTGGTGAAGGTCACTGAGTGAGAGTAGACTGGGAGATTTGGATTCTAGGGAAATTTCGTTCAAGGCACATGGCGTGGGCACAGGAGTTGGGGTTACCTCACTAGTGAAATGGTGTCCCAAATTGATTGTATAACACGGGAGGATACCCTGAATGTTGCGTCTTACTCCATTTTCTGCTGCTATTATCAGATACTTGTATTTTGATACTTTATGCCAGAAATAGGTTTATTTAGCTTATCATTTTAGAATTCTAAGAACTGGTACCAACATCAACTTGGTCCTGACAGTTGTCTTCTAGCTATATCACAGTGTGGTGGGTTGTATCATGGTAGGAATACTTATGAAGACTGCTGTCACCTGGGGTCCCTTGAATAGTCAGCTGAAACAGTTAAACTTGTGCTCTACTCTCCTGATAACTGATCTTTTCCTGGAGACAAGAATGAATTCTTCTCAGTTACTGAGTCTCCATGAATTCAGTGTTCCTCATTAGGCCTTACCTGTTGTAGCTACACTTTCTAAACACCAGAATAGTGGGTATGTGAGTGAGGTATTATGCCCCCAGTACATGATACTTTTAGGGTACAAATATTATTCAATGATAACAGTTACTGAGTACAACAACAACAGAAAAAAAAAAAAACCATAAGAAGACATGGGCACAACTCAATCTCTAAAAGATTTACAGTTGAGTCTTATTCTATTTTGCCTTAGATCTTTGAGTAGTGATTAATCCTTCCTGAACCTCAGTCACTCTTTCTAAAAGGGAATTTATCATCTTTGCATCTTCCACAGAACCAGTCTGATGCTGGAAAGAGAAAGTGAAACTAAATGTGCTTACCAATTCCTGTCTTCATGTAAATATGGACCCTATTGTTGTGTGCTGGCATTGGAAGACTGATACTGGATTCTTTTCACTGCATTGCTGCAAGATAGTGCACTGGTACCCAGTAATTGCATTTGAATAGCCTGATTTTTGGATAACAAAATGAACAGCAGCTGTATTATTGGTGATGGGCCATTAGACATCTAGTCTTTCAGATGTCCAGAATAAATGTGCTAGAATAGTTGACCCTCCACAAATTGACAGATGAAAGGATTGCTTGTGCTTTCATATAATGAGTTCTTCTGCTTTACAAAAGACATTGCAACACCTAGGCCCATGCATAGTTGCCAGCAAAAGGAAACTGGAAATTGTGTTGCTCTTCCTATGTATGGCATTGAGGTGGTAATACAGTCACCTGCAGCAAAATGAGATCTTAAACTGTTACTATTACTATCATAAAAAAGGTTGGTGACCAAACCCACTAGAATATGGTGGTTTCCACAGGAAGAGTATTCTAGAAGTGGAACCCCAGTACCATGTAATTCTCTCAGGTTTAATATTGCCCCTGAGACAAAAACAAAGATGGGAATGGGGAGATTCCAAGAACAAAGCCATTTGGAATTCTTTAACTAAGGAAGGAATCAATGAGTAAATTACAAGAAGACAGCAGATATTTTTAAAAAAGATGATTGACACTAATATGATGGAGGACTAACCTGATATTAGTAGGTAAAGCACATGCAGCTGTAGCATACCTTGCAAAGCTTGTGTTAACTACTATCTCCAACCTCATTTTACACATGAATTAGAAACTCAGAAACTTAGTTTGCTGAAGGTCACACAGATAAGATTCGGATAACTTAAACCTAGGGAGTCATCTTCCAAAGTCTGAAAAGACTGCTGGGAAATGTACGGTGAGCAGCCTGTCCAGGAAAAACTTTTAGCCTTAGCTGGTCAGCCTTGAAGCTCATCACCTGTCACCTCAGTGATTACTGCATGATTCTCAGCTTCTGCTTATGTAATCTGAGCAGACCTCAGCCCCTGCTCAGATAGAGCCAATTGGCAGTTCAGCCTCCACAAGGGCCGCCTCTGGCATGAACCAGATTGCCTCCTTTTTGATCACTTGGCCCTCGTGATGCAGCCCTGCCAGACCAAAGAAGAGGATCCAGGCAGTCCCTGTGAGCCTTGATAAACTATGGGCAGATGGCAGAGGAGGAGAACTCCCCCTTTCAGTGGACTAGGGGAAGTTGATAGGGAGGAGGAGGGAGGGAGTGCAGCACTGAGAGGAGTTGAGGGAGGGGGATTCAATCAGGATATGTAATGAATAAATTATAAAACAATAAAAATATAAAATGGAATATAAATGATCAAAACATTAAAAAAAGCCACTAGAGATTTGGGCAGACCAATCACTGACGCCTATTACCTGCTGCTTACTTTTAGAACCTTTCTAAAAGATTAATTGCATATACATGCCTGCACTTCTGTCTACTGAGTTAATGGTCTATATGTCTGATTTTTAGGCCTGTATTATGTTGTTTTGATTATTGTGGCTTTGTAATTTGCTTTCAAGCCAGTAATTATGATGCCTCCAAACTTGCTATTTTTTCTTAATATTGATTTCACCATTTGGGACTTTTGCAGTTGTATAAGTGTTTTAGATCTATTTTTCCTGTTTCTATAAGTTTATATAATTTGGCTTGGTAGAATGTGCATTTAATTTGCATGCCACTTTGGACAACATGATGAATTTATATTAAACCTTTCAAAAGATGAACATATATTCCATATACCACGGGTCTTTAACTAGTTTTCTTTACCCTACTTTTATATATTGTAGTGACAGTATTTCATTTCATTACTTGAATTTATTCCTCAGTTTTTATTCTTTTTCTTGCTATTATAGTGTAAAAGTTTTCTTTATTGTCATTTTTGGGCAATTCATTATTAGTTTATAGAAATGCTAGTGGGCTTTTCAATGCTGATCGTTTATCTTGCAAATTTATTCCATTCACTGAGGAATTTTAAGGTAATTTTTTGAGTCTTCCATGTTTTCTAGAAATAGGATATCATCTGAAAACATAAGTAATTTTATTCCCCTAACTTAGTACCTTCTTAATTTTCTTCCTTTAGTATATTGAATTGAAGGGGAAAAAATGGGATCTTTATTTTGTACTAGATTTTGGAGGAACAATTTCTCATTTTCCCTTTAAATAACATGCAGTACACCCTCCTTCATTTTTCCCTCTTTCACTTCCGATTCTTCTTCCTCATATGCAAATATGCCAACTGTACATAATGCTTTAAAGTTCAGAATACACGTTCTTAAATGTGGGAGGTAATAATAACACATTTTTGTGGATGAGGAAGCCAAGGCTCTATGTCACACAACTTGCCTATTTAAATTCTGTGTTAAGTGATGGTGCATTATCTACTATCTAACACTTCTCACATGACATTACATACTGATTTAACCATTTGATGGTTGGCTTTCTGTTTGTTTAACTCTTTCTTATGACTGACGCTCAGTTTAGGTAGAACAATGCTTCCTCTTGCACTCCTTTTTTTAAAGAATCTTGGAGAACAACTATTACAAACATGAGCAAGGAAAATGGCTATTCAGATTTCAGGAAAAAAATAGATAATTTTTCTCTTCCTTAATTCCTGGATTAGAACACAATCACTAGAAGATTTCTGTCTCAATGCTAAATATTTTCATAGCATATCATGCTCAAGTGATGAGAATTCCCTTTTAATCTACTAGATATTTATAATCTAAGCCAGAGAATTTCCTAAAAGCACATCACTATTTTTGGACATCTTGAACCAGAATGGAAACTCAGTAGAGTCATGTATTTGAGTTTACCTTAATCTCCATTACCTACTTAAAGGCAAACTTAAGCTCTGTGTGTGTGTGTGTGTGTGTGTGTATGGTCACTCTGTGTGTTTATGCTCTCTATCTGGTGTGTGTGTGTATGTGTGTGTGTGTGTGTGTGTGTGTTTATGGTCTCTCTGTGTGTTTATGTTCTCTCTCTATCTGGTGTGTGCATGTGTGTGTGTGTTAATGGTAGGGAGAGTCAACAGATAATTGTAAATTAGCAATCATCAGTAAATACATGATAATATTTAGGAAAATCTTTTGTTAATAAAAATTTCGTTCTTAATTCTTTTTCCTCTGATTTTTGTCTTAGTTAAATTTTTGACTCTTCATATAGTCATAATCATAAAAAAATTGATAATAGAAAGAAAAGATGAAAGAAAATGAAAAAAAACAGTAGGAGGAAGAATGAGAGAAATAAAGAGGAGAGAAAGAAAAGCAAGTACTCATGCAAACACCCTCGCATCATCTTATATACTTTTGGACATAGAACTTTGGTCTGCCTACTTCTGATATTGACCTGAAACATCAGTTATTGGAGGAAAGAAACTATTGCTTAATTTTCAGTCAGGAGGTTGGATGTTTTATTTCATTGGCAGGATGTATTAAAGGCTGAATTTAAGGAAGATATAGGCTAAGAATAGTGTCTTAACTCCTAGTGTTTATCTATCTTCTTTTCAATCATTTACATGTCCCTTCATAAGGCAGGCATTCAAGCCATTTTTTGTGCCAAGCATTCTGCTCGTTACCATGGATATGAATAGTAACATCACCTTCTAGCTGAAGGAGCTAATGGCATAGTGTTAATGACAGACAAGTAAACTGCTATAAAGTAATGCTTTAAAACTATACTAAAGCATATATCTCTATATGCCATTACATTTTTTCTGCTCTGAAAATGTCTTACATTTAAAAAATTATTTAAGACTACCTACCTATCTATCTATCTATCTATCTATCTATCTATCTATCTATCTACCTACCTACCTACCTATCTATCTTACATCCTGACTGCAGTTTCCCTTCTCATCTCTCTTCCTAGTCCCCTGCCCCCTCTCGCCCATCCCATCCACTCTTCCTCCAGTTCTCTTCAAAAAAGTGCGAGCCTGCATGGATATCAACAAACCAGGGAATATCAACTTGCAGAAAGACTAGGCACCTTCTTTCCTATTAAAGCTAGACAGGGCAACCCGGCATGGGGTAAAGGGTCCCAAAACCAGGCAACAGAGTCAGAGACAGCTCTTCCTCCCACTGTTAGGAGTCTCAAAAGAAGTTCAGGCTACATATGTTCAGTAGCATTTCAGAAGGCATAGATCAGGCCCATGCAGGTTTCCACGTTGGCAGTTCAGTCTCTGTTAGTCCCTGTGGGCTTAAGTTAGTGTGTGTGAGTGTGTGTGTGTGTGGGGTGTTTGGTATCCTTGACCTCCCTGGCTCTACATTCCTTCCTCCCCCTAATCCCAGGGATTCTCCTAGATCTATGTAAGGTTTGACTGTGGTCTCTGCATCTGTTTCCACCAGTTGCTGGGGGAAGCCTCTCTGATAACAATTGGGCTAGATGCCAATCTATGTATATAGCAGAATAAAATTAAGCATCATTTCATTGACTTTTTCCCATTCGTGTTTGGTTTTATTGTAGGATTTCTGGGCTATCCAGCCTCTAGTACCTGACCCTCCACACAGTGTGGGAGATGGCCTTCCTCTTCTGCCATGGGTCTCAAGCTGGACCAGTCATTTTTTAAACACTTCCACAATTTCTGCACCAGCATTTTTTTTCTTTATTAATTACACTTTATTCACTTTGTAGCCTCCCTGTGGTTACCTCCCTCCTCCCTTCCCAATCCCTCCCTTCATCTACCCTCTGCATGCATGTCCCTCCCTAAGTCCACTGATAGGGGAGGTCTTCTTTTCCTTCCTTCTGATCCTAGTCAATTAGGTCTCATCAGGAGTGGCTGCCTTGCCTTCTTTTGTGGCCTAGGAATGTTGCTTCCCCCTCAGGGGGAGGTAATTAAAGAGCAGGCCAAGCAGTTCATGTCAGAGGAAGTCCCTGTTCCTCTTACAATGGAACCCACTTGGATACTGAACTGCCATGGGCTACATCTGTGCAGGGGTCTTAGGTTATCTCCATGCATAGACCTTGGTTGGAGTATCAGTCTCAGGAAATACCCCTGTGCACAGGACTTTTGGTTCTGTTGCTTTCCTTGTGGAGTTCCTGTCCTCTCCAGATCTTACTGTTTCCCACTTCTTTCTAAGATTCCCTGCACTCTGCCCAAAGGTTGCCCATTTGTCTTACCATCTGCATTGATAGTCTGCAGGGCAGAGCCTTTCAGAGGTCCTCTGTGTCAGGTTCCTGACTTGTTCCCTGTTTTCTCCTTCTTCTGATGTCCATTCTCTTTGCCTTTCTGGATAGGAATTGAACATTTTAGCGAGAGAGTCCTCCCTCTTGATTAATTTCTTTAAGTGTACAGGTTTTAGTAGGTTCATCCTATGTTATATATCTATATGAGTGAGTATATACCATGTGCATCTTTCTCCTTCTGGGATAGCTCACTCAGGATGATCTTTTTCAGATCCCACCATTTACCTGCAAATTTCATGATTTCCTTGTTTGTTTTTTTCTTTTTCTTTTTTATTGCTGAGTAATATTCCATTGTGTAGATATACCACAATTTCTGTATCCATTCCTCCACTGAGGGGCATCTGGGCTGTTTCCAGGTTCTGGCTATTACAAATAAGCCTGCTACAAACATGGTTGAGCAAATGTCCTTATTGTGTACTTGAGCCTCTTTTGGGTATATGCCTAGGAGTGGTATAGCTGGATCTTGAGGAAGCACTATTCCTAGTTGTCTGAGAAAGCACCAGATTGCTTTCCAGAGTGGTTGTACAAGTTTACATTCCCACCAGCAGTGGAGGAGGGTTCCCCTTTCTCCACAACCTCTGCAGCATGTGTTGTCACTTGAGTTTTGATCTTAGCCATTCTGATGGATGTAAGGTGAAATCTCAGGTTCTTTTTGATTTGCATTTCCCTGATGACTAAGGATGTTGAACATTTCTTTAAGTGTTTCTCTGCCATTCAATATTCCTCTATTGAGAATTCTCTGTTTAGCTCTGTTCCCCATTTTTTAATTGGATTACTTGATATGTTGCTGTTTAAATTCTTGAGTTCTTTATATATACTGGATATTATCCCTCTGTCAGATATAGGGTTGGTGAAGATCCTTTCTCAGTCTGTAGGTAGTCGCCTTGTCTAACTTGATGTCTACATGCAGAAAAATGCAAATACGTCCATATTTATCACCCTGCACAAAACTAAAGTCCAAGTGGATCAAAGACCTCAACAGAAAACAAGACACGCTAAATCGCTTAGAAGAAAAAGTGGGGAAGAGCCTCAAACTCATTGGCACAGGAGAAAACGTCCTGAACAGAACACCAACAGCACAGGCTCTAAGAACAACAATCAATAACTGGGACCTCATGAAACTGAAAAGTTTCTGTAAAGCAAAGGACACTGTCATCAGAACAAAATGCCAACATATCTTGTAGGCAGAGAAACCTGTAGCTTGAAGGTTTTGTGGCTGGATTGGTGCCCTGATCCCTTCAGTGGATGTTTTGCCTGGTTATAGGAGATGGCCAGTTCAGGCTTTGTACACCCATTACTAGATATCTTAGGTCAATGTCATAAGTTTCTGAGAATTTTCATTGCCCTAGGTTTGTAGCTCCTCCCAGAGGTGCCCTGGATTCTGGTTGTCTCCCCAAGTATTCCCTCCCTCCATCCTCCCCACACTGGATCCCTGCTGTTCCCATCCCCACCCTCTACCCTATCATGTCCCTTCCCCACTTCTGTCTCCTCACCAACACCTAGTTTATTCTGTTTCACCTTCTTTGTGACACTCACATGTCACTTCTTTGTTACTTAGCTTCTTTGGGTCTGTGTATTTTAGTATGGTTATCCTTTGATTTATGGCTAGTATCTACTTATAAGTGATATTAATAGCACAATCATCTTCTAGCTGAAGGAGCTAATGGCATGGTGTTAATTACAGAAATGTAAGAAGCTATGAAAATATACTTTAAATGTACACTAAAACCATACACCAATAGTGCCATTACATTTTTTCTCTGCTCTGAAAAAATCTTGCATTAAAAAAGTCTTTAAACAGCTCTTGAGAAACATTCCATATAAGAACAAGAGACACTACAATACTTTGTTTATGAAATGCAATTGGCTAAGTCCAAGGCTCCATATACTCATCTCTACAATGAGATAATAGTACAAAGTATTTTCTCAAAGCCTTTCCTGTCCTTACATACTTTGTAACATAGCCCCTCCTTTCTCAAAACTTTCACAAAATCATTTCTCTTTTTTATTGACATACTTGGACTTTAGGAATAAAGTATTTTTCTTACTAAGATTCCTTTTGCAAAATTAGCAGACGGATGTATCATTAAACACAGCCAGCTTGCCTGCCCCTGCACAGATTTCTCTTTGTCTCTTGCAGATGGAGGATGGAACAGAGAAGGTCATGGATGTACCTATTATGTACTTCTCTTTCAGCCTGCTCTATAATTCTCTTCCATTTTTGGATCCTTTTCTTTGCTTGAACACCACCCACCTATATCTGGGAGACAAGGCCAAGTGAAAGACACCCTCGGATATCTCAGCTTCTTCCCCATCCAGCTTACATTTTCAGGCTAGATTTTCAGCACTACCAAGGAACTTGCTTTTAAAACATAACAGGCAAAAGCATCCGTTGGCATTAGAATAGTACATATTATACATTTAAACATTACACAGAAAATGAATGAGGGTCAAAGATCTTTTTGTGATTTGAATCTAGAGAGATCACAGCTGATATTTGTTGAAATAACCTTTTGGGAGGAAGACTTTAATGGCTAGATTCATCAAAAAGCAGAATACCTTGATATGACTGAGGGTTATCGTTACCTTCTTACCAACAAAGGAATTCTAATTGGAGCTGTCTTAGGAGGCAGAATGTATGAATAAATCAGACATAGGCTTCGGGAACTTTTCACAGTGTTGACAACTCTAGGCTAGCTTTCATGGTAGCCAATGGCAGTTGCTTATTTAGTCCACTGCATACTATAATCCAGATAAACATGTTGCCTGAAGCCACAGTCAACCATGTTGCTGCTACATTCCTGAGAAGAATGCATTTATGTCATGTGTGAACATGGATAAAGACCTTTACTTATATCTATGTGAGTTCTGCTATGTGAATGGGAACTCATCCCTCAATCCGTATGTTACACTGTCCATAGGTATTTTGTCTAAATAATATACATGAGGTTATTATTTTCAAGATACTCATCCAATATGTTTCTTTCCTTCATTCTTCCTGGAAAACTGTGTAAACCTCCATTCTTCTATTATCACTGATATTCTAGCATTCCTTACATATTTAGATCCAAGTCTCATATATCTTCCAGATTTCTTTTTTTTCTTTCTTTCTTTTTTCTTTTTTCTTTTTTTGATACAGAACTATAATGATTTTATTCATATTTGCTTTTTACAAAGAATTTTCATTAAAAGTTCTACACAATATCAATGTAAATTTTGCTGTTCAAAATTCAAAACAATTTTTTTCTGCTCAACCATGTTTGTAGCAGCTTTATTTGTAATATCCCCTTTATTTCTTTTGTTTTTTAAAATTATACTTTTTTTACTTTGTATCCCCACTCTAGTTCTCCCCCTCCTCCCCTGCCAAACCCTCCCTTTCTCCCCCTTCTCCACACACTCCCCGCCCCAAGTCCACTGGTAGGGGAGGGTTTCTTTTTCTTCCTTCTGATCCTAGTCTGTTAGGTCTCCTCAGAAGTGGCTGCATTGTCTTCTTCTGTGGCCTGGTAAGGCTGCTCCCCCCTCAGGGGGAGATGATCAAAGAGCAGATCAATCAGTTCATGTCAGAAGAAGTCCCTGTTCCCATTACTATGGAACCCACTTGGACACTGAACTGCCATGGGCTACATCTGTGCAGGGGTTCTAAGTTATCTCCATGCATGGTGCTTGGTTGGAGTATGAGTCTCAGGAAAGACCCCTGTGCTCAAATTTTTTGGTTCTGTTGCTCTCCTTGTGGACCTCCTGTCCTCTCCAGATCTATTTTTTCCCACTTCTTTCATTAGATTCCCTGTATTCTGCCCAAAGTTTGGCCATAAGTCTCAACATCTGTTTTGATAGTCTACAGGGCAGAGCCTTTCAGAGGCCCTCTCTGGGAGGCTCCTAACTTGTTTCCTGTTTTCTTCTTCTTCTGGTGTCCATCCACTTTGCCTTGCAGAGTGGGGATTAAGCATTTTAGCTTGAGTCCTCCCTCTTGATTAGTTGCTTTAGGTGTACATATTTTAGTAGGTTTATCTTATATTATATGTCTATAGGAGTGAGTATATCCCATGTGCATCTTTCTGCTTCTGGGATAGCTCACTCAAGATTATACTTTCCAGATCCCACCATTTCCCTGCAAATTTCACGATTTCCTTGTTTTTCCTTGCTGAGCAATATTCCATTGTGTAGATGTAGCACAATTTCTGTATCCATTCTTTAGTTGAGGGGCATCTGGGTTGTTTCCAGCTTTTGGCTATTACAAATAAAGCTCTACAAACATGGTTGAGCAAATGTCCTTATTGTGTACTTGGGCCTCTTTTGGATATATATGCCTAAGAGTGGTATAGCTGGATCTTGAGGAAGTGCTATTCCTAGTTGTCTGAGAAAGCGCCAGATTGATTTCCAGAGTGGTTGTACCAGCTTACATTCCCACCAGCAGTGGAGGAGTGTTCCCCTTTCTCCACAACCTCTCCAGTGTGTGTTGTCACTTGAGGTTTTGCATATTGGACATTCTGATGGGTATAAGGTGAAATCTCAGGGTCATTTTGATTTGCATTTCCCTGATGGCTAATTACACTGAGCATTTCTTCAAGTGTTTCTCTGCCTTTTTATATTCCTCTATTGAGAATTCTCTGTTTAGCTCTGTTCCCCATTTTTAAGTGGATTACTTGATTTGTTGCTTTTCAACTTCTTTAGTTCTTTATATATACTGGATATCAGCCCTCTGTCAGATAAAGGGTTGGCGAAGATTCTGTAGGCAGTCATTTTGTTTTGAGGACGTTGTCCTTTGCTTTACAGAAGCTTTTCAGTTTTATGAAGTCCCATTTATTGATTGTTGATCTTGGAGTCTGTGCTGTTGGAATTCTGTTCAGGAAGTTGTCTCCTGTACCAATGAGTTCTAGGGTCTTACCCATTTTTTTTCTAACCGATTTAATGTGTCTGGTTTTATGTTGAGGTCTTTGATCCACTTGAACTTTAGTTTTGTGCAGGGTGATAAGTGTCGATCTATTTGCATTTTTCTAAGTGTAGACATCCAGTTAGATCAGTACCATTTGTTGAAGATGCTATCTTTTTTCCAGTGTATGTTTTGGCATCTTTGTCAAAGATCAGTTGTCCATAAGTGTGTAGGTTTATTTCTGGGTCTTCTATTCATTTCCATTGATCTACCAGTCTGTTTCTATGCCAGTACCATGGAGTTTTTATTACTGTTGGTCTATAGTACAGCTTGAGATCAGGGATGGAGATCCCTCCAGAAGATCTTTTAGTGTAGAAGATTGTTTTAGCAATTCTGGGTTTCTTCTTTCGCCATACGAAGTTGAGAATTTTTCTTTCCAGGTCTGTAAAGAATTGTGTTGGTAATTTGATGGGAATTGCATTGAATCTGTAGATTGCTTTTGGTAAGATGGCCATTTTTACTATGTTAATCCTGCCAAG
>REGO01000584.1:347191-375851 GCA_010120015.1 Rhombomys opimus | reverse complement strand
TTTTTTTTTTCCCTAGGGCTTTTAAGTGAGCCATTATGTCGCTAGCTTTTTGTTATTTCTGTTGTCATTGAGATCCAGTTTTAGTCCATGGTGGTCAGATAGGATACATGTGATTATTTCATTCTTTTTGTATCTGTTGAGAGTTGTTTTGTGACCAACTATATGATTTATTTTGGAGAAGGTTCCATGAGGTGCTGAGAAGATGGTAAATTCATTTGTGTTTGGGTGAAAGGTTCTGTAGACATCTGTTAGTTCCATTTGTTTTATGACCTTTGTTAGAGTCATTGTTTCTTTGTTTAACTTCTGGTTTGTTGACCTCTCCTTTGTTGAGAGTGGGGTGTTGATGCCTCCCACTATTAATGTGTGAGGATCTATGTGTGGTTTCATTTTTATTAATGTTTCTTTTACAAATGTGGTGGCTCTTGTGTTTGGGGCATATATGTTCAGAACTGTCATGTCTTCTTGGTGAAGTTTTCCTTTGATGAGTATCAAATGACCTTCTCCTTCTCTTTTGATTAATTTTGGTTTTAAGTCTATTTCATTAGATATTAGAAGGGCTACTCTTGCTTGCTTCTTGGGTCCATTTGCTTGGAAAACCGTCTTCCAACCCTTTACTCTCAGGTAATGTCTCTCTTTGTGACTTAGGTGTGTTTCTTGCATGCAACAGATTGTTGGGTCTTGTTTACGTATCCATTCTGTTAGTCTGTGTCTTTTTATTGGAGAGTTGAGTCTATTGATGTTAAGGGAGATTAATGACGAGTGGCTGTTAGATGCTTTGATTTTACTGTTGGCTATGGTAGTGTGTTTGTGTGTTTGGCTACTTTTGGTTTTGCTGTAGTGAGGTTATTTGTTTCCTGTGTTCTCCTGAATGTAGTTAGTTTTCCTGGGTTCTATTTTTCCTTCTAATACCTTCTGTAAAGCTGGGTTTGTGTGTAGGTATTGTTTGAATTTGTTTTTGTCATTGAATATCTTGTTTTCTCCATTTATGATGACTGAGAGTTTTGCTGGATATAATAGCCTGGCCTGACATCTCTGTTCTCTTAGGGTCTGCATTATATCAGTCCAGGCCCTTCTTGCTTTCATAGTCTCTGTTGAGAAGTCAGGTGTGATTCGGATGGGTTTGACATTATATGTTACTTGGCCTTTTTCCCTTAAAGCTTTCAATATTTTTAATTTGTTCTGTATATTTACTGTTTTGATTATTATGTGGCGGGAGGATTTTTTTTTCTGGTCTAATTTATTAGGTGTTCTGTTGGCTTCTTGTAATCTTATAGGCCTCTCCTTTAAGTTGGGGAAATTTTCTTCTTTGATTTTGTTAAAGATATTTTCTGGACTTTGGAGCAGGGAATCTTCTTTTTCCTCTATTTCTATTATTCTTAGGCTTTGTCTTTTCATATTGTCTTAGATTTCTTGGATAGTCTGTGTCAGGAATTTTTTGGATTTAACATTTTCTTTGATGGATACATCGATTTCTTCCATTGTATCTTCTACACCTGAGATTCTTTCTTCCATCTCTTGTAGTCTGTTGGTTATGCTTACCTCTGTAGTTCCTGTTTTCGTCCCTAAATTCTTCCTCTCCTTGATTTCCTCCATTAGTGTTTTCTTTAACTTTTCCAATTCTATCTTCAGATCTTGAGTTGTTTTGTTTATATCCTTCACCTGTCTGATTGTATTTTCTTGTTTTTCTTTTAGCCCTTCAACTCTGTTTCTTTTATTTCTTTCAGTGATTTAATTATTTCTTCTCTGAATGCCACAAACTGTTTGGCTGCATCTTTCAGTATTTCTTCACCGATGGCGGTAATCTGCTTGTCTTTAACGTCCTCCATTTCTTTATGGATAGCTATGATCTGTATGATTTTATCTTCCTCTAATTCTTTATGTATTTTATTTGTTTCCTCTATTATCCTCTTCATCAGCATACATGTAAGGTCATCTTTTTGAATTTCAATTATGCTGGGTTGTCCAGGGCTATTTGCCCCTGGATGGCTGGGTTCTGGAGATGTCATATTGCTCTTTTCTTTTTTTTCTTTTTTTTTTTTTTGGTTGAGCTTTTATGCTGACCTCTACCCATTTGGGCTGTTTTAGGTGTTGGCTGTTAGTTTCTGGTGCTTCCTGGAATCCTGAGGTAGGGAGAATCCCCTTGGCAGGAAGATGATTTTTCCTGAAGGAGGCCTCCTCTGCTTTTTGGGTATGGTCACTGTATGTCCAGTGTTTCTCAGGAATTGCCACTGCTCACCTCAGGCGTAAGGACCTGAGTAGTAGTTGTGGTCTTTGTTAGTCAGGGGGCCTCTCCTCTCACCAGGAGAAGTCTGGGCCAGTGGCTGTGTTCTCTGCTCTGGGCCGGGAGACTGTGCGCCCAAGTTTGAGATGGTGCGCTGGTCTGGAGGCTCTGCAGTCCTCTCTAGGCTGGCAACTGAGTGCTCCACTCTGGTCTGGAGGCTGGGTGCTTCACTCTGGGCCGGAAGCTGTGTGTTTCTGTCTGGGATGGTGGTTGGGAGCGCCTCTCAGGTCTGGGGGTTGTGCACCTGGTCTGCAATGGAGGCTGCAGGCGCTGCTCTGGTCCGGAAGCTCTGAGCTCTGATCTGGGTTGGCAGTGTATGTCCCCTTCTGGGCCTGAGACTGTGCGTGCTGATCTGGGTCAGCAGCTGTGTGCCCAGCTTTGGGCCAGAGGCTATGCACTCAGCTCTGGGCTGGCAATTGAGGTCTCCACTCTGGTCTGGAGGCTGAGCGCCTCACTCTGGGCCAGAGGCTGTGTGTCTCTGTCCTGGATGGCGGCTGGGGACGCCACAGGAGGCTGTGTGCGCAGATCTTGGGCTGCGGGTGTGCCTGCCGGTCCCCAGGACCTTTACCAGGTATTGACTGGGTGACTTGAGGTTGGTCCCAATTAATTTCCACACCATAGGGCTTTCCTCTCACCTGGCAATCACAAACGCTGGTATTTTAGGTCTCTGATTTCAGTCTCCTTGTCGCTGTGCCAACACTGCTTTCCTGCTCATCAGACACATTGTCCTCCCAACGCCACCATCTTGTCCAGATTTTCTTTTTTTTTCTTTTTTTCATTAATTACACTTTATTCACTTTGTATTCCCCCATAAGCCCCTACCTCCTCCCCTGCCGATCCAACCCTCCCTCTCCCTTCTTCACCCATGCCCCTCCCCAAGTCCACTGATAGGGGAGGTCCTCCTCTCCTTCCTTCTGATCTTAGTCTATCAGATCTCATCAGGAGTGCATTGTCATCTTCTGTTGCATGGTAAGGCTGCTCCCCACTCAGGAGGAGGTGAGCAAAGAGCAGTCGAATCAGATTATGTCAGAGGCAGTCCCTCTTCCTATTACTATGTAACCCACTTGGACACTAAACCAGATTTCTTATTCTTGAAACTAACTGCCAAGTATACATTTCCATCAGATATATAAAAAAATCTCAAATTCCAATTTCTTTGGTTCTCTGGCTTCAATAATGTTAGACTCATTATTGGCTAAAGGCCTATGCCATAAGAATAATTTCCATTCTAAATTCTTTTCTTTTTTTTTTTTTTAACAAACAACAATGAAAATATACATTTCTAGTAACATCTAGTTTTATGGAGTTTATTCCTGCTCATTGTTTTGCGCTGTACCACAGTGACCTTATAAAGTTGGGTATTTCCTCTACTGATAATCTTGTGGCCACCTTCACAATAGAAACACAAAGAGATAAAATCCTTACTTTTTGTGTAACATGTCCTGTTTATACATCTGTGTTTGTTTCTTGGTTTGCTTATCTTCCAGGTTCTTCTTAGTTCAGGCTGTCCTTAAACTTATTATATAGATTGCAGGCATGCATCACCACATCTAGCCATGTTGCTTTATTTTGTTTTGTTTTTAATGAATCAAGGACTGAGGCGATGGCTCAGTCAGTAAAATGTCTGTCATGTATTTCCAAGGACCACAGTTCAGGATTTTACATCCATGAAAAACAAATAGCATGGTGGCTTATGTCTGTTACCCCAGTTGCAAATAGTGGGCAGAGCCAGGAACAAATCAATCCTTAAAGCTTATTGGTTACCTAGCTTAACTGAATCAGTGAACTCCAGGTATAATGGTTGACTCTGTTTCAAGAAAAAGTAAGATAGAAAGTACTGCAGGAAAATACTATTGTCAAACTCTGACTTTCATATAAATACATATACACACCCACCTATATCTGTGCTTATATATATAGTAACACCAACAGAGATGACACTTATAGGCACAAGAAAGAAGGGAGAAGGAGGAGAAGATGGAGAAACAGTAGAAGCAGAAGTTGAAGCAAAATCAGCAGCAGCAGCAGCAGCAGCAGAAGAAGAAGAAGAAGAAGAGGAAGAAGAAATGAAAAAGAAAAAAGAAGAGGAGGAAATTTAGTTCTTTTTAATAATTTTTATTCTTTGTATTAATCAGGTTATTTACTTTGTATTCCAGCTATAGCCTCCTCCCTCATTCTCTCCCAAACCCACCCTCCCTCCCTCATCTCCTTCCTGCCCTTTTCCAAGTCCACTGATAGGGGAGGTCTCCTCCCCTTCTATCTGACCCTAGCTTATGAAGTATCTTCAGGACTGGCTGCAATGTCCTCTTCTGTGGCCTAGCAAGGCTGCTCCCCCCCCCCCCGAGGGGGTAGGTCAAAGAGCCAGCCATTGAGCTCATGTTAGAAATAGTCCCTGTTCTCCTTACTAGGGTACCCACTTGGATACTGAGCTACCATGGGCTACATCTGAGCAGAGGTTCTAGGTTATATTCATATATGGTCTTTGGTTGGAGAAACAGTCTCATAAAGGACCCCTGTGCCCTGATATATTTGGTTCTTGTGGAGCTCCTGTCCTCTCCAGGTCATACTAGCTCCTCCTTCTTTCTTAGGATTCCCTGCACTCTGCTGAAGGTTCGGTTATGAATCTCAGCATCTGCTTTGATACACAGCTTGGTAGCGTCTTTCAGAGGTCCTCTGTGGTAGGTTCCTGTCCTGTTACTTGTTTTCTCCTACTTCCAATGTCTATCCCATTTGTCTTCCTAAGTGAGGATTAACCATCTTACCTTGGGTCCTCTTTCTTGTTTATCTTCTCTAGATGTACAGATTTTAGTATGTTAATCCTATCTTATAGGTCTAGTTCCCACTTATAGGTGAGTATACACCATGTGGAAGTTTAGTTTTACATTATCAGATTAGTAGCTGACCATTTGCCTCAGCTGCTTTTACCAAAACTTTCTTTTTTTTATTTTTTTATTTTTATCAGTTACATTTTATTAATTCTGTATCCCAGCCGTGCCCCGAACCCTCATTCCCTCCCAGTCCCTCCCTCCCTCACTCATCACTACTGTGCCCCTTTCCAAGTCCACTGATGGGGGGGACCTCCCCCCATTCATCTGATCCTGTTTTATCAGGTATCTTCATTGAGTTCCTGTTAGAAATAGTCCTTGTTCCCCTCACTTTGGGAAACCAATTTTACCAAAACTTTCAAAGTCACTTTTTAAAAATCACCTTTAAGGAGGGGGCTATAACTGGAGTACAAAGTAAATAACCAGAACACCAAAGTCTCCTTTGGTGAATCAAAAAGAAGAGAGGGTGAAATATAAGATAATTTGTGCCTATAAAAAAAGGTGTCAAATTCATGCTAGGAAGAGGGAACATACAGCTTAGTCTCACTTTTCTATTGATGCAGCCTTTACCTCAGTGCCTTGTGTTGTGTTGGCTCCCATCCATAAATTATTACATTGCGACTTCATAACTGAGGTCCTCTACTGTAAGGAATCATAATATAACATCTGATATGCAGGATATTTGGTCATGACCTACAGGTCACTAGAAGGGCGCATAGACATAATCAGATTTGCAGTGTTAAGATGATGGGGTTATCTGATCCTTTAAAAATGGGGATAGCAATCTCTTATTTTATGCCAGTAGTTTGTTGATCAATGTGTTCATTCTTCTAGATTTTTGAGCTGAAGAAAACCTAGTATGAGTAATGATTATGATGCTTGACACTCAGCTATCTACTTGATGTAATTGGAGCCTGTGTGTTTAGCTGTCCTTAAGGAGATTTCTAAAACAGACCAACAGAAGAATTAGGCATCTATTAGACCTCTCTTTCAAACAGGTCATCAAATTTCCTCTCTCCTCTCCCTCCAGACCACCTCTGGCTGTTCTCTTCCAGACCACCTCTGGCTGTTCTCTTCTAGTGTGCGTGCATGTCATTAGCGTCCCTCAGTCTCCACAGTGCAGCACTAGCTGAAATAGATCCTTTTTTTGATGGACCACAAAGCATTAACTGATGTTCTAAGATGGAAGCAGCTTTTTTTTTTGCCTTCATATGCATATATGAAAGAAAAAGATATATTTATATAGAATGTATATGTATATAAATATAAGTATATATTTATATAAAATGTATTTGTGTATAAATATATAAATGAATACATATATTTTTTTCACTGGCTTCCTGGACTGGGCTCTGTCTTTGAAGTACAGCACATGCTTAGCATCTGCAGTGCCTTAGGTTTAATAAAAATCAATGGCTTCCGAACAGGATGGTAGAAATCTAAATTGTCTAGCTTAGTATTCCAGTCCTTTTCTCACTATAGAGTTTCTTTCAGGAGGTAAGGCATGCCATTACTCAGCTTATGCTTGACACGTTCTAATGCAGAAAAAATAAATTTCCCAACACTTTTTCTCTAAGATGCCTTTTTTTTTCTCCCTTCAATATACCATGCAGAGAAGATACACAGTCATTATTCATTAACTTGGTAGCTCTGGAAAAAAAAAAGAAAACATTATTTTTTTTCTGATTTGTGATTTTTGGTAATCTTTTCCTCTCTTCAGAACATGAAAGTCTCCTACCCTTTGAGGTCAAGGTCCATGTTCCAATTAATTTGTCTTCTAAGTATCCAATATTGTAATCTATATATATATCACCTAATCCATTTGGGCCTATTGGTATGGTGATGGCTTTTAAAAGGGGAAAACAATAATGAGTGGTGATTGTCACTTTTTACGTACCCAGCCTCTAAGAGTCACATACTGATGATGTAATTCCAAATGAATTCTGAATGAATGAAAGAATGCTGCTGTGAGTTTGAAGAGATTATCCTCTTTAAATAAATCATTTTGGTTGAGGTAAATTAAAGAAAGGTGATGGAAAATAGACCTTACAAATCAGTACTCGAAAACTTAACAACTGTAGTCTTAGTCTCCTGTTGCAACATAGCGAACCAACCTTGACCGAAAGACTTGTTATTTGTGGTCTACAATGAGCTGGACAAATAACACTGAGATTCTGCCTTAATGAAAATTGAAGTACTTCAGAGGAAAATATGCAGACATCTGCCTTTTATTTAAAATATGAAATATCTTGTTAATATCAATTTTGCCACCACTTGTGGAAATCAACAATGATTTGTGAAGAATCATAGCTGCCACCTTTGGGTGTGGGTAATGCTCTGGCTCCATCAGACAGATGGTAACCTTGGTGCTTTTGCGCTTTTGCCTTATGTCAGTGGCCCTGGAAAGTTTTGGATTCTTGATCAACCAGATCTTTTGAATTTCCTTCTCTCTTAATCGAGGGTCAAGTCCATTGTAGCAGACTCTGTTCTGATGTATGTCACTAGTCAAGTCATTACATATTTATACTGGAGTTTGCATATTTATACTGGAGAAACATTTGCAGTACTGAAACATGAATGAGCTTTTCCCAGTTAACTCAGACAACACTGAGAGGAGCTAAAGTCAACCTTAGAGCCCTGTGTTGCTGGAAGAGTATGTGGACTAAAAGTTAAAAAAAAAATGTGAGCCATCTTTGAGTCAGATATGTTTCATCTGCAATGATATATTCAGGGTGTTATTCAAAATTGTTCCTGGGAAGCATGTCTTCCATAAGTTGGAGCTTACTCAAACAGGGAGTTAGAGTAACCTATAAATTATTTAAAACTGAAGCATACTACAACCCTAAACAGTATTTGTAATGACACAGGATTGGGTCCACAAAGAGGAGAGAACAAGGGTTTTGTTTTGTTTGTTTTTGTATATCCTCACCTAAAATTTCTCTGTGCTTTTGATTCCTCAAGGTGAAATCACCAGGGTTTTGGTGATTTAATGAAGAAAAAAAAGTCTAACTTGATGTTAAGTGTTCCATAGCATCTTATGCGCTAGAAAAGTGTTCAAAGTCTGTGTAGTACTTTTTAATCCTCAACAACAGAAATCTTAGAGCCTAAGCTAATTGATGCTAAGTGTGGGTCAATGTTCCAGTAAGTGACCTCCTCACTACCCCGAGCTATATGGTCTCCTAGAGTAGATCTTACTTTCAACTCATCAAAAAAACAACATTCAATTTACACTTAAAATTGAAGCCTTGCATTATCCATTATTGTTCCTAGCAGCCATGTCGGAATTTCACATACATCTACTGAAGTTTTAATTCACTGTGAGTGTGATGCTAACGCTGGGAGGAGGTGGGGAACAGGAGTAGGCAACCAACTCTTTGCCTCGTAAGTTTTCTGCTTTTATTTAAGTTTCTATTTAACTGATTTAAAGGTAGCTCATCCTTCTAGTATGAGCTTGACCCTACTTCTAAGAGTGAATTTTCGGTGGACTTCTACTAGTAATCATGTAAAAGTCCTTTGGTAAAAATGAATATCTTTTAAATTCCACAAACTGCCATTGAGGCCTCAGAAATGTCATTGAGGATACAAGAAAACTTTTGAATTGTTAGGCAAACAGGGAAAAGTGGAATGGGCAGAGGAAGAGGAAGAGAGAAAGAAGATAAATGGAAGAGGATGAAGAAATGTGAAGAAAAGGGAAGAGAACAAAAGAGAAGAGAAGAGAGAGGAGGAAGGGCAGGAGAAAGAGGAGGAGAAGGTGGTGGTGGTGGTGGCAGCTGTAGAGGTAGAAAATGTTTTAGAGCCCCAAAGTCTCAATTGGACTTTTTCTCCACGCCACTAACCCCTCAGGTTAAAAACTGTTTTACAACAATAATTAGGTAACAGTAGTATCTAGAATGAAAAAAAAAAAAAAAAAAAAAAAAAAGATCTTAACTGAAACTCTATTTTTACCATTTCCTAGCATATGTGGGCCTTGGAAAAGTCAGCTAACTGATTCCAGTCTCATGACCTTCTTATCTATACATGGAGACACACATATCTAATTTTACTTCTGGATGACCTTCCTCTGATTCCCTCTTTCCACACTCTTGGACCATTCCCTACCTTCTTATCGATTCTGCACCAGCCCCCAAATTTTTTTCACATTAGTTCATTCCAAGTCCTTATTTCAGTGGTTTTCTTGAACATTTTTTCTTTCTTCATGCCTGTAAGAACTTAATTAGTATGCAAGAGTGGCCATCCACGGCACACTGCAGTAGGAGCCCAGCGGCAAGCAGAAGTCCTTGGGAACACTGTGATGCGTTTCTCAACGGCAGGACAAATGAACCAGGGAATATCAACTTTGCCTGTTTCAAACATTGTCATAAATTGATGTAAGGATTCTCTCTTTCTTCCCCAGCCAGAGTACAGGCACAATTCGGTAGGCAATTAATCTTGGATGATCTATATTAAATATTTATCTCCAGAAATGAGCCCAGTATTGTAGTGGTATTTTTTCATTATAGGACTTTATCATTTCCAAAGATATTTCCATGTGCAGGCTCCTTTGTATATATTAAATCCAAATTTCCTGTGGAATGACATATCTTTCTTTGTGGCGACCTTTTCTCTCTATAACAAGCTACTGATATGTTGGAATTTACAGGGTAATAAACACATTTATTGAAGAGTGAAGGGAATGATCTGGTATTTGCTTCCGTAATCAAAACCCTGGGTATCATGCTGGGAGATGTGGAAAACAGTCCCCCTTTTTCTGCAGCCTGGAGTTAGGGAGCAAGTGATTGAGGTCATGCCTTGAAAAAGCCAAAAGCAAAGGTTAGGAATGAGAGGGGCTTTGATCATGCCCTTTATAATTTCTTTGCTTCTGAATCTGAGCATTTCTATTTATTTCGACTAATTCAGAGCTCACTTTCCCCACTAACAGCAAGTATGAATATCTCCATTTTAAAAGGAGGTTCTGGGAGCTTCACCGACTATGGTTGTCAGTCATCACGAGAGAGCAGAGCTGGGATTAGGACTCTGGCCTAGTGGATCACAGACAGCTGAGCTCAGGATTGTTGCTTGTATCCTACTGCCTCCCACAGAGAGCAGTGAGCACCCTCACTGGCTTCTGCTTCTTTAGATTTTGATATTTCATCAAGTCAATTAATCAGGTAGTATGCAATTTACTTAATCTGAAAGTCTGCCTGAGTTGAATCATTGTCACTATAAAACAGGAACATTTTTAAAAGGGAAAGACTATTAAAGAAAAGTAAAGCTGTGCATAGAAAGAAATCCAACAAGGAGAAAAGGACAGAGGTTATAAAGGAGAGGGCTGGCTTTTCAGTCAATAAAACATTTTAATCAGTTCTGATCCAGTTAAAGGCATAGATTATGACTCATCCAGCCTCCTGTACACCTGGGCTCCTGAATTTCCCTGAGTTATTCTAATGTTCACCGTAAGATGCAGTCTTGATCATTCAAAGTCTGTGATTTAGCAACAAGATGGTGAGGAACAGCCTAGGAAGGATTTTTCTTTTTCTTTCTTTCTTTCTTTCTTTCTTTCTTTCTTTCTTTCTTTCTTTCTTTCTTTCTTTCTTTCTTTCTTTCTTTTTTTGAGAGATGGTGGTATGAAATGTCACTGGGATGCTTGCTTAGGAAATATGACACTCTGAAAATATTATTTAATATTATGTTACTTTAACTCTACTACCCATCTTCTTTTAGTCCCAGGACAAAGCTGCATCCTTGTGGAAGTAACAGAAACTTTGGAAATATCTCATTTCAATAGTTCTCAAACTTTAGCCTTTGTTAGAAATCTTTTATAGGTGTGTTCAACAGACCATGGAGACCCTTCCACTGTGGTTCTGAATCACTGGGTTTTGGGTCTGTCTAGAGACTCTGCATATCTAGCCATCTCATCATCAGGCAATGATGATTCTGACATCATTGGTCCAGGTATTTGGATGGCCATGGCTTTACTAGCTCTTCTGTTACACAAAAATATATAAAGAAGCTCAGAGAGGAAAAACAATTCATGGACAGCTACAGAACTGTGTATAAGGAGAAATAACCTTCAAGCATATTGAGCTCTTTTTTTATGCATGGATTTGTTCCTTTGCTCATTCAACTATTATTATTCATGTGTGTGTGTGTGTGTGTGTGTGTGTGTGTGTGTGTTGTGTGTGTGTGTGTGTTTCACGCAAGTACACATGCATATGTGTCCATGTTAAAGGCCAGAGATCTATATATATATCCTTGATCGGTATCTTCCTTAATTGCCCCTCACCTTGTAGTTTTAAATAGACTCTCTCACTGAAACTGGAGCTGGAGCTCATTAGTTTCAGCTACACCGGCTGCTCAGTAAGCCCTGATCCCACTATCTCTGCATCCTCAGTGCTGAAGTTGTAGCTGGGCTCATTCCTAGGTGTGGCAGGATCCAGCTCAGATTTTTAGTGAATGTGCCATCCCCTTCACCATCAACCATCTGTACCTCCGAGAAGCTGTGAGAGAAATCTAAGAGCGGGCAGTCATTACGGGTGATAATCTAGATCACTGCAACTAATATCACAGTACACAGGAAACAGCCTTCCTTCGAAGGACAGAGAGCAGTGTCATGTTTATGGTGCCCATAGAAACGTGCAACCATGAGCAGTAACCCTTCACTCTTCTCTCCCCTGAGAACGGTTATTGTTCACTCTGTGATTTCACTCAACATGAAAAACATTATTTCTGGGGAAAAATTAAATTTGGGGTTTTTGAAAGTAAAAGCACAGCATTCTTATTCCCCAGGTTCTCTTCAGAATTCCTTTCTTTTTCTTTTAAAGGTTTTAGCTTCTGGCATTGCTGCATGTTGAATTTTTTAAAGGGCTCTTCTATAACAATAACTATAGAGATGGGCTATTTTTCCATTGTTTTCATTGCTCCTTTTCTTTTGATTCTCATTTTGATTCTTCTTCCTGTTTTCTCTTCTTTTATATCCCTGCCTTTCTGCCTCTGTCCTTCTAACCTACAGTCTATCTTCGATGACATCACTAGGTATCTCAGCAAAGAGATACCATTAATCTAAATCCATTTCCTTGTTTGTTAGTTGAAAAAAGCAAGTTTCAGAGAGCTTCATTTCACATTGTTAGATTTCAGAGAACGGACACACCAGAATCTTCCTGTGACTCAACTGCAGAGCTAAGGCTGCCAACCCCAGTATCCTTTCTCTGCTCCATAATGGACCTCAGCTACTCCCCATTTCAACACCACTTTCAAGTTCAGCATATTCCTCAATAGTGGTATCTTTTGTACACAAAGTGATTCTCATACAAGGCAGAGGGATGAGTATGAGACAGTGAGATAAAGGACTCTGTCAAAATTACTTAAGCCTGTGGAAGCTGTGAAGCTCATACATTTAGTCCTTGCTAATGGAAGTATAAATCTCTGTTTTTGAAAATTCAAGATGTTTATGAGGTACGATTCTGTAATTCCTCTTCAAGAATCAGCTCTAAGAAATGCAGTATGTATACAGGCACACTTAAGAACAGTATTTATTATGACAGTGTTTGCTCCAGCCAAGGACAGGAAATAGAAGCAACCTGGTGTCTATCAATAATGGGTGTTTCAAAGAAATTGTGGTGTGTCTTATAATATGACAAAAATACTGAAAAAATGGAAATGATCTGTGTATGCAGAACTGTAAAAAAAAAAAACTCTTCAAAGGGAAAAAAATAAGGCAATTTGCAGACTCCCACGTACCTCACCCATGCATCTGTTATGTCCGGCTTCAACCTGATGACATTTATTTGTTGTTATGCATAAATGATAGATTCATAACAGCAAAATATAAAATATAAGATTGCAGAATTGTGAGTGATTTTGTAAACTTTCATACCCTTTGTCAATTTGAGTGAACCTCACTTTGCTGTAGAGAACAGTTCTAACAGACCTCACTTCTCTCTCCATTGTCTCTACCAGAGCTTCCTCACCTCTCACAGCTCACTGTCTAAGGGAGTTTTAAATGCTTATTCAAATGCAGAAAGGTTCACAGATGAAGAAGACAAGTTTCCTGGTAGCTCTTCCACAAAAGCAGGCTGATTGATGATAGCCTGCAACATGGTCCAACTTTCTGTCCCAGATGACAAATGAAGAACTCTTAAAAAGAGAATAAAATATTCCATATGCGTGGAAGCATCTCTTCCAGTCCAGGCATGAAAAGCAATGAGCAATGAGAGTCATGTGTAACTCCTGACCCACTGGTAGCTGGTCTCATAGGAGCAGTATTGGTGATGTGAGCTGGAATTCCTGATTTAGCTGTGAAGGCCCCTCCACAGTCAGCCCTGTGTCACACTCATTCCAATCACCTGCATTTCCTTACCTCCCTGCTGGCAGCAGGGAGGATATTCACATTTCTAATGTGCCTGAGATACATTCAACCTCTGTGGATTCTCATACATGTGTATGTGTATAGATATACTTGTGGGTATAGATATGAGTTTTAAAGCAAGGTGCAGGCATAAGAGAAGGGTTGGAAAGAGGAAAGGAAAAGGGGGAAATGTTGTAATTCTGTTTTAATTTAAAAAAACATACAGTAACACTAAGCAGTCTTGGGCCCTGCATTTGTCTTTTTCTTTTTTTCCTGCTCAGAAGTATTTGCATCCCTGCTGTTTGAGAACTTAGTACATCTCAGGGCTTATTTGAAGTACTGTACAGAGCTGAGTTGAGTGTTACTTCTACATACTAGGTTGTTTGCTAGGTCAGGCATTATATCTTCCTCTTTGCATAATGAGTGCTTCTTACAAACTTTTCCACTAAATGAAATAGTGGATGGAAGAGAAGAAAAAAAAAAAGAAAGAAAGAAAGAAAGAAAAAGAAACAGCTAACTGATAAATGAAGTAGTGACATCCCTGGTTCAGTGAGGCCTACTAAATAATTGCTGCTAAGCCTCAGCTGAATGTAATTCAACAGAACTTAAACATACGAGACAGTCTATTTGTGCTCCCATTATCTGAGGCCACTGCACTTTTTGTCTTTATATTGCCTTCCATTCATACTGTAGCATCACATCCAGAATTTTCCAAGAAACAAAATGGCACACACTTGCCTTTTCTTCAGAAGTCTTTGATGAGATTGCTGGCCATTTTCTTTATGTTGAACATTTAAATTTGGAGAGGACTTACATTTAAATACGGTAAGTAAGGCTACTGTGATCTTCTTTGTGCAGATAGCAGTCCTCCCCCCACTTTGGAATTATTTCCTTAGTTAGTAGAGATTCCCAGGAGAAGGATTATTAGGTCAAAGCATATGAAGATTCTTATAAGCCTCATTAAATCTGACCCCACTAATTCTGAATTTGTGGTGATTTGGCAAAGCGGTGAGCTTTATTTTGCTCTCTCCTTGAAAGGAAAATCACGAAATAACAAGTTGGCATGAACAAGGTGCGACTGGTATTTCATGTGACTATTTTGAGCAGTTTTTGGTAGGCATCTTTGTGTGTGTGTGTGTGTGAAGCTGATATGCTAATTATAAATTATTATCATCAATTCATTAGCACAGGCCTTCAATGATCAACACTTGTTTAACTAATTTCTACCTTTTTATACATAATTAATGTGAATGGTGCTTTGACCACCTGTAAATGTTTCCCCACTGGTTTCATTTGAGACATACATATTAAGCACCTATTATTTGCTGGGCATTATCTGTGATGCAGAAGATGCACAGGTGCCCTCTTTTTTGAAGACAATCCATTCTTGTAGGGGAGACATGCATGCAGAGAGATGCAGCATGGTTGAGGGAGAATAGTTATGAATGACAGGAGAAGCTGGCAGTCCTCTGGGTAGAATCCTTTATAGGCAAATATCAGGGCAGAATTCCCATGATTAATCATAAAGGTGAGATGGACTTAAAAAGAAATCTTGATAAGCAACTAAGGATTACAGATGGGGACACATATTCCAGTTCCAATACTCATCAGATGATGCTTATTTCCAAGTGTTAAATGATTTAGACTTTTCATTATTTCAGACCAAATTTCTCTCACATAGCCAAAATTCATACAACGTTATTTCTCTCCTCTGTGATAAACACTAGTATGTACCTCAAGAGGTTGGAAATCTCTGGTTAAACCTGTTACCTACTTGTTCTGAGCCCTGGGGAGCTTGGGTATACTTCTGAATCTTAATTTTCTCATAAATAAAATTTAAGGGAACGATTATACCTGAATCTTTATTTGGAATTTGATGCATATAAAAACGTAACAAACAAAAAATGACTTAAGTTATATTTTAAGAGGGTACAAGATTAATGAATTTGCCTTATTTACTCAGTTATTAGTGGGCCTCTCTGTCTCTCAGGTATCCATTATCCATCTTTGTATTTTAAGCTTCCCATTGGAGCAGTGTCACAAATATAATCTTTGGAACATGAAAATGGTTCCTAATGCTCTCTGTATGAGGCCAGAAAACAAACGTGCCAGGCAGAATCAGCAAATAATTAGTCAGGAAGGCAGCACTGCATCTGACTGCTAGGAAATGGTTCACTGCACCGAAAGATGAAGAGTTTAACGACAATTGGAACAGGGCTTCTGGAGGGTTGCATGAGAGAGGGGGAGTGGCAAGAGATCCATGGTAAACCTGAGACTCAGGGAAGCCAGTAGTTCTGGAAGAGACATGAGGATTCATCTAGCATAAAGTATTAGTTGTGACAAGAAGAAGAGGGACGGGAACAATCTTCAAGTGTCTTGTACAGGTACTAGGAGAAAAATAATGGGCATAGGACAGGATTTCAAACAGATCCATCATAGGATCCAGCCACTGGAAAACTATTTATGCAGAAGTAAGAGGTCCTCTATTTTAAAGTGTGGTGGCATACTCCTTTAATTCCAGGTAAAGGCAGGCTGATCTCTGAGTTTGACGTCATCCTGGTCTATAGAACAAGGATTGCCAGAGCTACATAGAGAAACCCTGTCACAAAAACCAAGACTAACAAAAAACAGACAAAGGAAAAGAAATAAAGTGTATCAAACCAGTGCATCCAGGATGAGTAATGAGTGGAAGTTAGGATAGACTGTTTTCTATTCCTCACTGCCTCCATTACAGATACTTGGGTTCCTATGTGGAGAAATTCCTTAACTCTTCTTAGTCCACAAGGAGACTGTGTTTTCTCTGCTGAAAAGTTGTGCTACTTCAAGACATGGGATAATTTTGTGGACCTCAGTCAGTCTTACCTTCATTATTCACCTGCATTGATCTTCACTACTCAATCAAGACTTAAAAGTGATTTGGAGGTTGGGTTTGCCTTCACAAGTCCGTCTCTTAAGCTAGTGGCTCTCTATGTTTAATAGGTGATTGCAATGTTTAACAACTGTTGACACATCTTCTCCTCTACCACCTCTATGAAAAGGTTTGATTGGCAGTTCCAGTGTCCCATAGTATGAATATCCCCACCATCAAGTGTCCAGATTGATTTCTTTAAATGTTGATTTAGGAAGAGAGGGCATTTAGTCAAATATGGAGCATATTTCAGCTTCCTGCACAGAGCTTTCAGCCCACCCAGGCTATTATACAAGTTGATGTTCTGGAAGACAGATGGAATAGGGAAAGAAAGTTAGGACTTAACCATGAAGGGAAATAATGACAGAAAACAACTCAGTATCCTTCAGTAGCAAATTCACAAGCTGTGATACGTACATGCCACATGCTACTGTGAGAGAAATTAACTACAGGTAAGCACAAAAAACAGCATGAACTTTAAAAGGACTGTCCAAGTGAAAAAAGCCAGACTCAAAAGGCCACAAATCTCTAATTCTACTTCTATAATCTTTTTTTAAAAAAGGTAAAACTATAGAAATGGGGACAATATTGTACTTTTTCAAAACTGAGGGCAGGGGGGAAGTTTGATTACAAAGGTAGATTGGAGAAAGGTAGAACCCTACTTTGATGGTAGTTATTACAGTATAAATTGTTCAAAATTTATATATAAATTGTTCAGAGTAATGCACAAAAAAGTTCAGTCTTCATATACTATTATTATAAAGATTAATAACAGTAATGACAGCTTTAAGGGAGCATAAAAAGAGAAAAGTTACAAAATAAGAAGCCAAAGGAGTTTCTATTTTCACTGCTATCTTGGAAGGAGAACAGCATTGTTGGTCTCACGCACAATAGGAAACCTTTACTTCAGTAATGACATCTCTCCGTGTTCTCTCTGAAGAAGAATGACAGGCAACTGTATGGTGGGGTATGGACTGAGGGTCTCCTTATGGATAAAATATGAAGCAACAGTTAAAAGAGTTAATGCTTGTTTAATCAAGCATAATACATTGCACTGATATTATAGAATGTTGCAGTGATTATAAAAGTGAACCATAAATTGCTGTTGAAAGAAAGAAGCATAATAAAAATTCTTTTAAGGAAAAATATTTTCTGATTATCCATAAAGTAATATTTTTTCATATATATATTTAGTCAGTAAATACATGGACTAGTATTGAGCAGTTTAGAAACATAGTGATACACATGCAATCATAAGAACAAAAGTTAAGAAGGTTTCACCATGACTATCTATAATTAAAACTTTAAAAATGTATTCACATATTGCTTGGATAATTAAACATAAATGACTGTCATTAGGAAATATTATGATGGAAAGTTATGGCCCTTCTTTTAGCTGTATTTAGGAAAGAACCCAATTAAGATGACTGTTACAGATATTTCAGGAAAATGAATTGTGTAGTAAAGATGCTTTGTCTGGATGCCATCGGGGAGAAGCATAAAAGGGAAGGATAGCAGAAGGGAGTAGAGATGAAAGATAAATGATACATCAGTAAAGAGGACGAGGGACAACGAAAATATGAGAGAGATGTGCAGTGTATGAAGGGATGAAGGAAAAAACTCAGATGTCAGTGATGGGGAAGTGATCATAGAGGGAGGACAATGGAGATGGCTCTGAGAGAATCTTCTCAGGGATCAAGACTTCTGTGATCCCCTTCCCCTGTAAACAGTCTTCTAGTTTGAAATGCTTTAATTTTGTACCACATATAATACCCCCATTGAATGTCTTGTCATGTCAGGACATTCCTAGACATTCCATTATGTTGCTTCAAGAAACATTGCCACCTGTTCAAATCATACTACACATATGTTCCTAACAGTTTTAAAATGTTCTTCAGGAATGTACGATACCAATCATCTCTTTATGACTATGATGAACTATCTGACATGAGCTACTTATAAAAAGTAAAATGAGAAAAACATTAGCAGACAGTTGTGGGATGTCAAGGTCCAGTGACTTTTGGTGAGGTTGTCCATGGCAGTACATCATGGCAGGAGCTCATGTTGGGGTCAACGGCCTCATGAGAATAGGAGTAAAAACAAAGCGGGCAGGCAAGGTCAGCCTTGCTTCCTTGATAACAACTCTATAGCAAGAACTATTTAGGGGGTCACAAAGGAAGGACCCTATGTCTCTGAAAACCTGAGAACCTCTCACTTTATCTCCATACCCAGTTTTATATTTTCTTAATAGAGCCATCCAGGGAACCAAATCTCTAATAACAGTGAAGCAAAACAAGAAACAGTTTTTATGTACTGACTCTCCGGAGTTAGAGGGCACAGAGATAAATGGAGAGATGTTACAACCTTGAAGGTGATCTTGCAACCTGGATTTGTTGGACATAAAGGCCATGTGCACAACTCAAGGAAGGGTTTAAAGATGATCTATGATTAAACTTGAGTTTCTCTTCATGAGGCATAAGGGGTCCTATGCTTTCAAGGTAGACGTATGTATGCCCAATATATCTGTTAGAAAATACAAACATTCTTACTAGAAAAGCATAACATTTGACAGATATTGGAACATAAATAGTATCATAAATCAGTTAACCAAAGTCTATGGTCAAAAAGAATTTATTCAGATTCAAGCTCGAATTATTCTTTTAGTTGACCTTGATTAAGTCGTTTTCCTCTCTAAGCTTCAATTTCCTAATTCATCAATGCAAATATGATTTGAACCATATGGTTATTAAATCATATCGTTATATAACATATATAACAGCTTATGTATGCAGACAAATGCACATTTATACATATTCTGCATGTTTATAGTATATTTATATTGTGTGTCAATCAGATATGTAAAACATGTGAATATTCATATATGTATATACACACACTTGAATACAAAGGCAGATAAATTCTCCAAGTTGTTTCATTCATTCTCTGTAAGTTAACACAAATCCTTTAAGTTTTATAATTTTTCACAAAAAGTACTCATATCTCAGAACCCCATTTTCCTAACTTATAGAATGGCTATGTCAGATATTCTGTGCACATTTTATTTATTCCCTGTAACTGTCTGTAAGGCAGGTAAGGATCCTTCCTACCTTATAGAATACTTTGGAACAGCAAGCTGGAGAGAATTTATCTGTGTCTACTTTCCATCATAGGCCAGCTGATGTTCAGTCCAGTGAGACATTGCCAGACTCACTGGCAGAAATCCATGGCTCTGAGGATTTGCCTGTAACCCCAACCAATATGCCTCTCAGCTGCTCTGCTTCCTCCATTTACCCTGCTCACTTTTGTATACTCGATATATCTGTTAGAAAATACAAACATTCTTACTAGGTAAACATAATGTTTGACCTCTTATCGGGACATAAATACTGTCATAAATCAGGTAATCAAAGTCAATGGTCAGAAATAATTGGTTTATATTCAATCTCTAATTTTCCTTTTAGTTAACCTTGGTTAACTTCTTTTCCTCTCTTGTTTTGTTTTCTTTACTGTAGTTTGTTATTCTCCCTATTGTCCTCATATCTCACAGTCCGTGTTCCATGGATTAATTACTCTGGGTCAGAAGAAGGCAGCTGTCTTTTCTACCACCTGCATTCCTTTGATATTCTCTGTTTCTCTGGAAAATACCTGCCATTTGGAGGACACAGTTGGTTAGTGGGAGGGGGAGTGGTGGGCAAAGGTTTCCGTGGTTTGGCAACCTGGGGAATAACTCAGGATAAACAGGATATGTGGGACTCAGTGGGGTCAGCTTGCCAATTGCATTCACTCTCTGTTTTCTGATTCCTAGCCTGCTTCATTCTACACCTCAGCCTCAGCACATGACATCTTCTCTTTTTATTTTTCTTTTGATAAGATGCTTCAGTTCTTTACCAAGTTCTGAGAATAAAACATGTAGGGTTGATTTGACCTGGGAAAGCTTGCCACTCAGTAGAAAAATAAGTTATGAGCTAACTAGAATGAAATATTTAGAGAGTGGTCTTCAGCTCACTGGAAACCCTCGAATAGATAACAGAACTTCAGTAAGCCTATTGTTGCACCTTCATTATAATAACTCCCCTGCATTCACTGCTGATAGTTGTGTGAGGTAATACCCAAATATGTGAAAACTATGTGTACTCAGCAGTCATGTCTGCAACTGAGAACAGATTATTACAAAAGGCTAGTTTAGGCTGAAGATAAGGCACATTGGAAAACTGAAAGGCTTCCTGGAAGATGTACAGGTTTTTGCCTGTCACTTTCTCCCCTTCAGTGTCAGAAGTCTAGCCATGCACACAGTACTCCCTCCTGCCGGAGTTCCTTTCTCTCTTGTCTTTGCTGACTAAAACTCTCAACACCATCAATACACAGCAAACCTCTGCTTTTTCATCATGTCAAGTCCCACCATATTAGTTTGGATTCAGATTGAGCATCATGGTTCACAATCACTGTTTTTCAACTCATTTCAATGAATGGAGCAAATGGCCAGAAAAAGCAATGTATGAAAAGCAGAAGAAAACTTTTATTTTTTGTTTTCTAGTTAAAAACAAACAAATGGACACAGGGAATAGTGCTGTATACTGCAAAGGACTTTAAGAAACAATACTTAAAACCATGTCTGTGGTCCATGCTGCTGCTAGAAACCATGTGGAATTTCATGATCTGTGCTGTCACCAGCTGTTATGGCCAAGGAAGCTTTTTTTTTGCAGTAACTTCAGTGACTGAAGACTCATAATTGTGAATTAGAGACATTCAAGGCGTCTGTGACAGCCTCAAGCCCCCCCCCCATTGAGAGAGGGAGATAGAGACAGAGAGAGAGAGAGAGAGAGAGAGAGAGAGAGAGAGAGAGAGAAGGAGTCCAGAAAGGAAGCTATTGAAGAACATCCTTAAAAATTGCAACAAAGCTGCTGAAGTGTAGCTTCTCACATTTGATGCCTCCTGGCAGTGGTGGGGGTGCAGGACTCAGTTCTCTTTAAGGGGATGACCTCTGGGAGTTTGAATATGCTCAAATGAGTCTATGAGCAATACATATTGGACTTGATGTATTTCTTTTCTCTTTATTGAAGGAATACACAAGAACGATAGAGTAGATCTGGGGAAAACGAGAAGCAAGTGTGATCAGAGTGTGGGGTGCATTGTATGAAATTCCCAAATAGTCAATGAGGATATTATGTTGGGGGGAAAATAAAGCAAAGAAAAAAGTTTCCATTATAGATGCAGAAACAGAGGCCCAGTAGGTGATACAGCTTGTCAAAAGTTCCAAGAACATTTTGGGGACAGACTCAGAAAGATAGTACGGAGTTCATGCTGTTTCCTTTCCTGGTGTCACTTGGTTTTATCTCCTTTGGTTCTGGAGACATATGCTGTTGTCTTAAACATATATAATAAAAGGGTGAGTTCTTCACTATTGGCACAAGCCCATAACTTACTTGTTAAGGCTCATCGGGACTGCTTGAATCCTCTTCCCCCGTGGCCTGGCAAGGCTGCATCATCACGGGAGAGTGATCAGAGAGCATTCAACTGAGTTCATGATAGAGGCAGTCCCTGATTCTCTCCCTCAGAGATCCACATGGAGACTGATCTGGTAATAGACCACATCTGAGCAGGGGGTCTAGCTCCTGTCCATGCATGATCCTCAGTTGGTGCATCAGTCTCTGCAGGACCCCCTGGGTTCAGATCATTTAGTGTTGTTCATATCCTTATAGGGCCCCTATCCCCTCGATGTATGCTCCTCTAATTCCATCCCTCTCTGAAGGGTGGAGGGAGGGAGGGTGGGACTGGAGAGGTTGAAGGAGTGGGCTTCAATTGAATAAATTGTGAAAAAAATACAAATGAAAAAAAGAAAAAATATATTGATTTATTTATTCACTTTACATCCCAGTTGTAGCCCCCTCCCTCTTCTCCTCCCAGTCCCACCCTTCTCTCTCTTCTCCCTATTCCTTTTCCCTGCCTCTCAGAAAAGGGGAGTGCCCCCACCAGCCCACCCCAGCAATTAAGTCATTAGGACTGAGTGCATCCTCTTCTGTAGTTTGTTGCCTTTTTTTATACAGAAGTCAGAGAGTACCCAGAGCTGATGTTCAAAAGTTCTGAAAGCTTCTACTGCTGACACGTTTCAGCAGCTCCCTTTACAAAGAAGTCAGAAATTCTGTGTGAACTTATATCTCAGGCCCCAAAGAACCACTTTTTAAAGACAGGCCTGCTATGCAACTGGAGAGCTTCGACTGTTCTAAATGTGTGTCAGTGAGCAATAGTGCATAAGCAGATTGGCCTGAGTCCTCATTTGGGTGGGGGAGGGAGCTAGGAGGGCATCAGTTAGGACAAATGTTTCCGTGGTGTAATTGCTGCTGCAAGGTGGACGCTCCTGTTAGCTTGGTCACCTGAGAAGGTGAATTTTTATTTTGCTACAGCAGCACACATCATGGGGACAAGGCACCTGCATCCAAGCTCAGTAGACACGGTTTCCAGCTACTCTTCCTATGTTCACAGCTTTCCAGGTTGTTTCTGGGCTGCTAGCTTTTCTTCGGGGAGTCGGTGTATCAGGACCTGCGGGTCGCATCCCAGGGGCATTCTCACAGCGTCCTCGTTAATCATGTGCCTATCTGCTCTTAAGAATCCAGCTGGGATACAGAATTAATAAAATGTAACTGATAAAAATAAAAATAAAAAAAAGAAAGAAAATAAAATATCTAAACAATTAAAAAAAAAAAAAAAAGAATCCAGCTCTTGTCTTTGTCATATGCGTGTCTTTCTGGACGCCTGGTTGACCCATCTCAAACAAGTGTAATACACCCTATCTAAAGATTATTTCCCTGACTTTTATATTTTAAAAATCCTAATTATTTAAAAATTTCAGAAATGGAAACACTGAGAAAAAAAAAGAAAAGAAAAAAGAAAAAATCAACAATCGTGTACCTTTATTATCTTTTTACATTTTTTGTTTGTATGAGCATGTGTTCATGCTCTATCAAATATGTGAAGAACAGAGAATAACTTGCATGAATAGGTATTTTTTTCTTTCTTCACGTAGGTTCTATGGATTGAACACAGATCATCCAGTTCTTAGCTTCTAAGACATCTGACCAATTTGAGAGTCTTATTCTTTTTAACCTCTCACCATCTCCTACCTAGTTGGAGTTCCCTTCAATTTTTCTCTTTTTCACTTTATAAAACCTGTATTCTGATATTCCTCTCTCAAATCTTCCGTTTGCCTTTCTTGTCTATGATCTCTTTATAGTTTTCTGGTTACTTTATACTTTTCCGTGGTTACTTCATATTATGTACTCAAATAATTATGCATTATATTCACATTTTTAGTCATTGATACAGTTTTTCCTTGTGACCTTCTCTGGTTTTCTTTACATTCTCTCATGACTCTAAAAAAGTGGAAAATAAGTTGGAGACTTCATGGTGTTACTCTTGAAATGTGCCATGTTTTTACTTGGAATGAGGGCATGTATAATCTAGTAACTAAGCTGACATTAATAACACTTTATCTTGTATTAATAGATATACATACACATAAATCAGCAATTATATTATTAACGATGAATAATTGCTGTATAATATAACCATCATTGTACAGTATTACCATCATTCCAAAGACAATTTCATTTATACTTTTCCTTTCCTTAATATAAAGGCCACAAAGGATATTTTAAAAAAGAATAAAGGACGTTTTTGCTAGGTGTCCATCCTTCCAGCATTTGCTCTTTCTGTTTCTACATAGCCACCACCTTACAACAGCTTCAATTTTTTTTTAATGTTTCTTATTCTTTCTTATACATCCCTTCTGTCTTACCTCTGGACAAATCTCTTTGCCTTAAGAATGCTTCTTTCCTTTCTGTGCCCCTAGCAAGGTGCCTTATCAGGTATCATCTTAAATCTTACTTCCCCTAGGATGTGTTTAATAAAATTTTCAAGTCAGGTCAAATGCTATATCTATGCACTGTTATTATTCAATTACTGTTACTACTAAAGCTTTTAATCATATTCTAGTAGAACTGATGCTTTACAGTTACTTTCATCATGTTGATACAAGATACATAATAACATATGCATGTGTTTCGTTTTCATGATATACTGAGAACACGTTGATTATGAATATTCTATATCCTTGTTCTGTCCATCCTATCAATTCCAGTGTCCAGTACAGTTCCTGCTGCATAATAATTATTCTACATTAGTTAGAAAAATAAATCTGTCATCAGATTGCTTTTAAAGCTAAGTGGAGGCATTAACATTACTTGCTTAACCTCTCCCTCTCCCCAAATCCAGGTTTCTTCCCCACTGTCCTAGAGACATCACTACAGAGAGAAAGAGTAAACGTCTCTGATTTTGTCTTATGTTTTCTCAATTGCCCCTCCCATTAAAAGCCAGACTCATTGCATCCATAGCCTTCCCCATATTAGAAAGCTGGTGGTCATACTGGAGGCTCCTCATTTCTAAACCCTTCTTCTTTTTTCTTGATCCCATTTGTTCTCTCAAACCCACAGCTAATCCAGTAGGATAAACTAATCTTACTAACATAAACCCATAATCCCACAAAATCTTATTTTCTTTCCAGTTACTCCCTGACTTTTTTCAATCTCCTTCTCTCTTCTGAATTGGGACTGCTGCCTTTATGTGTCTTATAGCCTCATTACTTCTGCCTTTACCTTGTACTATCCCTCCTAAACAGAGTGGTCTTAGTAAAACACGTGCCAGATAATGTGACAGATTTAGTTAGATTTCCTATAGTTACTCCTCATTTACTGCATTTGTAAAAAAAAAAAAATAAATAAATAAAATCTCAAGTGGTCAGCAATGATTGACTGCCTCTTCTCTGATATTATCATCTATTACTTGCTAGTCCTCAGCCACAACTCTGAGTTTCAGTGTCAGATTTTTCAAAGCTGTGGCCAAAATGTTTGACAGAATAGGTTATTTTTTTCAAGAAGATATGTTATTTTAAGATCATTGTTTCAGAAAATGTAATCTATAGTCACATGGCCCTGATGCTTAGGAACTATAGAACCCTATGAGGATAATGGAGACTATTGCCCTCTCAGTGGGAAGGAAGCATGGAAAAGTCCACCCTAGAAGAGAAGCCATCAGGGCATAACGGAATTCCAAAGCCCAGCCCCAGGAGTTACTCTTTTTAACTGGGAACAACCTCCCATCTTTCAGCTACCTTCCAGTAACTGAATGCATCAAAGGATCAATCCGGTAATGAGGCAGAGCCTTCATGATCCAGTTCTCTCTGAAAACACTCAGAAATATGTTTCTTTTAACTCATAGGCATATCTCAAATTTACAGTCAAGGTTAACTAAACTTCGAAGCAGGTCTCCAAACTTTCCTTCTGCCTCGAGAGCTCTTCTGTTAGGTGTCTGTGTTGCTCTCACTCTCTGACATCCACCGAGTGATTGCGCACATATCACCTTCTCAGTGGCACTAACCTTGACTTTTCCTGTTAGCAGAGCTTTTTCTACAAGCAAATGGAATCTCTTATCCTTCTTCTCTTTTGATTGTTCTATAACATTTATCACTTTCTAAATTACTTGCTTAAAACACTTATTGTTTTAGAAAAGAAGTTTCATGAGGAAATATCTGTAAATATTTCATTCATTCATCTATCTCTAGTGTTTAGAATAGTGTCTAGTGCTTAATGAATTTTGCCTAAATGAATATAGACGTGAAAGGATTAATAAAAGCCCCCGGCAGTTATCTGGAGCTTAGAAGGATATGGGACTGGTTACAAACTCACTAGATCTCTATGTATCCTTGTCTGTTTTCAGATGGAAAAAGGCAACTGTGTTGAAGAATGAGTAAGAGAAATATAGCAGAGAATGTTGTTTGGAGGTAAATATAGGTTAGTCCATATTTATCTGTAGTCAAGTTTTGTGTTACTTGTTGCTTATGTTCTGACTCATGCATGGTTGGTCATGGAGATAGCCTTCTCACTCTCTTTGAGATTCTTGTCTTTTCAATTTCTAGATTTCTGGAATTTTAATTCTTGGGCTTCTCTCTATGCCTGCGTTTCATTTCCATTTTGGTCTCATGGTTTTGCAATTATCCTGCAGTTTTGCATTTTGCAGCCTAAACAAATCCTCCAAACTTTAGACTTACAGCCCAGCAATAAAATAGCCTTCACAGACTTGTCACGTCAAATTCTGCATTCCCCTGTTCTTTGATCAAATATGCTCCTCCTTCCCATTTTTATTAAAAGGCTTTATTACTGTCCTATGTATTTGAGCTCTCAAGTCAAGAATCATCTATTATTCTGTCTTTCTGTTCTGCATCATGCAATTTTGTGGATCCCACATAGCAAAGACATTTTCTGTGTATGCACTTACTATCTTGAAGGAGACTCTTCCAGCATTCTTTCAGACCACAACACCACAGTGTGCTTATCTGCATTCTTTCTTCTGATTCTGCCTCTCCTGCCTTCAACTTTTCTCTGTACAACAGAGAGATTTCTCTGCAACATGCCCCAGACTTTGTTAATGTTCTTAGACCTTTGAAGTGGTTTTTCATTTCACTGTTGTACTCTACATGTGGAAGGTCCTCTGCAGGTTCCGTGTTTGAACATTCGATCCCCAGCTGAGGGTGCCAATAGGAGACAGAGCCTTACAGGAGGAGTGAATGCGATGGCCTTGATCCCAGCTACTATCTCTTGCTCCATTTTCAGTGTGTGGATACAACATGACCAACCAGATTCCTTCTCCTGCTGTTATACTTTTCTTACTTGCTGTTATGTCTCCCGTGCTATGACAGACCACATACTTCAGGAAATGAAATTTTAAATAAACTCTTTCACCCTAAATTTGCTTTTCTAAGGATACTTTGTCACAGTAATGAAACAGTAAATAAGTCACAGAATATAAAGCCCAAACTCCTAGTTATGACCTCACTTCATGGAGATGGTGTTAGCCTTTCTAACCTCTCCATACTGACTATCTTATCCTAATTAATTCTCAGTTTATTCATGATATTGAGCACTTTTGACTTGTTTTTCTCTTGTTTTGAAAGAAACTCTTAGCCAGCCCACGGAGGAAGATGATCCAGGCATCCTTGATGAGACTTGATAGGCTAGGGTCAGACAGTAGGGGAGTAGACCAGGGGAGAGGGAGAGGGGAGGGAGAAAGGAGGATGGAGAGTGAGACTGGGAGAAGATGAGGGAGGGGGCTATAAGCCAGATACAAAGTGAATAAATTGTTAAAAACTAATAACTATAAATAAAAAGAAAGAAAGGAACTGCTGTTACTGTTATGTTATCTTTGGTGCCCCAACTTATGTATGCCCTCTGTCTATGGCATTCAGTTTTCCTTTGGCTTACTTTATTTTTCTCATAAAATTCACACTCTTCAACTTCATTACTTAACCGCTGTTGTGTTCAAAGTCTGGCTCCCTCGTTGGAATATACGCTCACCAAGGGTGGCAATTTGCTTCATCTCACTGACCACTTTATCTCTTCCATATAAAATATTTTCTTAAATGAAAAAGATGCTCTAGAAACATCAGTCGAGAAATGAACAGATTGGAAGTAATGGAGTCAGCTAAAGATGAAACATGGTATTTCCTGCCTCAACTATATAAAAAAATCGCTCACTTTTTGTTGGAACCCGAGTTTGTGTTAAGAATACCCTGGCCAAACTACCCCCTGTCCAATTCCATGTAAAATGTTTCTGGGAGCAGGGAGGTGGGGGGAGAAAGTAAAATGAAAAGTTCTCCCACAGTGTGAAACAGCTTTGGGGGTATAGACAATATTGGTAAGTGTGAAAGACATAACGTAGGGGACCTTTTTGCTGATGGAGAAATTGAGTGAATGGATTTGTCGGAATGGATTTGTACACTTGATTGAGATTAATAACAAAACAGAAACAACCAAAGTACCATATAACTCCAGACAGGAGTAAAAGCTAGAAGGCAAAAGCAAGCTGGACTTTGGGGGAGCATTTTACAGAAAGGCTAGACACTAAAGGTTCATTCAACTACAAAGCAAAAGTGGAAGTGGGTGATACCTATTTGTAAAGAACTCACAAATAGAAGCATCACACACCTAGATTAAGGTACCCATTCAAACAAGCACTTGCCCAATTTCAGACTCTATACATCCCAATAAACTTCTATACGCTTAGAGGGGCCATTCTGAGGCGGCAAAGCTTCACCTAAAGTCTTACACTTTCACTATCAATTACAGTTTTTAAATACTTACCTTCTGTTGCTGTACTTTTTAAAAACCCTTTTATTTACATTTCTTTTTTTTTCTTTTTTTTTTAATTTTTTATTTAACTTTTATTAAATACACTTTATTCCTTTTGTATCCCCCCATAAATCCTTCCCTCCTCCC
>REGO01000584.1:232274-339216 GCA_010120015.1 Rhombomys opimus | reverse complement strand
ACAGGCAGGCTGGCGGCTCCAGCCCGGGACCCAAAGTCCGCGTCACCCAGGGACTCTTCCGGGTTCTGGCTGGGCAGCCGAGAGTGGACCCAACTGATTCCCAGGCCGTGGGAGCCTCCCCTCACCTGGGAAACACGACCGCTGTGGTTTCGGGGCCCAGAGTTCAGTCTCCTGGTCGCTGCACGGAGAGTACTGTCCTGCTTCTTATACAAGGTGCTCTCCCGTCGCCGCCATCTTGGCTCCTCCCTATTTACATTTCTTATATCTCTTCCTTCTTGCCCCAACTCAATCATGTCCAACACCTCAACACCAGGTAGGAGAGAAAAAGGGTAAGCGGGAGAGAGGACACAGTTCTATTAGCAGCTTCCTGCTGGTTAGGGTCATTCGGGTCCTTGGAGCTAGTCTAATCCTCCTTCTAGGAGATCTCTAACTTCTTGTCTCACTGCATCAACAGCAACCAGGAGCAGCAGGGAGAAAGTTCTTTCTCAGAGCTCCCCAACACTCTCTGGGCTCTGGCATTATATTCTCTCCAGAGTCCTAAGATTTTAAATATCTGCAGCTGGCAAAGAGTTCCTTTCAGAGGCTGCAGGAGACAAATAGTTTGCTGCTGTGGACTATCTAAGTCAGTCCCACTTTGCACACCTGGGATTAAAACAAAAACATGTTAAATCCACAACAATCCTCCAAAATAAAAGGAAAAAAATATGATCAACTTGAAATTAAAAAAAAAAAACAGCCTTATTTTCTTGTTTATGACTGAAGCATCTCTTTTCCCTAGATTATATAATTATTCTTCAGTGAATGTCACCCCGTTTGGTTTTCTTTCTAAATGCCATACTATACCCATACTGACAACTGATAACAAGTAGATCTGTAGAAAACTTTGTGTGGCTCTCATGAGGAAAATGTAACAGAAGCAAGCTGGACACTTGAAGATTAAATCTCAATATGAGGAATCTTCCGTATCAATGAAGACAGATTTGTATTTATTTCTTAGTCGGTGGGATTAATGACAGCTTCCCAGTAAGCTGTAAAATGTGCTAAGAGCCAACTTGTCTTTGGGGGAGATGATGTTGGCAACTTTGTTTAAGGTTGTCAAAGTGGAAGCAAGGGACCCGGTTGGTAGCATTTGTGCTTCTATGTGTCTTGGCTAAGAACTTAGTTTGCTTAATCCCATAAGGCATCTTTCCTGCGTGTCTCTGGAAATATTGGACATGCTACCGATTAGAAAGGGGAAAAATGAAAGCACTAAGGTGTTAAGAATTAATTCCAAAGTTCCTCACTTCTGAAGATTTCATTGCCACCCCTGCCTACATGTGAAACAGGGTGATGTAATAAATAGAAACAGGAAGTCATTGAAGGTTTGAGCAATTTGGAAGCAGAGTCTTGAGTAACATGCCAGGTACCAGGGGCACAGTGTTGGCAGTGAAACCATGTGAATGTGGGGAGTGCCTGGGCACTCAAGTCTCTGCATGCTGGGAAAGAAATAAAACCCACTTGTAAGCCTGTTGGCACTATCTTTGTTTATTTTGGGATTGTTTACCAGGTGTTCTATAAACCTCAGGCAATACTGTGAGTGGACAAACCAAACCAACCAACCAAATAAACAAACAAACAAAAAACCAGATACTGTGCCTTATCCTCAAATTTAGACTGTGAAACGGTGACTTTACTGTCATCCCAGGGTACAATATGTTTTGAGGGTCTGAAAGAACTAGAGTCGGTTGTAGTTGCTGAGAAACTGTCCTGTGGGAGCCACCTCCAGACAGAGGAGCAGAGTGAAAGGCAAGAATGGGGTGTTATGCTTCTCCAGAACAGAGGAAACCTTGGAGATTACACCTGGGAGCTTGTTAGTAAGGCGGGTGCTGAGACTGAGCCACTGAGATCCGAGTGAATTCTGATTTCTGTACGTTAATATATGTTTTCACTGTGCTCTGTTGAGAAGGGTGTCCCAGGGACTGTACTTCATAAGAGCATGTTTGGAACCCCGGTCAGACAGCTCACAGACTGTGCTGCTCCCCCGCAGTACAGAACGGAGAGAGAACGGGCTCTGCAGCTATTGCCATCACAAGAGAGATCCACTTGTATTTCATTGACCTGTTTGGCTGGTTTTCCCCAGAACAATTCAAGTTGTTTGTCTATACTTACTCCCACAGCCCCAGCATCAAATTAGAAACCAGATTTGGAAGAATGGGTCACTTTAACAAAAGTTTCAAGGCCATCAGTCAAGTTCATCTGTTCACTTTTTAAATGGTAAAAGAAATTCATCTAAGAATCATACCTCATTTAAGTTGATATTCATTCCCACCTAGGATACTGAGAGTAAGTGGTCAGCTTGCACTGTCTTTGCCTACAGTTCAGAGCTATATTCCTTATGTTATATTGCAGTGTTTAAGGAGGCCAAAAATATTGGTAACTTTGCAAAAATAATACTTAAGTAAGAAATATATAATAACTTAGGAGTCATTCACTTGAATCCATGGACCTGGGATTCAAAACAGGCAATTCTCTTGCTAGACAAAATCCTGAGTTGAAAGTAATCTCAATCAGAATTACAAAGTAATGACAAGAGTTGGTTGGTATCTGGAGGGAGACTGAATTTGTTCTGTAAAATGAGATTCATCATCGTAAAGTGCTCCTGTGATACTAGTTTTTACTGACACAAAGTTCCTGGTGCATGTCACCTGTATAAAGTGTTTAATCTGTAATTTTGCCTATGAATATATAAAAACAAGCATATCTATACTAGAAATTAAAAGTGTGTATGTGTGTGTAAGGGAGGGAGTCAAGACAGAGACACACATGCGTACAGAGAGAGTATTTGTATAAGAGACAGAAGCATGAGTCTTTGCTTTGAAAACACTGCTAGTTAGAGGCTTTCAGATGCGCTCAGTAGACCCCTGTCATGCGTTCAATGCACGTCCCATCTGTCTTTCTAAATGAGGATTGATCCTCTTACCCCATGTCTGCTCTCTTGATTATCTTTTTTAGGTGTATAGATTTCATTATGTTTATCATATCTTATAGGTCTATATAAGTGAGTATATACCGTGTTTGTCTTTCTCCTTCTGGGATATTTCGCTCAGAATGATGTTTTCTAAATCCCACCATTTGCCAAACCTTTGGCAGAGTACAGGGAATCATAAGAAAGAAGGGGAGTTAGTCTGATGGGGAAAGGATAGGAGCTCCACAAAGACCAAATATATCTGGGCACAGGGTCTTTTCTGAAACTGACATTCAACCAAGGACCATGTATGGATATAACCTAGAACTTCCGCTCAGATGTAGCCTGTGGTAGCTCAGTAACCAATTGGTTTCCCAAAGTGAGGGGAACAAGGACTATTTCTAACAGGAACTCAATGAAGATACCTGATAAAACAGGATCAGATGAATGGGGGGAGGTCCCCCCTATCAGTGGACTTAGAAAGGGGCACAGTGGTGATGAGGGAGGGAGGGAGGGACTGGGAGGGAACGAGGGTTCGGGGCACGGCTGGGATACAGAATTAATAAAATGTAACTGATAAAAATAAAAATTAAAAAAAAAAAAAAAAGAGACAGAAGCAAATAGAGGCAGTGAGACAGAAACAGAGAAGAGAAAAATTGAATATTATTTTGTAAAAAAAAAAAATACACCATGTGAGCTTGCTGACAATAACTATTGCAGGGTATAGCCAAAACTGTCGTTGTGATTAGCACAGATAATTTGTTACTAGTAGCTCTGTAGGGCATATGAAGAAATCAGGAAAACTGAAGTATGATGGAGAGGCAGCATTTTTGTATGTTTTGGGATAAAATTCCGACTTGTAGTTTTATGATGGTGTCTCCCAACATGTTATAGAATATCACCTCACTGCCTGAGCAGAAAAAAGATTAAGAGACAATCTCTTCTGAACTGTTATCTACCATCTTGTTATGTGTAAAAGTAACAAATATGTCAATGGTCATAGCAAATATGAGTTCCCCACGGCATGTCTCCACTCCTGAGCATTCACAAGACAGTTCTTAATGTTAACTATAAATCCCCTCCCCGGCAATGAAATTCAATGTATCTCCTCTCCAGTAAGGACAGACACACTGAAACTTCCTTTTGACCTCTTTTAGGATTACGAATCATACCCATAAGTATATATGTCAATTATCCTTGCAAATTCTGCTTCAAGTCAGCAACATTACTTGTTCTTACCAAGGAGCCTATCCTATATTTTTTGTTTTGTCTTGTTTTGTTTTTTCAGACATTTATTTACATCCTGGTAGGAACTCTCCCTCCATCCAAGTCCCTACCTCTGCCCTCTCCTCCTTTTTACCCCCTCCCTTTCTTCTTAGAGAAGAGGAGACCTCCCATGGATATCAACCCACCTTGGCAAATCAAGTTATAGTAGGACTGGGTGAATCTTTTATTGAGGCTAAACAAAGACATCCAATCATGGGATGGAGATGCCACGGCAGGCAACAGAGTCAGAGACAGGCCCTCCTCCTGCTGTTAGAGGTCACATATTAAAGCCCAAGCAGCCAGTTTTATTGCCTCAAATCTGGCAGGCAGTTTCCTTTCTTGATCAGGGCTTATCTGTCAGTTATTTCTGGCCATTCTTACTCCAGACCTTGGAGCCATTTTCTTGTGAAGTACAACTCATCAGCTCATATTAGATATGAAAATTAATAGTTCTTCCTTCTTGGTGCAGTGCTAAGGCAATCCCATGCTTCTACAGATGTTTTAGATGCTTGTGGTGGTGTTCTAGGCTCACTGTCTCTTCAGTGTCGACCATCAATCAAGCCATGAAGTCCCCTCCAGGGATGGTTTCTTTTACCTCAGTGGAGGTGTTTTTGCCACTGGTGTTTTCCATACCTTGGAATCTATTTAACTGACCTTTTTATTTGTGTCTAAAATTACACCAAAATTATTTTAGCACCTTAGAGGCTAAGGATCATGGGTTTAATAAGCTTGGGGTACATAGTGAAATTTGTCTCAAATATAACAAATTAACTGCAACCAAAAAAATGGAAAAGTAAAATTTCTTCAATGTGATTATATATAGTGAATCATCTTTGTTTCCTTAATTTACGTAGTTCCATATCTTTCAATTGATTTTAGGGACAAGGAATTTCTTAGGCCAAAAAGTTATAAACAAAACAAAATAAAAAAAAATCACTAGAATATACTGATGTCTTGCTCAATCTATAATCCTCTAATCTGGCAACCTTGTTTATTTCTTTAAAATAACAGATTTACGAGGAATTCAATTACTTAAATCAGTGTCAAGAGAATATTTTTATAATATACCAAAGAGTATTTCAGATAGAAAGGCCTTTTGTTTTTGATGTGAGTGTTCGTCTATCCATGTTGTTCAACAGCAGCCTAGGGAATGTTAACCTAAACAAAACTTGGAACTGATTTCCAACAAAATTTTATTTGCATAAAAAGCCATGGAGCAAATATAATCTGTCACCTATAATTTCAACTCATCAATTAAATGACTTTTAAGGACTTTGATTATATTTACGTTGAGTAAAGTATGTTTTCAGATTTTTAGTTCATAGTAAAGAACTAGCAACTTACTGGCTATCTATAGAGTGAGTTGAAGATAAATATATTTCTCAGCCAGTTTAAAGCAGGAACAAAGGATTCTATTTAAGAAGACAAGAGAAAGATAGGTGAGGATCTGTATTTGGAGGCAGCTATGATGTGGCAGAAAATACTCCTCATTCCTAAAACATGTAACGTAGGAAGATGTTGTTAACGAATTGCAGTAGTACATGCCGTAGGAAAAGTTTGTTTTTCTTGTCAGAAGATGAACTGTAGAAGAGAGAAATGAAAAGAGACCTGTTTTGTTTTGTTTTGTTTTTCAGACCAGCTTTTCTACTTACTAAGTGTTGAGTGTCTCTGGGACATTTTCCTTTCTCAGAGTCTTCATATTTCCATCTCAAGATTGATGGCAATGATGAAGACATTCTCTGTGGTCCCTCAGAGCTCTCAAATTTTGTAATCTGAAAAGGAAATTCACATAATTGCAGTGTTTAATGGGATCTGTGATAATTGGAAAATAATTGCTCTCCAAAGTTTTATTAATCTATATTTAGTTATGAGTCATGCTTTCACGATAGATGCTTTGGAAATCAGTGGAGAGAAAAAATCGAGTAAACAGAATTTTAAATATTTTATTTAAATGCAGTTTGTGTAAATCCCTGGAGCCCGTAAGCATATTAAGATCATTTAAAATGTCCATTAAAAGTTATGTGTTATGCGACAAACTCCGCTTTTAGAATGCCTTGCCAAAGGATAAAACGCTAACAGTTATTGAGTAGCTACTACTACCAGATTAATTGGATTCATTATGTCTAATTCTTCCAGCAACCCTGCAAGGTAAGTCTTGATATTTCTACTGCAGTGATGATGAAGCTGGGAGATGGCGAGAGAGGTACTCACAATGTCTTAGCTAATGAACAGTTTCATGCTGTATCTCCAGGCAGATCTGTCTAGCTATAAAATCTGTGCCTATTCTACTGTGTCATAATACTTTTAAGGGAGGACGTCCATAGGTCCTCTGTTCAGAAACATAAGGCAGTAAGCATGTGCTTTGTGCATGTTTGTGTGTGTGTGTGTTGTCTATAAGTGCTTGTGTAAGTATGTGCATGTATGAGTGTGGGTGCTTGTGCAATGTGTGTGTGTGAGTGTAAAAGCCAATCATTAATTCTGAGTATCTTCCTCAATGACTTTCCAGTTTATACTTTTGAGTCACAATCTCTCTTAGAACTTGGAGTTTAATAATTTTCTAGTCTTTCCCAAGAGTGGGATTAGTTGCTTATGCATTTCACTTGACTTTTCACATGGGTACTTTGGGATAGAACTTAGATGACAATATGCAAGTACTTTACCAGTGGAACCATCTGTCTTGCTCTGTCTGCCTTTTTGGGTACCCTCTATTTGTTCTGTGGAATATAGCACAGTGTCCTTGTAGCACATTTGGGAAAGTCAATTCCTTCCTACCTGTGCGTGTTGAGTTCCGCAGAGAAAATATCTGAGCATCTAAGTTTCCAGCCCCATTCTGACACAGGTTTGCCAAGCAAGCCTTTAGTTCTCTGAGACCGAGTTTCTTCTGCTATGATGGTACTGGCAATCTTTTCTATCTTCCAGGTAATTGGAAGGAAAGCATAAATCACAGTGTTGGAAAGAAGCAGAAGTTTTAGAGTGGGGCGTGCTTAATCTAAAATCGGGAAACTTCTTTCTGTCCTCCTGTCACCCCTCACACCTCCAACAGTGCTGTAACTCTGAGAAAACCCATTCTCTTTCTGAGCCTCGATTTCCTCCATAGTGAAATGATGTCAGTATTGTGGGGTGTTTCTAAAAACAATCCCTCACACTCTCATGTTTGGATTCTCTATGGTAAAGTAGTAAGTGGGTGGGCAAGAATTCAGAGGTTCTCAGCAAATTTCAATTGTGGAGTATGAAACAAAGCAAGTGAGTTTAAGCTGCCTTCCCCAATATTAATTCTCATCATCTCTGTATATCCTTGAGTTTGTTAACAATACTGCATGAAGAATTCTACTTCTTTTTCTGGGAATGGTCCACTCATAAGAACGCTCTCTCATTCTCTGTGGGCTCTTTACAGTTCCGTTGTTTTGCTTCTTCAGTGTTTATTCAAGGAGGAAATAAGCTCCATTCTAATATATGTTTCCTGAATTAGACATTTTCATTTCGCCAACCTTTATTCCCTTATGTTCTTTAAGATTTGCTCTGGGAATTCCACAAGAAAAAAAAATTACAATTTGGCTAGTAAGATAGCTCGGCAGGTTGAGGCACTTGCTGCCTACCAAGCCTGAAGACCTGAATTCACAGAGCAAAAGGAGAGAATCTCCTCCTGAGAGCTGTCCTGTCACCTCCATATCTATGTTGTGGCACACGTGAACATGCACACTACATTTTTAAAATATCTTTACTTAAATGAACATATTTTGGAAAAGAGACAGATAGGTTTTAAGCAAAGATGATTTTATTCTTTAAACTTAAGTCAATATTTGTACCTCTTATGAAAACAGCGCCATTCATAATCACATTTTCAGAGATGGTTCTTTCTTTTCATTTTCTTTTTCCCCCCTTGCTTTTCTCCTTTTGCCCTTTTAGAGCCAGAATGCTCTGACAGATTCACTTGGATGCCATGGCTCCTCAACGGCCCTCCCACTTACATTCTGGGGCATGAATGCAGGCAGGGGATTTGGCACTGTCACCCTTGCTCGTTAAAATGCATCATTTCTACTTCACATGTGCCCTTGGGTTCACCTTTCCTTGAGCTGGCTGGGGATCTGTGGGAGAGAATGGGAACAGCAGGCAAGAGAAATGCCCTCACTTCTCTTCTCAGTGCAATGATTCTGTCTACTTACCCTCCTCCTCTGTGATTCCCTTGTTCATCTCTGGGATAATTTGCTGCTAACAATATCTGAAGCAGTCTCAGAGTTCTCTATCACGCTGAAACTCTGAGGCGTCATTTCATTTCCAAGTGATTAGTTAATGCAACCAAAAGGATAAGCCATTTAGGAATAAACAAATGCAAACATACTGTACTGTAATCAATCATACTTTCAACAGACATTTATTGGACATAAAGTGTCTATAAAATATTCTAAAATGTCTCTTTGGATGAATTCAAACCCAAAGAGAAGTAGGTACCTACATGATAATGAGATTGACCCTCATGCAGTCACTTTACTCAGTGTTGCTTTCACAAAAACATCAGGCTGCCTAAAGCCAGGCCAACTCTCCAGAGGGTTTGTTTGGAGGACATCGGTCAGAATATACTGTCTTTGTATTCATGGGAAACCATGGCAGATGCCTGAGACTTAGCATCAACCTACGGGCTCTACATTTCTCAGAAGATGGTCAGCAAGAGCTACCATGCCAGCTACATTGCTTGCATTCTTGGCTGTGATTTGCTTTCGACCTTTGAATATAGGCATACTCAAAGATATTGATAATTGCCATTGCTTGAGCATCTAGAACTGCACAGATTGACTCTGATGTGATTGTAACTCAGACTTCCTTTACTATTGATTATTTATTACCATTTCCTCTACATTTTATGCTATTGTTATTACTTGTGTGTATGGAGGGTTTATGCCCATGTAGCTCTGTTGGGGGGGGGTCATGCTTGAACAGCCACCCATGTGTAGGGGTCAGAGGAGGATATCAGGCACCCTGTTCTATCACTCTCTGCCATATTCTCTTGAGGAAATGTTTCTTACTAATTCAGCCAGAAAGGCTAGTCCGAAAGTTCCAGCAATCATTCTATCTCTGCCACGTACAGTGTTGGTGTGTTGTGTGTGGTGTGCTGTGGTGTGGTGTGGTGTGGTGTAGTATAGTGGAGTATGGTGTGTGTGTGTGTGTGTGTGTGTGTTTATCAAGTACCTTCATCCATTCTTTAATCATCCTACCCCTTCTCCATATTTAAAAATGGCAAAGTGTGCATGTTTTTTGAAAAATATCTCTGAATTTTGTCTACTGCATTAGTAGATACAATAAACAAACAAGGCATGAGACCTTCTGTATGGAAAGCAGGTCAGCTCTTCTCCTATTTGGAGATTATAGTAGTTTCAATCACTTAGAAAACCCATGTTCATGTCAGAAATAGTCACTGTTCTCCTTACTAGGGTACCCACTTGGATACAGAGCTCCCATGGTCTACATCTGATCAGGGGTTTTAGATTATATCCATACATGTTCCTTGGTTGGAGATTACAGTCCCATAATATATTTGGTCTTGTGGAGCTACCCTCCACCCCGAAGGAGGAGCAGCCTTGCTAGGCCACAGAGGAGGACATTGCAGCTAGCCTTGAGGAAACCTGATAAGCTAGGTCAGATGGAAGGGGAGGAGGACCTCCCCTATCAGTGGACTTGGAAAGGGCCAGGGAGGAGATGAGGAAGGTAGGGCAGGATTGGGAGGGAATGACTGAGCAAGCTACAGCTGGGATACAAAATTAATAAACTGTAACTAATATTAAAAAATAAATATTAAAAATGTGTAAAAAACTCCTTGTTAATATGGATTTTGTGTTATTCCAAGAGAGCCAGAACCTGTCTCCCTTCTCATTTTTCAGACAAATAAGCAAAAGAAGCATGGCATTATTTATTATGAAAATCTTTTTGATTGTTTGTTTCAAGTTACATGATGTCTTCAAGTGTTATTTCATTGAGTTAATTTTTTTTAAGTTTTCAAAAATTTATTTATTTTATTTTATGTGTTTGTTTTATCTGCATGCATGTCTATGCACTATGCGTATGCCTGGTGCCCCTGGAAGTAAGAACAAGGTCTTAAGTTTCCTGGAACTAGAGTTTTAAGTGGTTATGAGCCTCCATGTGAGTGTTGGAAACTGAACCCGGATCCTCTAATGAGCGGCAGAAGTGCACGTAACCTGAGCAATTTCTACAGCTCCCTGATTGACTTTTTATGGGACATTTGGAACCATGTGGTTTTAATCTTCATTATATACATTAGGAAATAGACCTGAGGAAAAATTCTAGTCAGACTTACAGATATTAATATATTTCATAATTATAAAATCCTACTTTTCCCCAAAGTTCTATCTGTGGGTAACTTTGTGATGAAAATTGTAATATGTTCTCTCTTCCTACCCACCATCTAACCCTAACCGCTCAACCTCTTATTGAAGCCTCTTATATAATCACAATAGAAGTTGTAATGTTGAAATAACTTTACATTAGCATTTAATTGAGGGCTACATGATTTATGATTTGCAACAGGCTAAAATGCATCCCTTTAAGATGCCATTTACATTTTATAGACTGTACACAGTAGGCAACAGAGTCAGGTTGCAAAACTCAGAATTTCTATCTGCAGTCCCTAGACTGAAGGAGAGAGAAATGCAGATGATCTCACTCAATCAGCTCTATGTATCAAGTGAGGGCTTAGCTGTGTGGGCGGGGAAGCATCTGTGTTAAAGCACAAAACCTCATCCCTGCCTGTCTCATCCTTTCTCCCACTTCAGTGCAACGCATTCAAAGCACTATTGAGTGTAGATTTGTGTGTGTGTGTGTGTGTGTGTGTGTGTGTGTGTGTGTGTGCAAAAGCAGAGAATTATTAAAGAACATGAAGGTTTTTTCTATAAAGGCAATGCTTAGTCTAAAAGGAAAGCCTTGGTCTTACAGTTTCCTTTCAGCGTCTCCTTAAATCCGAACCTGACGCTCTATTCTTCCCCCATGCCCTGTCCTTGTCATCATTCACTCTCCTGCTTTCAGACCTCATACTGGGATGGGTCTTGCAGTAGACACCTCATGCCATCCATCTAGAATCCTTTTTTAAATCTCAGTCTAATTGGTTCACCCACCCTGCTGGGATGCTTAATTGGGCATGAGCATATTCTGCAGATCCTGTGTCATAGCAGGTTCTTCCTTTTCCTCCAGGGGGATTTGCTTGCTCTGTGGGCTCAATAGGAAAGATTTATTTTATGTTGTGTTCAATTCACTGAGCACTTACATGAAATTGTTCCTGGCCCAGCAAAGCACATAGGCAACATTTCTTCCTTGCTTCACTTCATTTTTTCTTATTTGTTCTCAGGTGGCATGGTCCATGGGAAGTCACCTGCACCTGGGGTCATGAGCCCCAGGCTTTGATTAAGTCATTCTAGTCTTTTCCTCTCTCTCTTCTTAGGTTTATAACTTAAGCTCTTTGACATTCCATTTTCCAATTCATGAAGTGGGAAAATTGAATTTGATATCTTCTATGAATGGGATAAAAATGAAACATTCAAAAGAAGGGTTTACACTCTCCAAAGGCACAATCTGACCTGCCACTTACTTTTAGTAAATATGATCTTATTAAAATATAGCCACACTTACTTGTTTACATATTACCCATTTCTGCTAAAGCCCAAGAATGGAACTGAGTGGTTTTCTAATATGCTTAATGAATTTAAAATCCGGTTCTTTCCAGAAAGCACTTAGATAATTCCTTTCCTCCAAACATGATCAGATTGAGTTGGCTCAATACATTTTATTAGCTTTTTGTGTGTCTTAGAATTTATAACCAGAGCTGGAATATAGCTCAGTGGTAGGGTGTTTGCCAAGCCAGTGTAGAGTCAAGTTTAGTTTAGTTTTTGTTTGTTTGTTTGTTTGTTTTTGCCAGCCTTTCAAGATCTACAGTCTTCCTGTCCCAAACATTAGTGCTGTTTGCTTTTCTTCCATCACTCTTTCATCTCACTCCTTCTCCTCATCTCTGCCTGCATCCTTAGTGTTTCCCTGTAAGGCAACCTTCTCCTGCCTCAGGATCTTTGCACCCACCATTCTTTCACTGTAGATCATTCTTCAGCCACCAGATGGCTCCATGGCTTTGCTCTCATTTACTTCAAATAGCTTTTCAAATCAGAAAGGCCTGTTCCAGCCCCAACATAGAATCCCCAAACTCCCCATTCTCTTCCTTTCCCTGTTTGCCTGAACATTTGTCTCTCCCTCTTGCTGGTTTCTTTATTTTTTTATTTTATTTTATTTTATTTTTTTTTTTGCTGGTTTCTTTGAGATGTATCTGTTCTCACAAGAATATAAGTTGCTTAAAGCAGTTCTCTGTAAAAGTCAATTTTGTTTGCTGCTTAATCTTAAGTGTTGGAATAGTAGCAGACACTAAAATTGTGGATACATTCCTCGCTTTTTGAGCTGCATGTCTAAGAACAGATGTAGGTGAAATGGAATAGACTGACTGGTGATCATTTTGGTAAAGGGGATAAAAATTTATTATTACTGTTATTATTACTGTCCTGGATGGAGCATCCCTATAATTGCTACAGAGTTGCTCCAACCACTTTCTGAACAGTTTTAGTCCTGATCATCAGTGTATAGGGTCAGAGTGGAATCTCATCTAGAAGCACTAAAGGTACTTGGTATCAATCTTGAAGACATGAGTTCAACCCCCAGGATTCATAGTAAAATAAAAGGACTTACACCTTCAGATTGTCCTACACACACAAACACACACACACACACACACACACACACACAAACACACACATAATAAGTTAAAAATGTATTTTTTTAAAACAAAAAAAACAATGTTTGTAGGATAGGAAGAATGGATCAGTGCTCAAGTGTTTTCCTCAAAAGTATGAAGACCTGGATTCATATCTTCAGTAGGTGATTAAGAAGACTGTGTGGTTGGTAGTTTGCATCTCTTGCTTCTACTGAGCAGCAGGGAAGAGGCAGATCAATCCCCAGAGTGTGCTAGCCAACGAATCTAGCTACAGAACCAGTGAGAAACACCGAATCAAAAGTAAAGGAAGAGTGACTGAAACACATGCCTGACAGTGCCCTTTAGCCTCCACACTCACAAGTACACATACACAGGACTGTACACACATACAACACATACATACAGAACATAGCTTCCAGGCTAAAATTTACCATCATTAATAACAGTTTTGCCGTTTGATACACAGACATGGAGACACACACACAGAAAGAAAGAAGGGAGAGGGAAAGAGAAAGGGAATGTTCTGATGGGAACTGCTTATATAATTGGGAAGTAAATATTTCCCAGGCCTGTTTTGGGATGGCTACAGCCTGGTAAGAGACCCAGAAACAGACATTAAAATATCCATCCCACAGAATTTCTGCGATGATATTGTTGCTCTCTGCCTTTTATTCTTGACATTTATGTGCAGACACATCCACTGCTCTTTCCATATATCCTCTTCATTCTCGATATTTTCCAGTTTTGCAAAAGCAACTTATGCTTTCTGAAATTCTCTGTTCCATCTTTGTCTGGCCAAATCTCATCTCCTTTGAACTTCAATTTGCACAGAATTCTTGGACATACTCCATTCCTACTCTCCCTATCAATAGATTATGCCAGGTAGCTTTTCCTTTTGGTCCTTTTATCACAGCTATGAATAGAAGAACAGCAGAGCACAGTTTGTAAACTTTGATCAACAATCAGCCTCTGCCCCACCCACTTAGGGACAGTAGTGCTGTCCGTGGTCCTGAGCGGGCAGTCCCAGGCATGAAGCTAGTTTCTGTCTCCTTTACCTTCTTTTCTAGATTTATATTTTTTTAATCATAATCATTTAATTATGTATATGTGTATGTGTGTGGGTGTGTACATGAATGCTGACGCCCATGAGGCCAGAGGCATCAAGTTCTCCAAGAGCTGTTGTTACAGGCCATTGTAAGGTGCCAATAGGTATAAAGAACCAAACTCTGGCCCTCTGCAAGGGCAGTAAGCTCTCTTGATAGCAGAACCATCCCTTCAGTCCCATAGCTGAGCTTCAGAAATGGACCCAAAATATGGTTTGAATTCTATGTGCCTCTGCTTCTTACAAGTCTTACATTAACTTCATGAGAGTTTAAATACTAACTAGATGTTGTGTTCTTTTTTTTTTTTTTTTTTTTTCTTCATCAAGATCATTACTTAAGATGGGCTCTGGTTATGTACATAGTGAGTGTCCCAAAGACTGTGAATGTTGTTTAAGAATAAATTAATTGTGGCTTCATTGTTCTGTGAAGGTTGTTTTATTTCTCTGTACATGTGTTGGTTCTTTCTCTTTATATTCTCTCTAAATTTACATTAAAAGTGGAATTACATTTGCAACTTTCAGTGTATTTGCAACGTTCAGTGTATTTACATTTGCAACTTTCTGTAACAAACTAGCTAAATTACCCCCAACAAGATGACTTAAAATTTTGTCTATAGATACATTTTCATTCTGAGTCATATAGGAAAGTTCACATGAAAATTCACCCCACAGAAGTAAGTTCTTAATAAAAATGCACATGTGGACCAACATATGACTGTTTTTTTGTATGCAATATATATATATATATATATATAGATAGATAGATAGATAGATAGATAGATAGTTAGATAGATAGATATAGATATATAGTTTAAAGCATAAGTGACTGACAAAAGACACTTTTCGCAGATATATTTGTAGCAAAGCATTTTTAGTAGGTTTAACAATACTTGCAGGCCCAAGTAAAACTCTGCTCTGCTCTGGACACATTTACATTAAGTAAAGAGGGTTATTCATATTTTTTCCACATAGTTTTCAGAGTGTTATCTTGTTTCTTCTATATAGTATGGATTCTGTGAACTCGCAATGAAGCATAGTTATTAAAATGAGTTCTGGGCCCAACAGTTACTTTGTGCAATGTCTTAAGTCTCAGGTAGCTTTGCACCTAGCTCTTGTCCACTGTTTCTTTACCTGCATCTCTCACTAACTCTCCTCCTCCTTCCTTCAAATGCTCCTTCATTCTTTCTTACAGATTTATATTAAATCCTTCTATGTAGAACATCACTGAGATGATTAGAATGTGAGTCGAGGATTAACCAAAAAGTTTTTGTCTGTATAATGCTTTCACAGTATAGTGAGAGAGACTGATGACGAAATAGAGGGGATTGAAGATCTAGTTCCTATAAAAGTAATCAGCAGTGGGTAGTAATGGGTAGTGTGAAAATTAGAAAAGAATGAGATTGTTTTACTTGTGGATCTCTGTTATCTTCTATTTCTCATGATGATTCTTTCATTCAACTCAGTCTTTCAATTTGTAACTTAGCAAAATGACTCCTGACTTTTGTATATTTATTTATTTATTTATTACAATTTATTCACTTTGGATCGCAGTTGTAGGCCCCTGCCTTATCCCTTTCCAATTATAACCCCTCCTTCTCCTCCTCCCATGCCCCTCCCCTGATAGGGGAGTCCACTGATAGGGGAAATCCACCTCCCCTTCCATCTGACCCTAGCCTATCAGGTCTGTCATTTGTATTCTTGAACTTAGCAAGAAACTTCAAAGTCTGGCTGTGGCTCTGATCATATATCCCAATGACCACAGTACTTCTCAATAAATACTTGTAGATGATATGGGATTGAAAATGCTAAAGCAAACAAATATAAAAGGAGTTGTAGTACCGAGGACACAGTTGTCATCACAGTACTTATAAGCCTGAGCCATCATCTCAATATCAATGAGGACTATCAGGTGAATTCCAGCCTAGCTTGACTACACAGTGAGATATAATCTGAATATATATATATATATATATATATATATATATATATATATTTAATAAAATTAGACTAAATACAGACAATCTATCACCTAGGAGGGGTGCCTATATTATAGGAGGGATGGATGGGTGACCTCTGGCTTGTGGCTACAAATGGAAGCTGAGGAATGTTGCTAATCTCTCCTGTCCAGGGAGTTTGCCCGTTGGAAGGTGAGGAACACAGCCATAGAAAGGAGAGACCTGGCCCGTCATCCATTGCCTCTCATGCCAGAGTTTCAAAGGAGCATCCGTCTGCTTGGCAGGAGACCCACCACTCAGCAGTTCATTGATACCATCATCAAAAAGTACGGCACCCACCTGCTCATCTCTGCTACACTGGGAGGTAGGTCAGCAGCCACTGGGCCAAGACTCCATTATTTTGTGTCCAGAATGGCAGGAGAATGGGATGCTCTGAGAGACATATTAGTCTTTGTTCCATGACAAAGTTCTCAAAAGCATGTATTCCCATAGATATCAGTTGTCTTGGTTGCTGTGATCATGCTGGAAATTTTACACATTTACATAAACTCTAATTTTAGAATATTAACCCTTGTGGAGTTAACATTGTAATGAAATGGTTTTTTGTTTGTTTGTTTGTTTGATGAATGTTTCATATGGTCACTGTCATCATTCTTCTGGAATGGGATCTAATCTCAGAAAAATTAAATGTCAGGTGACTTTAGGGCATTTCTTTTGTTTAAGTAAACATTAAGGGATGATATTTGAGGTTATCATTATTGGAGTGGACAATCATATGCATCTTCTGTGGGCTTGGAATAGATTAACAGGAAAGTAGGCCAATTGCTTTGCTCTGCTCAGTCTTACCCATATTCCCTTCCAGGGCAATCCATCTGTGAGAGAATGAGTAAAGGGAGTAGAAGGAAACTAATGCACAGACAACGGGAACAATGGGAACTCATACAAACTGGGGCGTTTAGGTTATATGTCCTGCCTGAATGCATCTTTTGAGATTCCTGAAGCACTAAGGTGTTTTTTTTTTTCCTTCTTTCTTCATTAACTAAGTTCACTGTACTCTGAGAATTTTTGTGCTTCAATACCTGTATAAAGCTGGTGAGATGCCCTTAGTTATGGAAATGCCAGGAAGAATAAATTAATGTGTTGTTGAACAGACTGAGGTGTAATTGAAACAGAGGTCTTCTCCTTTGAAACATTCAGTGCTGACCTCAGGTGGCAGTGGCCCTTTAAGTCAATATGTAGTGGCCTGAATGCAAGTGGTAGTACTTTCCAGGCTGAGTATGCAGTTTATTTCTTGGCATGTACATGTTCATATGTGATGGTTCATATACCTGTGAATGCATATGAATGTATGTAGTCCAACAGTTGACCTAAACTTGAGTTTCTTCACCCTTTGAAAGACTCCCTCTTTCTGAAATTGAAGCTTACTGATTTGAATAAATGGTTTGGTGAGCAAGCACATAGGAATTCTTCTGCCTTGAGCTCTACAGCACTCCTTCAGATATATAGAATACGCTATAAAGCCACCTATTAGCATAGATTTGGAAATCCAAACTCAGATCCTCGTGCTTGCACAGCAAGCAGTTTATTTACTAAGCCATGTCCCCAGACACTTACTTTGTATGCATTTTGATGAAGAGAAAACCAATTATTTGATGACGTGGAGACTATGGATGGAGATATTGTCTGACTAAACTCATTCACAAAATCATTTCCGCCACTAATTATTGAGGATTGCTGCTGTGTAGTCATTTTATATTTTCTGTTCCTCTCAAAACTACAAGGTATATCATAATTATATTTACTTCTATTTTATAAATAATAAATTCAGGCCCCAGAATGGGGCAGCTAATAAGAGACACAACTAAGTTAAAAATTCAAGGTTTTCTTGTCACAAAACCTTTATTATATTTAAAATTGGGTATCAATTGTCTCTTTAACCAACTCTGTGACTAATAAAACTACCTATCCACCCCAGCAAGCAACTCATCAGCACTTGACTACGTGTCTTATTCAGCAGATAGTAAATTAAGTAGGACTTTCAATGTGAAACATTAGTATAAATTATACTCGATTGTGAAGTGAAAATAAGGTGATTTCTACAGAACATGGTATTTACCTATACTATTTTCTTTGAATGACTCCTAACTCCTTTTCACATGGAAAAAAAATGTTGTTGCACAATTCAGTTCTCCCATTAAAGCTGTGCTTTGTTCTCAGTCCCTGGAAATTCCAAGTAACAACTGACTTTTGTTTTCTCTGTGAAATATATTTTTAATTTCTCCAAGACAAGGTGGTAAATTATTTACAGAGTGTTTTTCCTCTGCTGTTTTCACAACACAGTGCTTTAAAATATGCAGAGCATCGAATGGAAAGCTGGTGCTGGACAACCATTTGTGAAGGTTCACTCAGGCCTCACTGCAGAGAGTAGGGCAACTTAGAGAAGAAGATTTATCTTTGATCAAATACTGTGTGTCAGAAACTGTAGAAGGCTCTTCACACATCATCACTTCGTTCATTCACTCATTCGTGCTTGAAAATGATTATTTTTATTTGTTGTTTTTAATTCAGTTTTATTTATATATTTACTTATTATAATTTATTTACTTTGTATCCCCACTCAGGCCCCTCCCTCACCTCCTCTCAGTCCCACCCCCCTTCTCTTTTCTCCCCTTATGCCCTTTCCCTAGTCCCCTGATTGGGAAGGACCTCCTCCCCTTCTATCTGCCCCTAGCTTATCAGGTCTCATCAAGGCTGGCTTGGAAAATTATTTTAAATGTCTCCTTGTGCACTGGGAGGAATGGGGTTATAGGAACAGGACTCCTCCTGGGAGGAGGAGTTATAGGAACAGGACAGGATCTAGAATGAGACCACCTGATTTTCAGTTCTACCCAACACGTTTTATCATATTAGTGTTAATTACAAATATCCATATCTCTGTACCTCAATCTCCTCTTTTATAACTACTCATAATAACAGTTCTTATTTAATATATACTATGGGGATTTAAAAACTGATGTATTAAAAGTCCTTAGCAAACACTGGCACATGGCTAGAAGGAAGAAAATGCTGAATACACTGTCACTTGACAAATTATTGCTATTGTTGCCACTGTCATCACTGTTATTACTTAATGGCCCTAAAAGACTCAGGGAATCCATGGCTGAAGCCATATCCTGTCACTCACTAAAGAGGGAGGGGTATTCAGAAACTCACTTTCCTGTCTGGATATCAGTTTCCCAATCTGTACAGAAAGAAGTATAGAAAATATTATTTATTACAGGTTTTTTTTTCTCCCTAGGAACACTGTAATCACAGAGAAAAAAATGCTTTCATAAACCTTTTGAGGTATCAAGTAAGTTCCTAAAGGTATAATTAAATAACAAAAGACGAGCCTTGAACTGTCATGTACAGGACAAGCAGTGCATTTGCTCTGCTCTTTAGGGAAATGAAATAGGAAGGACAAGTAGTGGGAAACACACATTGGAGCTGGGAAGGGACCAACACCTTAGGCATTTTCAGGGATCTTTAAGTTTTTATGAAAATGGTTAAACTCACACACACATACACACACACACATACAATAAATAAATAAGTAATGATGTATATGAGCTGAAGGAAAGTAGTTTAAAGACAAATTCTATGTCTAGAATTACATGTGATTTTCCTCAGTCCCTCTGAAAATCATGTTTGGGGTTAAAGAAAATAATTTGTAGACTAGGTAGCTGTGATATATGCCTGATTAAGCTTGTATTCATGCTTGGAGCATGTGTCTACCTATTTAAGAGGTATACGTGTCTTCCTCCCAAACCTTGACTACGAGTGACTATCCCTTTGTTTCTACATATGCGATCTCACATATATATGTGAGCTTTTACATGTATGGAAATATATGTTCTACATTCATACCTTCTCATACATGAGTATGAGGGCTCTTGCTCCTTGTCGGTTTATGTGTTCTTGTGAGTGTGTGCTTGGTATACCCCACACTGCATATCTGAAAAGATTCTATTGGCTGAGAGAAAGGCTGATAATAAAATCAAAGGGTTTCTAAAGAAAGGATGAGGAGTGTTACAGAATCCCCAAGCCCAGGCAGCTCTGTCCCCCACCCACCAGAGCAGTAATTTCATTGACGCAAATGTAAATGGGCCCTTTCCCTGCTCTCTCAATCTTCTGTGTGCATGAGTATTGCTTTGTTTCTCAAAGGAAAAGTGCTTCAGAGAGTGAGACAAAGATGCTGGAGAACTAGAAGACTGAGGAAAGGCCTATGTGGGTTGAATAGGCAATTTGCAAAATGCCCAAGTGGGAATGCAGTTCTAAACAGAACATTCTCTTAATATAGACAAAATTAAGTCTTAATAATGCAGCAAGAAGTCCATTAACCCCTCTTGATCTAAGGCTTGCTTCTGCCAGCTCTCAGTCCAGTGGGAACCAGCTTGTTTTCACCTTGTGATCCATAGGCCCCTAAGAGAGCCAGAGCTGACATGTGGATTATTTATTTCTTCCGACTCATGGCCTTAACTCCCAGTATTCACTTACCATTCAGTTCTCTACCCATCTATTGATGCATCCATTTATCCAATGATCTGTCCACACATCCATCCTCTACCCATCCATTTACCTGTCAAAAGATAACTGAACATCTGCTCTATGTTGGACCCTAGGAGAAGCCTTGAGAACATTAGAAAGATGAATTGGGTGATTCACATTTACTTTCCTTCCCACCCACTGTCCCTGAATTTCAAAGTGCAATTGGATGTAAAGTCATTTCTAAACTAGAACTTTTCATGCTCAAAGAGAATAGATGCATTTCCTACTGTCTACCAGAGAAAGGGTATTCATGAAAAAATGCAAATACATATCTTGCTCAGAATTCAGTCAAGTCTAAGAATATGGAACCCCATGATGTACTTGTATCACCTTCATCTAAGAGATTTCAATCTAGTTGCTAAGGTAACTAGGTCAATCAATAAGTACTGTAGAGTTGGGATGTTTCTGTATTTATTTATTCATGTGCAGTCTTATCATTATTTGCTAAGTATACAGTCCATGCTCACATTGTGCTAAGTAGGAATGACAAGGAACTTTTATAAAAGCCCCTACATCACAGTATTTCTCCTCTAGTAGAGGAGACATGCTCTTAGCTCACACATTCCAAAACAATGGATAAGTAGTGTGTTGCAGAAATAAAGGAGTTGTGGGTATACATGGAAAGCATTATCAACCCAGGTATAGTAAGGAGTGGGAGATATTGAGACAGATTCTAAGATAATTGTGTTTCCAAAGGGAGAGAAATGATTAAATGTTATCCAGGACAGAAATAGAGTGAAGTCAAGTGGGTTCATTTTACAGGGCAGCATGGGCAATGGTAAGAAAAAGAGGTAATGGCAGAGCAGAGGTGGTGACAGTGAGGTAAAAAGGGATTCATGTTGTAGAGCAGTGATACCAACATTGAGTTAATGTGATGCATGCTTTACTTGATGAGTGTACACACAATTGGAGAGGCCAGGTTCTCGGGATTTGTGGTGTTGTATGCTGATTTGCATTTTTGTCTGCTTGTCCCTTTGCTTTGGTGATTCATCTGAAATATGGAAATGATCTTAAGCTGCTGTTTCCTTCAGCCATCTCTGGTAATCCCATGTGTGAGCCCTATAATCCATTTTAAATCCTCTAGAGATATGAACTAGTTCAAGTCTAAGTCTAGTTCCCAGGTTTGTGTCTTTAACCACTACTAACCAACTAATTCACCCATTCCCTCTTATTTTTATCTCTCTCTTCCTCCCCCACTTGCAGTCTCCTCTTCTTTTCTTTTTTTTTTTTTTTTTTTTTTTTTTTTTTTTATCATGTATACAATGTTGTGTCTGCATGTACACCTGCACCCCAGAAGAGGGAACCAGATCTCATTATAGATGGTTCGGAGCCACCATGTGGTTGTTGGGAATTGAACTCAGGACCTCTGGAAGAGCAGTGAGTACTCTTCACCTCTGAGCCATCTCTCCAGCCCCTCCTCTTCTTTTCATTCCTCAATTTTCATGCTTTCTTCCTTCCTTTATTTCTTTTAATTAAAAAAAAAAAAAACTTTTTTAGAAAGATAGTGGCTGGGGTTTAAATTCAAGATTTGTATATGCTAATCACATGCTTATCACTGAGCTACACCCCAGCCCTATCCTAATCAAGGATTACAATGAATCAGACACACTTCTCAAGACTACATTTTCAAAAGAAAACAAAAAAGGCAGAATTCAATTTAATAATACATTTTACTTAATGTAACTTATTTAAAATAGTATGTCAACATAGTAGCAATAAGAGAACTACTACTGAGAAATGGAAAGTTTTTATACTAAATCTTTTTCTGTAGTTCCTAGCATAGCTCAGTGTTTTGCTCCTTTGTCATTGTGACACCTACCAAAGTACTCAAACAGGGAAATGCCCAGCGTAGGATCTGAGCTAAATGTATAATCTAGAGGAAATTTTAGGCATATGATTCCTTCTCTTGGGTTGATACGGTGCCATTAGAAGTAATCCCTAAGCAGTTCTAAAGGATGTATTTGAGTATGCCAGGTAAGTACAGAGCTGGCAAGAGGAACTGGCATTAGAATTGGCCTAGAAAGCTGAGTAAGATTTCAAAAGCCAAACATTTAGGAGGAGAGAGCAAACTCTTCCTTAAAGTAAATTGCTTTTCCGTTCTTCAACTCAAAAAGTCATCAGTATTCTAAAAAACATTCCAACTGTCCTAGATATCAGGTTTTATGTCTCAAAATGTACTGTGAAGTTTCTTTCTCTAAATACTTTATTTTATTCATTGTATGTAATGGTAAATACTATATAATGAGTAACCCAACATTTTCAAATCATTGTCATTAATACTAACACATGCTTGCTATATGCCCTGCAGGATCCAACTATTTCTTGTAACAGATTTAACCTCAGGACAACCCTAGGAAGTAGGTACAACTTGTGTCACTGTTTTGTTAATGAAGGATCTGAAGTATGAGGGTGATAACTAGTTCCAGTCAAGACACCCTAGTTCTAGGGTCTCAGTTTATAATGACTACTAATAAATAACTCACTTTTTAATAATTACTTTTATTTTATTTTTAAAAATCTACAATTCTGATATACATATATTCAAATGAAATAAAATCATATGTACGTCTATATCTCCCCTACTTCTGTCCTGTGCCCCCTCAACTTCTCACCCACCCTTATCTCTTTGTTTGTTTTGCATTTTTTCCAGTTTTTCTTTTGTTTGTTTGTTTTGAGACAGCGTCTTACTATGTGGCCCTGGTTGGCCTGGAGCTCACTGTGCGGTCCAGTGTGTCTTCAAAGTCAACATAGTCAGCTTGCCTCTGGCTCCTGAGTGCTGTTATTAAAGGTGTGCTCCACCACATCTGGCTCACCTTTATGTTTATCTTTCTTTTTGTTTTCTTTCTTATTTTTTCCAACCTCCCATTCTGCCTTTCTTCTTCACACCATCCTTACCTTCATCCTCCTTCTCTCATCTTTCTTCTTTCTCTTTGTGGTAGCTGAGACTGAATTTGGTATTTGCTTTATGCATTCTTAGAATATGGTCTACCATGGAACTGAAGTCAAAGTCCAATGCTAATTGATTTTCAAGTATTAAACTGAACTAGAGATACTTCTCAACACCTTTATGTATTAATTAATTTACTTCTCTTCTTAATCCCAAGGGGACAGATAGGTTTTATTATCATTGTTTTCTTGAATATTACTGATATTGCTAATGATGAAAATGAGGGAGAGATAAATTAAGAAATGAGGTCATGCTATGTCAGTGGAGAATGGAAGCTGGAGAATGGCAGCCATGTCTACTTGCTGGCCACATCTAGAGATTTTCACAATATTCCACTAAAATAGTTTATTAAACATATCCAATACCATTATAGCTTACTAGTGTTAACAATTTATATATGAGTTTCTAAGAAAACTCATGGGAGGAAATATAAATTTATATAAGCGTATTTATATCTCTGTAAGATATATTCCCCTATACCTAAATTCTGTTACCCATTCACCAAAAATCTAAAGTATCCCCACATCTCCACACATTCACCTAAACATTTATCTATTTATTCATTCCATTTTCCTCTTTCTTTACTCTACATAGCCACAGCCTGTCATTTGTCTGTCTAAAAAGAGGTGGTTAGAGGAGAAGTAAAAGATGGATTCAAAGAACTGATTAGAAAACAGTAGAAAAGAAAAAAAGTAAGAGTTAAATCATGTTGAGTAAACAGAAGAAAAAAGAACAGGAAAGAATATCTATGTCAAATCATTAAAACCTTTCTTATAAATGGAGGACTTTGTGTGTTTTTTTGTTTTTTTGTTTGTTTGTTTGTTTAATCACTTTACAGCCTGATCTCATCCACTTCCTTCTCTCCTCCCAGTCTCACCATTCCCTCTCCTCCCATTCACCCCTCTCCATCTCCTCAGAGAGGTAAGACAATGCTCTTGAGATGAATATAAAGGCTTACGTGGAGATGGACTCTGATAGCTGAGCTTTCTTCAATGGCCCCTGCTCTGATGGGATCTACACCAACCTCTGGATTTGATCTTCTACTGTGTCCTTCATTTTATAGGTAGAAGGATATTTGGTTGATTGGAGACTTTGTCTGTTTTTATCATGCAAGCTCTGGAACCCCTCTTCCAAAAGTGAAACCAGAGCAAGCTCTCTTATCATCTTTCCTCTCCCATGCAGGAGAGGAGGCTTTGACCATGTACATGGACAAAAGTCGACTCGACCGGAAGTCAGGGAATGCCACTCAAAGCGTTGAAGCACTGCACCAGCTTGCATCATCCTACTTTGTTGACCGTGATGGCACCATGAGAAGGCTCCATGAGATCCAGATATCAACTGGAGCAATCAAGGTACAGCTTCAGGGTGCACTTAGATTCTCAGGTCAGCAGAATCACAATGCACACATTCTGAGAGCAAATAACAAAAATATATTGCTTCATTCCAGCGAACCTCATTCTTCTTCCACCAATCGCTCTGATGGATATTGTCAAATGATCTCTGATATAATGAATTTCTTCATTAGGGTAGCCTTTTGTACTGATTTATTAATGCATTATGGCTGAGGCCATTGCAGAATTAGCCACAGCCCTATCCGTCTATGTTAAATAGCTGATTCTGTGGACAGATAACCACTTACAAATGAACACTCAGCCGCACTGCTCACTGAGTGATGCTCATTTACACAAACACTGCCCAATAGAACCTTCTGGGATGCTGGAAGTATCTCTGTCTTTTACTGGCCTTCAGGAAGGAGACTTTGGTCACATGAAATTATTGAACACTTGACTCTGTCCCCCAAAGAAGTACATTTTGAGCTGATTCAATTTTAACTAATTCAAAGTCAAGCAGACATGTTGCATATAATAGTGCTGAATTCTCCAGTCAGTGGCTTAGAGTACAGGAAATTTAAGATTCCATTTCCAGTACAGTGAGTTTAGAGATGACCTCTACAAAGAAAGTGTGGGAGGACATTCTTGAAATAAAGGATTAATTCGTCAGAGGATATTTTTCCCTGTCTTAAATTTTCTTAAACTAAATTATGCCTGCATTTTGCTCTTGAGTCTTCACTCTAACTTCTGAATAAAATATGGATCTTGCCTCATATTAAGAATCTCTAAGACATCTGTAGGGAAAAGGGAGGAAGGGGAAGGTCAAGTTAGACTCAAGCAGTTTGAATCAGAAATTGATCACTGGAAGAAAAACCTGTGAAGGCAGGAGGGCGTGACTCGGGAGAAAGGTAGTAAGAAGAGAAATAAATCAGCTAAACAAACAAAGGACCAGCTTATCCGAGAAGAATCACCTATACTGGGGGGGGGGGTATGTTACTAAGAAGCTTTGCACTGGGAGGGAGATCTTGATGAAGCCGTCAGCGTCAGGGTGATGCAACAGCCTGGTTTTCAGTATTACCAAACGGCCCCCAGATGAGGTGTAAAATTGAGATATTGAAGCCCTGTCAGGAGAAAATCCTCTTCTGTGCATCCAGGAATGTGCAACCCCCATCGTTAGGAGGGATTTCTCAAACAAATTGGGCAGAGGACTCTCAGGGAGCCAATTTTACACTAACACTGGCTTCTACATGCAATTTAGCCCTGGATGGTGTTTTGGGGTTTTTTTGTTTTGTTTTGTTTTTCCTTTCTTTCCTTTCCTTGCAACAACTCAAGACAACAGAACTTGCCTCACTCATAGGTTTGTTGAAAACCAGCATCTGACAGAGTTAGGGTAACTACAGTAAAATAAGTTAGTAGTATTAAATCTTACTCAATAAGAAGAATTCTATTATTAAGCACAAAAGGAAGGATTTTTTTTTTTTTTTTGTAAAAAATAACAGTAAATGCCTCAGCTGGGAAAGAGGTGTAAACTAGGTGACCTGAGTTTCAGGCCTCCTGCCCACACAAAATTGGAAGGAAAAAACGAGTTCCACAGTGTTGCCTCTGGTAAACAACAACAACAACAACAAAACTATATATAACTATGTATATATGTGTAACTATGTGTATATATACATATGCATGGTTCCACATAGGCAACATGCACATGTGTTCCGGTGCACATACACACTAATGATGATACTGATGACTGATGATAAATTAAAAAACACAATCCTCTATTACTTTATGTAAAAGCATTGCAATATTTACACAGAAGGGGAGCCGGAGGCTCAGGAAGGGCAAGATTACGCAGGTACAAGCCTTGTAGAGAAGCTACGTGTTGGCTTTCCCACAAGTTGACTTTCCTTTCAGGGGAGGCTATACATTTACAGCTGAACACAAACCTTAGCACAGCTCCAAAGAACAGCGTGTAAAAGGATGAAGGGCCTTTATATACGAAACCATTTTAATTTCATGTTTATTTTGAATAGGTGTTCCTTTTGTCACCACCTTGAATCTTAGAAGACAAAGTCACAAATACACAGTAGAATCTAGATTTTTTTTTTCTTTTAACCTGCAGTGGCACTGACTGTAGTTATTGCTGAACCTTCTTTTGAAAGGTGGAGACAATTGTATTGTTATTGCCTGATAAGAGAGCCTTGCAATTTATAGAGGCATTTTGTAATGAGCCTGCCATTTTTGAACACCTCCTATGCTGGCACTTATAGTCTCCACAGCTTCCCTGGAAAACACTGATAGCTTGAGCTTGCTGACACTTAGAGGAGCTACGTGGCTTCATTATGTCACATAGTAAATAAGTTGCCCAGCTTGCAACTAATGACAGTTTTCCTGATTCTGAAGAATTATATCATTGTGCTTTAATGTTTTCATTTATATAACATGTAGCATGAGCTTGTGAAGTGAGTGCTGGTGGTAGATGATGGACATGATGGTTTCAGTCTATGCATTTGATCATACCTGCTGTCCTGCCTGCTTAGCCAGAGCCATATACAGTTCCAGGCACAGACCAAGCATTCAGGAGACATGTCAGGGGTGGCATCGCTCTTCAGGATTTGCTATAAACCAGGACACCTATCTTACGCTTTTCTCACTGAATCCCACTCTAGGTCACAGAGACACGCACTGGGCCTCTGGGATGTAACAGCTATGACAATCTGGACTCTGTGAGTTCTGTCCTTCTTCAAAGCACGGAGAGCAAACTGCACCTTCAAGGTAGGAAATGGATGTGAAATGGGGCAGCACAAGGTGATAGCTCTTCCAGAGGGTGACACTTGTTCCAGAGAGGTCTAGTGAGGCACATGGAGAAGAGGGAAGAGGGGAGAGACAGAAAATCAATAAAATTTAGAAATATGGAAATCAGACTGTTGTGATGTGATATACAAGAATTTTTACATATATAGAGCATTAACTTCATGGTTATTAATTAGTTTCCAGACAAAAAACATGAAAATGTGAGCTCTATCTGGTTGTTTTGATAAAAATATCTGAACATATTTATAGATGCCTGATACCCCAGACTTACTTTAATATATATATTAAAGGTTCGTATCTTATCATGTGATTTTTTTCTTATTGATTTGATTTCTAGTGTGTTTTGGAAGGTGATATTTAAATCTCAAAAAACAAAGAATAATTTATAGAATGTGATTCTCTGTAATTTCTTTCTTTATTTTTTTCATTATTTGTAGTTTTAAATAAAAGAGCACATACTCTTTTGGGGGAGGTAATAAGCAGCCATGCTCCATACTGGCTGGGATGCAGAAAGATAACATTTGGACATGACCTTTAAGACTATAACCATTATTGGAGGATTTTTTAATTTTTTTTTTAATTTTTGTAAAAAAATTCATTCAGTTTGTCAAATTTAAAAAAAAGTAAATTTACCCTTTTCAATTTATATCACAAAGAGGAAAAGTAGAAATATATAGATGGATTATAGCATAGATGATATTATAATAAACAATATGCATATCGTTTCTTTTACTTTTGGAGATAATAATATAATTACATCATTACCCCTTTCCTTTGTTTTATATATTTTTAAAAACTATATAACCATCTCAACATTCCACACATGAAATGTAAGTGAATTATGTCACATCTTTGAAACATAATAGAGAAATATTATTTATAAAGATTTACTAGAATAAGAAAGGCTAGTAGGCATTAATTAAACACTAGAAGATTTCTTATACAATGTGACTGATCTTAACAATGTAAAAGAAAAAAATTAATTCTGTAAGGAAATGCTGAAATGTCAAAAGAGGTTACTTTGGAAGAGCGAAGTTATATACTATTTTAAGCTTCTAGTTGCCTTTTTAACTTTCCTTCAATAATCACATACTAATTTTATAGTCAGAGAAAATGCTATGCTTTAACTTTGTGAAGACAAAAATCATGACCTTCCAAAAAAGTATATGTTAGATATGACTTTGAATGTCAGTAAGAAGAACTTGGGTTAAGAATGGCAGGCATGAGACTTAGCAGAATCTAACAAGACTTCTATGTTCTAGTTCCTTGACAGTTCTGTGATACAGGTATTGTTACAGACCATAATTGGAAAACAGTGTAAGCAGGGCTTGATAGTGTCACTAGAAATCCTCAGTGAGTCTACTGGAGAAACTCAGACCAGTGCAATGGTTTAATGTTTCAATATAAACACACAGACACAGACACAGAACTACACACACACACACACAAACATCTCATATACTTAGAAAAAAATAAATAAATTAGGACAGAAAATAGTAGATATGATGACTTAATTTTTTTTTTAATTTTTATTTTTATCAGTTACATTTTATTAATTCTGTATCCCAGCCGTGCCCCGAACCCTCATTCCCTCCCAGTCCCTCGACTTAATTTTTTAAAGGTGAAAAGGTATAACCCAAATGCCACAGATGTACTAGAATCTTTAGCATCTTCTAGAGGTTCTTGGGATACCTGCAGCAAGTCTTTGAAATTATACTCAAAATTTTAATCCAGAAATTTAGTTAACAGTGCATGTTTTGTCACTTGCTATGCACACTGAGGATACAGAAAACTTTAATAATACTGTAATAAACTTAATAACATGAATCAGATGTTACTACCAAGAAAAGTTTTGAAATTTACATGACAGTTAGAGTCTAATTTACCATCAATCCAGTAAAATTTATGGTTTATTGATTTGCAGTCTTGTGTCCCCACGCTTTCTTGTTCAAATTATATGATATTTTCATTTGTAATTTTAAATTTATTCCCTCTCAAAACACTTCTGTATAATACCCTGCCCAAAAAAATCTGGGACATCCATGGGTGCCCTTACTAGAAGAATGCTCAGCACAGAGACCTTGACAGCCCTGTGCTCTTCTGGATTGTCAGAGGTGAACTGTCATATTGGGTCCATACTCAAGCATCTCATATTTAAAAATTATGTTGAGAATTTGGAATGCCTGGATAAAGATCTCTAATATAAAGAAAGAGGAGTTACTTGAAGCACGAAGGAATTTTTTGGATATACTTGAAACACTGACTTAGAAAAAACAGTTATCTTCATTAATATGGACAAAATAGGCCAGGATCAATGTGGTAGGAAGGGGATAATACTTTCCTAGATTCAGCTCAAAGTAAAATTAAACTTTGTTTGTTTGCTTGTTTTTTTGTTGTTCCAAAGTATCAAAACTAGAAATTCAGTCTTGTGAGACATATGCTATATCACTGAGCAAGACACCCAAGACCAGTATGTCATGCTCAAGGCACGTTCTTGCCCAAACATGGGACGAGTTGCTTGCTGATGCTGTGATTTCCTGCTAGCTAAGAGTTACAAGAAGACATGTTTGGTAGAAATGCTACCCAGATAATTGACACATTATTCAATGGGGTTGACCGATTTTGACATGAATGTTTTTTTTTTTTTTTTTTTTTTTTTTTTTTTTTTTTTTTTTTTTTTTTTTTTTTTTTATTCTATATCCAGACCATAGTTTCTCCTCCCTCCTCCTCTCCCAGGCTCCCCCCCCCACACTTCCTATTCCCTCAACTACTCTTCCTCCTTTTCTGCTCAGAAAAGGCCAGCTTCCTTGGCTATCAACTGTCTATGGCATATCATGTAGGGGGAACCAGGAAGGGGGAAAGGGTCCCAAAGGCAGGCAATAGAGTAAGAGACAGACCCTACTCCCACTATTAGGAGTCCAACAGGAATCCAAGCTAGGCAACGGTAATGTGTATGTGGAGGGCCTAGATCAGGCCCATGCAAACTCCCTGGTTGGGACTGGGGGTGTTGAGGGAGAGGGCTTCAATCGGGATATGTAATGAATAAACTGTGAAAAAAATATTTTTTAATTGAAAAAGAATGTAAATGTTTGCAACACAATGAATAACAAACAGTTCTTATATAAATATATGAAAACTCTATATGATATTAAAATAAGGAAATTACCTAGCAAAAAAGAAAATGGATAAAACACATAGGTAAAAGTACTTCACCAAAAAGAATCTCTAGATGACAAGCATATGAAAAGAAGCTCAACTTACCAGAAAAATTTAGATGAAAACAAGCATCCCAATAATACCAGAGGATAGTACTCCATGCCACAAATGGAAGAGACTGACAGTACCAGGAAATGGGAAGTGAAGGTACGGGAGCTTACACACAGTGTCAGGGGATGCATAAATAGTCACATTTTGGAAACCTCTTGACAATATGTACTAAAAACTATATCTGCCTTTTGTATGTGACCCCAAATTTTCAACTTATAAGGATATGCCTACAGAAATTTATCCAAGTTCACAGAAATTCATGAAGGTTTATAGCAAATTCATTCAGAATAGGAAAGAAACCAACCAACAAACAAACAGGGGGGACACTAAAATGTATGTCCATCCACAAGAAAATAAATATATTCATAGCACAGGTGATGAGAAAAAACATATTACTGCTTCATACAATATGGGAAAGTCTCACAAATAGAACAGTAAAAGGAAAATAAGTCAAACACAAATGTGTGTATGCTATAAAATTCTGTTTCTATACTGCTCCAGAGAGTGAAAACACGTAGTTTTAGACAACCAAGAGAGTGTGGAAACTTTAGGGAAGGAAAATGGAACAAGGACTACAAGAGAATAGCTGAGTTTCCTGGGCTACTACTAATCTTGTGCACAGTGGACTAGCTGCTTCTGCCTAGGTGTGTTGGTTTAGAGACTCTGCAGAGTTAAGCACACATTATTTTTATATATTCATTTTATATATACATTATGCATCTATTCAATATTTATTTAAAAGTGCCCTGTATCTTGACAGTTCTACAGAGAGAAACTGCAAATACAGTGGAGGAACAAAGCAGAGTTTAGCTCAGCCAGAACCAGCACATTTGAAATGAGGATAGATGAGACAGTATGAACAACAGTTACCATCTTTCAGTGAGTTTCCACGTATCAGGGTCTGTACCCATCTATTTGCTTTAGAATTATGTTTGCGTCCTGATTTCATTTTGAATCAGTATTTTGATGTATTTTGTTATCTGGCGCTTTTAGTAGTCACATAGTTTTTATAAAGAAGATAGAAATAAACCTTCATTTAATAGGTGAAAACTGAGTTTCCTTGAGCTTGCTCAATAAGGATTTGAGTTGGATTTTTTACTTACACCCTCGACAGCATAGCTCTTCCTCAAAATAATGTAATTCTCTATTCTTCTGTTTGTATGCTTGTTGCTTTGAACAAGGTGTGGGGTTAGGGGATGACAAGATACTGCATAAATTGACCTGGGAAGACTAAAGGTGAAATGAACACTTTAATGACCTTTCACACCATGTGGTGTGACATAAAATATTTACTAAAATAGGGTAAAAGGAGACTGGAATCCAAAATAAGAAGAGAGTTGGAACCAGAGATTAAAAACTAGTGAAAAGATGACAGAAAAAATCAAAGGCTATTAGTAGTCATAGCAGCAACAACTAAACTACTAGTAATAACTGTAATGGTATATTGATAATTTATTTTGTGATTCTCTCTTCAAGAAGCCCATTACATGTTTTCCCAACATAGTCATGTAATTTAGTGTAGTTACCATCTGGTGAAATTATAAAGATAAAAGCATTCTGCCTCAATCCCTCAATGCTTTGGAAATGGATGCAGAGAGAATTTTTTTCTGAAAAGTATGGGTGGTGTCAAATTTTATCTATTCAGATATTCATTCATTTCTTTAAAAGTTTTAATTGAAACATCTACTACATGTCAACTACAGGTTCAGGAAACTGGCCTGAAAACAGTGAATCAGTTATTTTGTTGTTTTCCAGCTAATACTCAGTGTGTAGATATAGGGACTAACAGACAATAACACATGAACAAAGAATGTCTTTTCTTCATAGTGAGAAAGTTTTGCAGAATGTAGACCATTGGAAAAAATTCAGTTTGAGTTTGATCTGGATAAATGGAGAAGCCACTGAGGTTTAGGCAAAATGATTTGATCTTGTTTGTAGTGTAAATGGCTCCCTATGGCTGCTGGATGGACTGACTATTCAGGATGAGAGCATGCCCTTGGAGAGTAGCTGGGAAGCTGGGTTATTTACTACTGTCTGAGAAGATGGTTCTATGATCATTCCAAAACAGGCAGTGAGTAGTTGGGGGATGGATAGAAATATTTTAAAACACCATGCTGACAATATCTGGAAATGGGCTAGAACAAGCTTGAGAAAGAACTAAGGAGTCAAAAAGCCCGAAAAGTTTCTGACAAACATTTGTATTGGTATTGCCATTTTTTGGACATGCCTGAGTATGATGAACTATTAGGCAAACTTCATAAGACTATTGCATTTAGCAAAGAGGTAACCTAAGGACTGGGCCATCAAGCGATTTTTTTTAAAAACTCCTTCTTAAATGCAGAATCAACAAAACCTTATTTTGGCTATGGGGATTATTCTGTAGACAGGGAAAGACTGATGCTCTAGGTACGAGGAAATGATTACCTGGTTGTGGGTGAGAATTCAGAGTAACTAGCATTTTATGTATAACTGGAATCATCTACTATTTATAAATAATCCTTTCTACTCTGAATTGAGGAAAAAGAGAAAATGTGTTCTTGTGTCAACAAGTTATAGATATGGGAATGGGTAACATTTTGTTGGATTTCTTGATTACTCTTCATAGGATTTAAGTTGTATGATTTCAGAACTTATTATCTCCGTGATTAGATTGCTGCTTATAACTTATTGTTTGTCAGTTGAAATGGCAAGGTACTGTTTGCATAACTGTACTTAAAATGTACATACCATTGTATGTTTTACAATGAATGGCATCTCAGACACAATACTGTATTCTATTTTAAATCTCAGTGAGAAGTGCAGCGCTTAGCTTCTTCCGTTTCTGAAAGAAGAGATGGATGGAGGAGGTGAAGATCACAGTATGTGAGGCTTGATCATTACGATGATTGCCACACGCTCCTCTAGCTTCTGATAGCACTTGATGATTTATCGCATTGCAGCTGCCAGTGTGGGTTTTTTCCCCATAGCTGCATCCCATGCTCTGCTTCACCCTTTTAAGCCCTTCAGTGCTTCTTTGGAAATTTTGTCAAAATGAATCTGTTACTAATATACTAGCAGACTTCAGATTAAAGCATACATTGCTACCATGTTAAAAAAACAACACAAAAACAAAACAAAACAAAAAACATTATCACTCTCCCATTCTAGGAAAATCCATAGAGCCTTTATAAATATTGATCAGAAAACATTTCTGGGTGAGTTAATGAATAAAATGATGATTTAATGAACAGGCCAATTAATCTATAGTTGTTCTGTTTTCTACAACATGATAATGAATCTTTAGGCCAATGATTATTTACTGATGACCTATGGGGTGCCAGCTCTGTACTGCTTTGAAGAGATAGCATGCTTTGTGTGTATATGTGTAGGAGAGAAGGAAGGTATTCATATCCAGTTCTGATGGGCAACTTCAAACAAGAGCAATCCCCTAGCTAACAATTTGTTTGAATGTGTCATATACTGGCACAGGGATTTTCAGTTTTTGTTTTTTGTTTGTTTGTTTTTTATTGTTTTTTATTGTTACCATGTATTACAATTTAGTCAGTTTGTATCCCGGATGTGTCCCCCTCCCTCGTCTCCTCCCACCATCGTCTCACCTTATGGCCTTCCCCTAGTCCACCAATGAGAGGTCCTCCTCCCTTTCCATCTGACCCTAGCCTATCAGGCCACATCAGGATTGGTTGCATTGTCTACCTCTGTGGCCTGGCAAGGCTGAATCCCCCAGGGAAGGTGATCAGAGAGGCTGTCACTGAGTTCATGCTAGAAAAAGCCCCTGCTCCCTTAATGGGAACCCACTTGGAAACTGAGTCTATGGGCTACATCTGAGCCAGGGTTTTAGGATCTCTCCAAGCACTGTCTTTGGTTGGGGTATCAGTCTCTGCAGGGCCTGCAAGGGCTCAGGTTTTTGTTTGTTTTTGTTTTGTTTTTGTCTCTGTTGATCACCTTTTGAAGCTTCTATTCCCTCTAGGTCCTTCTATCTCCCCCTTCTTTAATAAGATTACCTGTACTCTGCCCAAAGTTTGGCCATGAGTCTCAGCCTCTCCTTCGATACCTCCATCAGTATAGTCTTTCAGGGGCCATCTGTGGTTGGCTCCTGTCCTGTTTGCTCTCTTCTCCTGCTTCCAATGTCTATCGCATTTCTCCTTCTGAATGAGGACTGACCATCTTCCCTAGGGTCTTCCTTATTGATTAGCCTCTTTAGGAGTATAGATTTTAGTATGTTTATTCTATATTATATGGCTAATATTAACTTATGAATGAGTATATAACATATGTGTCCTATGGCTTACCTCAAGATAATCTTTTCTAGTTCCCACCATTTGCCTGAAAATTTCATGTTTTCCTTGTTTCTAAGAGCTGAATGGTATTCCACTGTGTAAATGTACCACAATTTCTGTATCCATTCCTTCATTGAGGGACATCTAGGTTGTTTCTAGATTCTGGATATTATGAATAGAGCTGCTACAACATGGTTGAATCTATTGCTTTGGTAAGAGACCATGATAAAAACAACTTTTTAACTTTTTTTTATTACAAACTACTTTTAAAAGGTTTGAAATGGACTTCCATTTTTTTTTTTTTGATGGTAGAGCACTTTAGAGTGTAGCAAAGGCATTGTGGCTGAAACAGCTGTGAGCTCATGTCTTGATCCAAAACTAGGAGGCAAAGGGAAAACACTTGAAATGGCACGAATCTTTTGGAACCTCAATGCCCATCCCCAGTGACACACCTCTCTCAGTAAGTCCACACCTCTTAATCTTTCTAAACAATTTTATCAGTTGAAGACCAAAAATTTAAACATGTGAGCCTATGGGGAACATTTTCTCTCAAATTGCCACAGCTTTCTGGTCCTCTGAGCTCTAGATTTACTTTATTCTTTTGTGGATGGCTGGACGATCATAATACTTTAGCAGAGCTTCAAGGGGTATATCCTCCCCTAAAAGCCAAGATGGAAGAGGAAATGGATGGACTTAAGCAACTCTTTTTTTGTTGTTCATAACAATCCTCTTCCCCCAAATTTCATCACTCATGTGTTCTTGTGAGCCCAAGGAAGTATGGTCAGTTCTTGTTCCTGGTGGCTCCTCACAAGGTGTGATTCCTGCTCAGGATTGCTCCTGTCTGATCAGCACCAGCCTGAGTGTCCATGTTTCTGCCTTCCTGTGGCTGGGTGGCATGCATAACAGCAGAGCCCTCGTGAAAAATGGAAGTGCTGACTGCTGCAGAGGTGCTCAGATCCAAGGAACACTCTTTCTCATTTTTAGAAGAAGGGGGGTTATTGTCAAGATGCAGATTGAAGGTATTAAGGAAAAAGAAAATAAGATAGAGAAGCTCAGTAGACATGAGTTGATGATCATAAGACATCTGCCTAGTTAATTAAAAAATTTCAACCTCTCTATATATTTAATATGCAAAATGTGAATAACAACACATGTGCCTCACAGCATTTTCTCCATTTAATTAGAAAATGTATACTTATCAGCCAAAGGAGGGGGTACAGTAATAATCATGGCTACTGCTTTGTATAATTATTCTGTATCAGGTATTGAGATAATTTCTTTGTAGCAATACGTCAGAGCTTGAACATAAATCAATTTTTCTCAAGTGATATAACCTAGAACCTCCGCTCAGATGTAGCCTGTGGTAGCTCAGTAACCAATTGGTTTCCCAAGGTGAGGGGAACAAGGACTATTTCTAACAGGAACTCAATGAAGATACCTGATAAAACAGGATCAGATGAATGGGGGGAGGTCCCCCCCTATCAGTGGACTTGGAAAGGGCACAATAGTGATGAGGGAGGGAGGTAGGGACTGGGAGGGAATGAGGGTTCGGGACACGGCTGGGATACAGAATTAATAAAATGTAACTGATAAAAGTCTCATCAGGACTTCCTGGATCCTCTTCTTCTGTGGCCTAGCAAGGCTACAACACAAGGGGCAAGTGATCAAGGAGGAGGCAATCTAGTTCACCACAGAGGAAGCCCCTGCTCCCCTTATGGAGAACCACATGGAGACTAAGCTATGCATTGGCTACATCTGAACAGGGGGTCTAAGTCTTCTCTGTGCATGGTCCTTGATTGGTGCATCAGTCTCTGCAGGACCCACTGGGCTCAGGTTTTTTAGCTTTGTTGGTCGCCTTATAGGGCTCCTGTCTCCTCCAGGTCCTTCTATCCTCAACCCTTTTTCCATAAGACCCTGCGCTCTGCTGAAAGTTTGGCTGTGAGTCTCAGCATCAGCTTCAATCCCTTGCTGGCTGGAGCCTGTCAGAGGACTCTCTATAATAGGGTCCCATCCTGCTGCTGGTGGGAGTGCATACTTGTGGTTACTTTGGAAATCAATCCGGCACTTTCTCAGAAAATTGGGAATAACACTACATCAAGATCCATCTATACCACTCCTGGGCATATACCCAAAAGATGCCCCAGCATTCAACAAGGACATTTGCTCAACTATGTTCATAGCAGCTTTATTTGTAATACCTATATGTTCCCCAACAGAGGAATGGATACAGAAATTGTGGCATATTTACAAAATGGAATACAACTCAACTATTAAAAACAAGGAAATCAAGAAATTTTCAGGCAAATGGGTGGAACTAGAAAAGATCACTCTGAGTGAGGTAACCCAGAACCAGAAAGACATGCATAGTACACACTCACTTGTATGCAGATACTAGCCGTATAATATAGGCTAGCCATACTAAAAGCTACAGACCTAAATAACAAGGAGGGCGCTAGGAAGGATACTTACATTTCATTCAGAATGGCAAACAGGATAGACACCAGAAGGAGTTGAAGAGAGGGTACAGGATGGGAGCCTACTATAGAGGGTCCTATGAAAGGCTCCACCCAACAGTGATACCTCCAAGACTTCTATTTCTAAAATGTGTATATATTTTTTAATTTTTTAGTGTGTATGTGTGTGTGTGAGAGAGAGAGAGACCCAATACGTTGAGGTGCTGCAGGTAGGCCAGAGACGACACTGAATACTCTGCAGTTACAGATCATTGTGAAGTTCTTAATGTGGGTCCTTAGAAATAATCTTCAGTGGTGTGGAAGGGTAGCATGTGCTCATACTGGATGAGCCAAATTTAGTTGTTTATTGTTCAGTTCTGAACTTTGTAGCATTTAGAACATACTAGATGCTCATTAACTGTTAATAATTTAAATTAGTTGGAACTGCAAAGTTGGTTTTCTTTGAATTGTATGATTTGTGTGTGTGTGGCAAAAATAAAAGCAACATAAAATTTAACATCATGGTCAATTTTAAGTTGTACTAAAGCATACTCACATGCTATGCAATTATAAGAATTCCATAATATTTTCAAGTCTCAAACATAAATTGTATACCTATTAAGCCATCATTCCTCAAGTTCCTTTCTCTTTAACCCTGGAAAGTTACTTTCTGTCTCTGGAATTTCCTATTCTGCATATTTTAAATGAGTAGATTTGGAGGGTATGTGATTTCCAGTCAAGCTTCTTTCTCCTTATATGATTATAACACATGCATGCTATGGCAAATATTAATACTTTCTTTTCGTGACTGCATTAGTATCCATACAAGGATATGTCACATATCATTCCTATTCATTAAAAGGAGTTCACCTTTCTCTTTTAACTATTGTCTGTGAATATTCAGAATAGAGGTTTTCCTTGAGTGCATGTCTATAATGCTTTTGATATACACGTAGAAGTGAAATTACTGGGTATGCGGTAATTAAGAAATTGAAGATTCGATACAAAAACAAATGTGTTTTGTTATAGATTACATCATTTCTGTATTGTTTCCCTGTTTGGAGAGAGATCTATATTGTTTGCTTTATCATAAGCTAGGAAGTGCTGTACCATGAGCAGGGTATATTACCACCCAAAGGATATTGGCCTTAACTGGGTGATTTGCTCTGAACAATACAAGAAGACATGATACATGCCTCACCTACAAAGACACTTGTTTTCACTCTTACTCCTTTTCCTTTTTCCTGTGAATATCATATTCCTGAGACATACTATGCATGCCTACAGCATAAATTCAAAAGGAAGATGTCTGAAGCATAGTCAAAGTCTAGTCTATATGAAAAAATAGGCTCTGGTGGCCATAAGCTACCAGGAGTTTGAAACTGTTCACCATCTAATAGTTCGTTAACAGCTTACTGATATTGAAACATTAGATAAAATATCATAAACCTCATTTACATACTGTGGTGTGTATCAGTGCCATAATTGTTGCAATGTGAGCTATGAGCTTCAAAAGATGAATTAATTAACAAACCTTTTTGGTTGTATTTAAACTGGGCACTTGTGTGGATCTGTGAGTCCAGAGCATCCACATTAGTAAATTCCAGAGTATACACACTACTCAGGTACACTTCTGTCCTAGGTGAGCTTTTCAAACTCTTCTTTCTTTTACATTTCACTGAAATCATATATATATATATATATATATATATATATATATATATATATATATGTATGTTATGTTTGTGTGGGTATTTATTTTCTTGTCATTGTAAATAGATGAATCTCATCCCACCATCCATCATAAGGCTCTGGAATTAGAGACCGTGTCTTATTCGTGGTTCATACTTTTGGCACCTGGTGGATGAAATGATATTGTAGGGGCAAAATTGGGGTTTTGTAGTTTTCCATATATTCAGTCATCTAGTACTGTGCTTGTTAAGTTAGAAAGAATGAAAAGAAATAAAAAGTACAATTATCCTCCAGAACCATGATTTTTGGAAATGGATCTAAAACAAAATGTGTGCTGAAATGAGTGATCCTTTAGTGTCATTGTTCTCTGAGGATGTTTTCAGCCTGTGTATTTTTTTTAAATACAGCCCTTTCTAAATACTTACATTTTTAAACTACTGAGATGAACTTAAATTATATTCAGGTCTCAGGTTATAATTCTGAGTATGAAGACATAGTTCTGCTTGTAAGTGCTAAAGCTGGAGCGCTGGGTCAAGCTCGGCATAGAAAAGAAAACTGCGTTCTGCGGTGAAGCACATCCTTTCTAAATGCACCTTTATTCAAGCACATTTTCTTGATACCCAGTAATGTACTAGGTGACGGAGGAATGCTCAAGATGAATGCCTCTCATGTTCAGAGATCTGTCAGAATAAGAACATGAGCATAAGCACACATAATATAAAGCAATAAGTGTTTTTGTTAGAATTTTAAAGAAGTGCAAGTAATTTTTGGTTTTTTGCAGAGTGACCTCTACAGAAAACAACAGCAAACATGGCAAGGACAGGAACATGGCATCAGTTGAACACAAATTCTATCATTTAATGATATATATCTTTCAACCTTGTAAAGTGCCTGACTTCATTTTTAGCCCCATTGTGCATGATTTACATATTATAAAGTTGAGTCTTAAGTGCAATTGTCCTATGAATTTCGACCAACATATACAGCTGTGTACAGCCAAGGTATAAAACAGTTCATTTCATTTTTATGTCAGCCATACAAAGGAATCTTTGAAGAGGAAGTAATGATCTCGGAACTTAAGCCTTTTTAGTTTCTACAAGGTCATTTAATTAATAAAATCTGGAGGTAAAAGCTGAAGAGAAAATAACTTGATCTGTTCAAAGGACAGTTTGTAGCAAAGAAGTAATGTGTAAAAGAAGAACTTGGAGACATTCATTAATCCAAACATGAAACATCAATACCCTTTTGGGCATCACATTTAGTTTTTCATGGATTTTGTAAATAAGCCTCTATTTAAATTTAATAAATCTCTTCTTACTACATTATGAGCATTTTCATGTTGAAATTTTATAAAATTGAATTAAAAATATATTGGCCTTTTGATCCTTGGTGATTTTGTATTGACTATTTTTCAGAAAGTTGAAATAGCCATTTAGAATTGTGCCTTCTCCAAATTATTTTGTCAAAATTTTTTTTGTATATTTATTTATTCATCTTTGACTATCTTCCTTACTGAAGATTAGTTCCCAAAGAACAAAGGCAGTGATTCTTGTCCTTTGCCTACAGATCCTAGAGTTCTGCTGGGACATAATCTATGATACAATTTTCAAAATAAAAGAAGAAATGCAAACTAAAACCTTTGAAGTTGGAGCAAATCTTAATGTTCATCTCATACAGGAGGTTGCAAATATTTCTTTTCTTTTTTGTTTTTTGATATCTAGGCAGAAACTCTTTTAGGCTATGGTACATGGCCTGAATTGAAGCAACTAAACTCTTCCATGCATACTATCTTGCAGTAGATATTATAAAAATTATAATTATAATTACTATCTTGCAGTAGTAATTATAAAAATAAGCTGGGTTTTGCTTGACCAACTGGTATGCTAACACCTATGTGTGACATTATGGGCTACTGTATATGGTGTCAATAAAATTGTTAATCTCAATGATTTGCAATGATTTCCCGGAATGTTTCTTTCTTACTTTATGATTGATACCCAGGGCTCATAGCTTAATAGGACGTCTTTCCTCTGGTGCTTCTATGTAGAACACTGTTTGTCTTGTGAAAAGAGAAAGTAATCCATTCCCAAGTTGATTCTTCTTGTCTTATTTTAGAATTGGCATATCACTTTGAACTTGAAAAACCATGCCATATGCATATGTCTCGCTTCAGAAGTTGGAATGCAAGGACTTTATAGGGAAGGGTACAACATGAGTTAAAGAAAACACAGCCTACTAAATGTATGCAATAACTGTGTTTATGACATGGAATTTGGATCTTATCATTAGATTAAATATTTCCTACCCTGTTATCATTCAACATTGCTTCTATACTTCAAAAGCTCAAACGTTTTGGTTTTTACCTATCAAGGAAATCTGGTACATTCTTCCAAAGTCCTGAAAGTAAAATGGTTTTGTCATATTGCCCTATAATCTACCTTTATTTTTCACCTAAGAATTCAACGTCTGTATCCCAAAGATCCTGCAGCCCAGATGATGGTCATCACACACATAAACATTACTCTTACCAGGAGGTGGCATGTCCTAATCCTTACATTGAAGGAGGCTGAACATAGTCTTTCCTCCCCCAGGTAACTGCCTTTCTCCATTTCCCAGAGTGTAAATGACCCATCACAGAGACAGGGCTGAACTTCTGAATGAGATCATAGCCTTTTCGCCCTTTCTGCACAGTTTCACTTGGTGAATTATTGTCTTATTTTTATTCCACTCCAATGAGCTGTCAGCAATGGATACTGTAATTCACAGCAATAGAAACACAAACAGATGGGTAATTGACCTGCATGCCTTCATTACACTGGAGTTCAGCATGGCTGTGTAAGCCATAAAGTCCTTTATCTGCCAATATGAAATCCCCAGGCTTTCACAGGGAAGGGGATCAGGCTAGTGTTTTGCAGAAGGTGCTGTCCTTGTTGTTTGTCCCACCTTGTGCATTTCAAAAATGGACAGGATTTGACAGGCAGAACTTAGCAGACAACATCTGGGATTCCTATAGGGCTCAGAGATACCTGCAGGGGGCCACATTTGATGCAAGGACGGAAAAGAAAAATATTTATATGCAACCAAAATAGAACCTATATTTTTTTTTCCTTTTTCTCTTGGCACTGTAAGAGATCATGAATTTAATAGCAAGTGAGATGGATCAGAAAAGAGAAATGTCACTCACTCAAAAGTAGACTGGCTTAGGTAATTAGGTTACAAAGCAAATGCAAGATACACCAACTCGTGGTAGGGCCTCAAATAAGACGTAGAATCATCCCAAGCATTTATACGCTGACCTGTGTTTGCTCCATCTCTGCCCCATGTGGTGGCATTTACAGCTAGTCTTCTCTGTCAGTTCAGATAATGCTCTTGGCTTTAAAACCCGCTCGAGAGGCTGGAGAAATGGCTCAGCAGTTAAGAATGCTTACTGCCCTTGAAGTTGCTTATTGTTTATGGCTCTGTCAGAAGACTCATGTGTGATTCACAGCAACCGCTTGGGACCTCACAGCTGTCTATAGCTCTTCTGAACTCTACAGACTCCTGCATGCATGTAGTGCATATGCATACATCCAGTCACACATACATACTACTTTTTTTTAAAAAGAGGGTGGGGCTAAGAGTTCATATCAGAAACCTACAAAGACAAGTCTGGAATCAGAAATGACAGCTGGACTATATTTGTTATGTCTTCAGTGAAACTGCAGCTGTTTAGTCTTATTTCCAGAACAGAAATTAGATGTTCCTATCCCCCCCCAAGCATGGTCAGCTGAATCAGGTTCCTGATTGATGGAACAATACCAGCTCTGAGGTTGCTGTTCTTATGGGATCTGATACAGATTCTCAGAACACTCTCAAATTCTTCATAAGGTCTGAACCTCCACAAATCTGTGATCTCCATTTATTTTTCTGTATCCCAGAATCCTAATTTGTGAGGACAAGGATCTTCTCCACTGTTGATTTTAAGAATTGCTTTGACTCTGATGAACTCAGAGCTCTCATTTGTGCCATTCCCACTTTCAGTGTGTGTCTAAGACACAAGAACATTTTCTCCTCTAGGGACTGTTGAGGAAATAAACAATAAAGAAAAAAATTACTGTTAATCAGAAGGTGATATAAGGAATAGCTTGGTCTTCAGGTGGACCCTGAGGCCTATGCACATCCTGTTTCTACATTCTAGACTACTCTTCTTGTGGATGTCTTAAATCCCCATCTTTGCAACAGTAGAGATTTTCCAAGGGGTGCTCTAATTTGGCTTGGGTAGTGGTTAATACTCTGAATTTCAATAAATGAAGGAAGACTAACACTTGCTGCACACTTAATTATGACAATTGCATAGAAAGTTGAGCTATACCAGACATTGGAAGTTAGCTAGTTCATTCAAAATGATCTGTTTGTCACAGTCTCAGCACTGTGAGGTCCAGAATCAAGATGCCACAAGATCTAGTGGGATCAGATCTCTCATTTTCAGATGACTGCCTTGTAATGGGGTAACCATGGGGCATTTCCTTGGTGTGTACACAGTGAGAGGGAGAATACCATCATCTTCATGACCTTCTAACCTTAACCTCCCTAACATCAGCAAGAGAAGTTGGGGATCAACAAATAAATTTGGGGAAACATGACCTTTTGGATCAGAACACTCTATGATGTTCAGGGTTTTTTGTTTGTTTGTTTGTTTGTTTGTTTGTTTTTTACCTAACTAGTTAGAACTAGAAAACCACAACAAAAATTACGTTTCAGAGAGGCTAATATACTGCCAGGTTGCTCTTCAGACTGGGTCTATGGTAGAACATTCAGGTTACACCTTCATTAGTTTCTTTTTAACAAGTGAGGCAAAAAAAAAGGATTTTAGAATGGCCCAAATACTCATATTTAAATTATTATGATTCTGTTATTTTAATTGTGGGGCTATGGGGAGGTCACTTAACTTTGCATTTTTGTATCCCCAAAGACAAATAGATCAGCCACCTTTTTGGTAGGATGAAGAATAGAACCTATGAGTACCAGGAGCCTGAACTGAGCTTGGCTTAACTTGCAGATCTGTTGGGTATATATAGACCCCTTTCTTCCAAAATGAGCCTTTTAATTAGGGAGATGGAACAAATTAATAAGATAATATAAGTCAAACCTTAATCCTAACAAGGAAAACAAGAGAAGCATTTGAACTCCATTAGTGGGAAGGTCTATAAGTTGGGGCAAGGGAGACAGGCTAAGACCAAGGAAAGGTCATTTCAGACAATGGGATAAGAGCAAAGACTATAAGACAAGTGACACACTGGAAGGACCCTGTCCCTCCAAAGAGCAATGTGTATCGTATGGCATGGATAAAGACAAGAGTCTGGGAAGATGAAGAAGTGACAAAGACATAGACATATGGCATGCTGCAGCAAAATAATTAAGAAATTTTATCAAAGTTCTTGAAAAATATGAAACGCATTATGGGATGTATGTAGGTGATAAGCTTGAGGGTAGGGTGGTTGCAACTGAGAAGGATGAGGTCAGTATCAGGACAAGCAAGAAGTCTTTCTGGGTATCTCCCTTTGCCTGAGCACTACACACCTTCTTGATGGCACTTGATAACATTGCCCTTCAAAGCACAGCTTGACTTGGGGAAACAAAAACAAAAAACTAATGAGGTTGAAGGGAATATATTCCATATGTTCTGTGTGGGCAGGGTGGTATTCAAATTTAACATTTTGCCATTGCCTTTCTGAATTTGTGAGGCAAAATTTACATGCCTAGCAATAAAAAGTGGCCTTTTTTTCTTTCATTTTCTCAGTCCCCCACTGTCCCCTCCTTCTGCCCTCTCTCACTTTGTGTGTGTGTGTGTGTGTGTGTGTGTGTGTGTGTGTGTGTGTGTGTGTGTTGGAGAGGGGATGTATTGGGAACGGTGGCTATAGAATATTCCATCCCAGCCGGCAGCTGTATATCTTTCAAAAAGTGCTTCCACAGGCCAAATCCCCCTCCAAATTATTTATGACTCCCATTGAAGCTAGCAGGGCTCAGGCGCCAATCTAGGGGGTCAGCAATGGCTCTCTTTGTTGGACACAGGTCACTGGGAGACGACTCTGGCTGTGACTGCTGTGTGAACCTCCGCTGTGGTAGAAATGGTTGTGTAACTTTAAACAGTAATGACATTTTGCAGAAAAGTGCTTTTTAATTGCTATGTCTTCATTATTCTCTTTTGAAATTTGCCCAGGGGATTCTGCCTCTGAGACAGCTCGGCATGTTCTGACTTTCCATTTTTAAAGAGCAGCCAGTGTTCTGTTTCAGCTGCTCTGAGAAAACCCCCAACCCTAAATTTTATCTGTTTTCAGTTGCATTAAATGGGGTAGGTAATACTGCCTTTTGTATCCTTTCCAAACAAAGAAATGATTTGATGCAATTTTCTAAAAATGCTCTCTCCAAATTCCTTTTGGACTAGGACCAAGAATAGAATATCCTATCTCCTACAAAAGGGAAAAATAAAGTGATGAGTTGTCTGAAAAAATAGGACTGAGGGTATAAGTCTGTAGAGTTCTTTTAAGCAACTGAAATGTAACCCCAATCCATAGACACAGTTGCCTATAGGGATCAGCTAAAAATAAATTTTGCTTTGGAGGAGAAAATGGTGACATAAACGAAGTAACTCAATAATTCACACTCTAAATAACTGCAAGTTGCTCTGGAAAGTATTTCATAGCTGACTTGTGTTTCCCAGCCTTTGCTGTCCGCATCACCATATTTGTGGACAGAACCCTTGTGCCTGATCACTGGATCTCATTTGGACACCTTGTGCAGTGGTAAAAAGATTATCCAATTTCACAGCAGACCTCTGTCTGGCCTCACAGCTTTCTCAGAAAGTCTTCTGAGCAATGTCATGCCCACAGTACTAAACACTCCTCTACTTCAGCAGGCAGAGAATCTAACCCGCCTCCTTGTGCGAGCTGTGCAGATGATAAAAAATCCCTTTGGAATGTACCTGCAACTATTTTTCCTTTTGATGCTGAAGTTTGAATTGAACCTTTAGGAATGTCATCACAAGAAGGACAACGGCAGCAGCACCGTCATCTTCCTCACCAGTAGTTTCTTCACATCAAAAATAGGTTTCTTCACAGACAGTCATGCTTGATCTTGACGTTTCTGTGTATTCACCCTTCGTTGCATCCGTTTCCTTTGCATTGTCTTCTGTGTTACTGGTTAATTCCTCTAGATGCTTTGCTTCATTTAAGAGGAAGTGCAAGGAGAGACGTTCATCTCCGTCTACCTTAAAATAACGTAAAGATGCCCCTGTCACAACGTAGGAAAGAAATAATTTAAATCTGTGTCACAAATCTAGTGTTGATTAACTTCCTGTTCTCTGTATCTTTTGCTTTGGGGTTCAAGAGAGAGGTATTTTGGAGTTTATTTTGTTTTTTAATAACTTTAAAAAAGCGGTAGTTGGGAAGGGCAGTGACTCAGAGGAGCGGCTAGTGACTGGATAGCGTTGCTGCTGGGATTGATTGCCAAAGCACTGTGCCTTCTGCCCATGCTGGGAGAATGGCTCTGGGGGTTACGGTGCTTGCTCTTAGGATTGATAACCTGAGTTCAACCCCTGAAACCCTTACTACAGAAAGACATAATCAACTATGCAAGTTGTTCTTCAACTCCCACACACATACTGTGAAATGCATGCCTACATATGCATAGGTGTGTATATATATGTGTGTAGATATACATACACAAATAAGTCTTAATTTACCTATTTATAAGTAAGTAAACCCAAATTGAAATTGATAAACCAGGGTCTGTGTGTGTTTGTGTGTGTGTGTGTGTGTGTGTGTGTGTGTGTGTCAGTAACTATTTCACATGAACTACCAGCATCTTTACTTTGTTCCTCTAGGTATAATGAGCACCTGCAAGTATCCCCATTTGAACATAAGAAAAAGTGGAGCTTTAGAGAGAGGAGAAAGAAGTTTATTGAGATGATTTTGGCATTTAACCCAGTGGTAGCCATGGCCAGGTCTTTATGTGGACTGTGGCTTCTTGCCATACACATGTTGAAATTCACCCAGGTCTCTTTTTTTTAGAGTGTTCAACAAATTCTGTGTTATTTTCACATAAAAACCAGATGGAACCAGAACAGAGAGTCAGAGTCATTGTGCAACCATAATGATCATATACATTATATATAATCTGAGGAAAAAAGTCTATAAACATAACTGAAACCATAAATTAAAAAGAAAATAAAACAAATGCCCCAAGTTATTTAGCATATCTAGAGTGACCAGGATTGAAGACTAATCCTGAAGCATAAATGAGAAAGATATAATAATGTGAATCAGAATGCAGCCCTATTTTCACAATGTGGGAGATGAAACTGTTACTTCTGCGTATGCTGGCAGCTAAAACTGTTAGCAGCCTCAGAAGCAAGAAGAGGACTGTCCTGGGCATGAGCTGTCTGTGTTAAACTGCCTTTCTGTTTGATCATCAGAGGGGGAAGCATCCACTTGGTTGATGTTTCTAGGTACCAGCTTACTGCTTTCGTCCATGTAAAGCCACTCCATCTTGCACTCTAAAGATCAAGACTCTGATTACTCAAATATAGAGAAGATCATAAGATGTAGCCAAGGGTTCTTATCCTTTACCCATGGGTTAGCCACTTTGCCTTATTGTGCCTTTGTGTTTTCGTTTTAAGAGGAAATAGGATAAAATTATTATCTGTGATGCTCTTTTTCACCAATGCATTAGTTTTGTAACACACACTTTTATTCAACGTTTTCTTTTAATTATATCGTTCTCATCCTTGAGGAACTGCTAATGTGTGTTCAATGATCTACGTGGTTAACACGTGGCCTGTGGACTGTAATAAAGTTCTTCCTGCCTATGGCCACAGCAACTCTCAGCGTCAGTTTTCCTGTCATATCATACCCATATTCTCCCGAGTTAGACCATGCAGGTAGACCTCCCAGACACACTTATTCTATTTTTGCTCATTCTGTTATCCTTTAACAGTCATTTTCTTTTATGTACTTTCCAGTAAGCCCAAATTCTTGCTCTTGTAGAAAGCTGTTCTTGCTATCCAAGACAGTTAGCTTCTGGCTTACAATACCTGACTTTTTCCTGTGCTTGTTTCTGCTTTAGAACTGTAAGCCATCACAGGGAGACATGTGCCCACATATATCCTTGTTGATAATATTGCAAATAAGCTTTATTAAAAATTTTTGCTGGACATGGTGGCATACATCATTAAACCTAGCACTTTGGAAGCAGAGGCACTCAGATTTCCATGAGTTTGAATTTGAGGCCATCGTGGTTTACATAGTGAATTTCAGTACAGCCAAGGCTGTCAAGAGAGATCCTTTCACAAAAACAAAAAGAAGAGAAGAAAGAAAAAAACTGAACTAAAAAAAAATCTCTAGTGGCTAGCTCAGGGCATGTTCATAAATAGAGCTCATAAATATTTCAGTAAAGAAAAGGAAAATAAATGAAGGATATAAGAAAGATAAACAATAATGTTATTCATTCAATAAGGGTTTTCTCCCCAAATAGAAAAAGTATACATTAGAGCATCTCTAGTCGTATTACTAATATAGCAGAGCAGTGTTTCCATTTCCAAAAAGGCCAAGGTCATGTCCTACGATGTTGAATCATAAGTGATATAACTGAAGGCCCACTGGCTATGGCTCATCTGTACCTAAGTAGGCTCGGAAATATTTTTATTCCAATGCACAGGAAGAAACTTTACAGTGTCAGATTCTTGTCACCTGTGGAGGCTGTTAATAAAACACCTTTTATCCTTTCTGATTCTCCCTTCTTGCTATTCCTACCCAGGTCTTCAGATAATCTTCCCGCAGTATCTGCAAGAGAAGTTTGTTCAGTCGGCCTTGAGCTACATCATGTGTAATGGCGAGGGAGAGTACGTGTGTCAGAACAGCCAGTGTCGCTGCCAGTGTGCTGAGGAGTTCCCACAGTGCAACTGCCCCATCACCGACATCCAGATCATGGAGTTCACACTGGCTAACATGGCCAAGGCATGGACTGAAGCTTACAATGACCTGGAGAATTCAGGTACACAGACTGCTAGCATACATGCCTATGGCCAAGTCTAGAAAATGACATCGCCTAAATGCAGTTAAGACTGCCGTGAGGGGGAGATAGAATAACGGCTCTTGGTCACCCGAGAGGGTCCAGGGTCAGGCGTAGTATCTCTCATAGAGCAGTCACACATTCAGTCTCCCCACAGTGGAACATGGGTATCATAAGGCAATCTACTTGCATGATGCATCATCTCTGTGGCACTCACGACAAGGTAAGTCTGAGAACAGACCTCTGCAGAGTGGAGAGTCAGAGGGTATTGAATTTATTCCTGAGTCTCTGCTTCTGTGTGAAATGTAAATATTCATAAATGTGTAGAAGTCTGAATTAGTGAATAATTACACAGAGCTGTGTATATATGTCTATACGTGATATACAGTCACATACATATGTACTTGTGTATTCTGTGTGTGTATTGTGTGTCTATAGTGCTACATAATGAATACATACTCAAAGATTACACAATTAAAACGGAAAGTTTCTCTTCTGGGAATTTAGCTATTTCCTGCATTTCCTTGTTCAGAATAATGAGCTACAAGGGAGAAAAAGTCAGTTATACAAGGTCACGATGGGGGTAAGGTCTAAAGTTAGATCTTTGCCTTCTTCAAGTTTTCATTTCTGTCAGAAATTATTGTGTAACTATGTAAGAGGTGTAAATGATTATGACATTTCAAGTGTCCATGAGTAAGAGTGAGAAGCAGCTGGCACAAATGGCAGCTGACCAGCAAAGTCAGGGATAGCCCTGTTAATAATACTAATACTAATACTAATACTAATACTAATACTAATACTAATACTAATACTAATACTAATACTAATACTAATAATTAGTCTCTTTGTCCTTCTGTGCTTCAGGGAGGGAGTTCATAGGTTGTCTAAAAGTTATGACCCCAGTACAGATTAGGGAGTGCAAGAATAAATGTACAGAAAGGTGGACATATTTAGAAGGGAAATTGCAAGAGCTAGATACTGGTTGTCTTAGTGAGTTTAATAGAAAAGGGATTGAGATGATGTCCAGGATCTTTGCTAAGAGCTGCAGATTAGATAATATTATGATTATCTATTGTTTAGCTGATCTAGAATACTCAAATAAGTTTAAAATCAAAACAATGTAGTCAGTTTTAGGCTGTGTAAGTTTAAGAGTCCTTAAGAATTCCAAGAATTCTTCACAAGATATGGTAAGGTTATAATATGTGCTTTTACTAAAATCTGTTAAATGAATAAGCTCATCAAAGAAACATTGCAGTTTGCAAAACACCTTTACATACTCTTCTCTCTGTTACAACTACGTGAAACCAAGTGGAGTGTGCCTTTTCAGGGAGCAGGGAGGACACCAAGACTCACAGTCTTCCCTGAGGTCACACACTGTAAATGACAGCTGTGGTAAAGAATCTCTGACTCCAAACCCAGTTCTCACAGCAGCCTTTCAGTTTATTAATTCTACTCAACGCTGTAGGCCTGGCTCCTTCATCTGATAAATGAGAGGTCATGTTTGTGTTTTGAATATTTGAATGTATTTAAGTCTTTAGCCATAAAACCCTTTGATCAAACAAAATCTTACCCCAGGGCCATTGTTTATCACAAGCGAAAACAGAGACTCACAGGAGGTAACATGTGGCTCATTGCCGTGAACTTGAAGCCCCAGCTTTGCCAGCATAGGATCCATCAGGTTCTGCTTTTTCAGGGTCATACAGCTTGAATGGAGCTACTGTGGATGCCTTATGAGCTGTATCCATTAGTCTCTTTCAAATTCTTGGATCTATAAAGCAGAGAGGTCATGATAAAACGGTATTATGGTGATTCTTGCCCTCAAACAAACAAAATAGACTTGATAGGCTCCTTTTGCAAAGAAATGCTACTAATTACTAAAATTCCAAAGGAAATGCAGGCTGTCTGCATCCGTCATAAGGAACTCTAATTTCAGAAAGAAGCTACTGTGAGTGGGTGAGTAATGGGACAGAACATGAGATATTGCAGAATAAGAAAACTGTAAATGGTTTGCCTTGCTCTTTTTTCTTTTAAGGTGTACTTACATGGATCTCTTGCACATATCCCTCTGAAATAGCTTCTCAATTTAAGAAAAATCCACCTATTGAAACAAGTTTCCTCCTGTTTGTTCTAGCCCTTAGTAGTAATGCCTCATCTCTGGAAGAAGATAATAATGACCATACTTCTTTGAAGGCTTAACAGTTCATGCATTTGGATTAGATACTGATATACCAAGTTGACAGATGTATTGATGTGGGTCTCAGAATTCTTCTGTTGTCAATATGGTATTTGAATTCTTGTATATTTGACTATCTATCACAAAGTTACTAAATGTATTGTTCAAAACATATTTTTAGAAAGTTGTGTTTTTTCCCCCTCAATATGGCGAGCCTCAAAGTTGTCATCTATGTGTTAAGAGGAAGTATCATACTTTGAGTGGTATATTTTCTGGAGCAAGGCTGCAGCTTTAATTTTATCATTTACTGGCCATTGATCTTTTGTTAGTTCACTACCTTTTTTGTGCCCTATTCTGTAGAGTTGGGGTGCTATGGATATGTAACTCAGTTTTGCTGTGAAGATTACTCATGAGTTCTAGGTGCTTAAGATTAGGTTTGGTATTTGTTGCAATCCATGCAAGTAGTCCTTATATAAATAAAGTGAATGTATGCACAGGTCTGGAATTTCCTTGCATTTTTTTATAGCATGAAAAATTTCTTCAGCTGTATCTAAGGTTTTTTAATATAATTTTTATTCATTACAATTTATTCACTTTGTATCCCAGCTGTAGCCCCACCTTTGTCCTCTCCCAATTCTGCCCTCTCTTCCTCCCTCATCTCCTCCCATGCACATTCTCCAGTCCACTGATAGTGGAGGACCTCCACCCCTCCTACTTACCCCAGCCTAGTCTCCAAATGGGCTTCCTAATAAGGGGAGCAGGGGCTGTCTCTGACATGAACTCAATGGCTGGCTGTTTGATTACCTCCCCCTGAGTGAGAAGCAGCCAGACCAGGTATCTAAGGTTTTTCAGCTTTCACTTTCAAAATGACCCATACTTTGTTTCATTTTCCCAACAGTTGAGGAAGACACTGAGGAAGGATGGTGTGACTGAGAAAGTGTCAGAATATATGAGAGTAGTTCAGGCTTTATGCTTGAGGCTCTTTGGCTATGTTATTTTTAGAAAAATCACTTTCTCACTCTGGGTTTTAGTTTCCCTAATGTATATGTAGATCAGAAAAGCTGAGCTAGGTGATATATAAGGCTATGTCAAACTGTAGCCTGACATGGTGCTCAAAAACCCAAATATTAGGAACTACGGCTGAAACTTTTACAAAGGGGACCTCTTACCATTTCTTAAAATTGTGGTTTCCCGGCAAAGGAGAAGGTGTCACATGGTCGAAAACTAGAACTTCAAATAACATTCAGATCATGCATGCAGACTTATGCTTCCTTCAGTCCTCCATTAAACCTACAAATTATATCAAAGAAAAAGATCCACTTGGGTGCTAATATGGTTTTAACACCACTCTAGGTCTTCTAGAGTCCTGAATTTCACAGAGAAAGAAGGCAAGTGAATTCATTCACTTAGCAGGCAACAATATCTGCCTAGAATGTATTAACACTATTTTCTTCATGTTTCTTTTTGGTCACAATTCTATGAAATCACGTAATACTGATTTTCTATATATTTTGGCTAAAAAACTTCTCCATTTTTAACTTGAGAATAGTAATTTGATTCAAAGGCACTGTTATGTGTGAATACAAAGGGGATGTAGTGTAACCTGGAATTCCGAAGCTGGAAGTTTGGAAAGACTTAAACTTAAACCTCCTACAGGTACCCTTCAGTGGAGGCACAATGTCAGCAGCACAGAAGACTGTGCAGTTTATACTGGCCTACGTCAAATTGTACAATCTTTCATTGGCAGATGGAGCTAAGCATCAGAATGGAATACAGGACGGACCAAAAACTAACTGGTGTGCTCTTTCCTGGGGAAGACGATTTCTCCCACTCAGCATGCCTTTGTTGCGTGTGGTTGAGGTCTTTAGTCTTTTCCCTGTCCACTTTCATACGTCTAGTGTTGTTTGGCTAATGTTTCGGCAGTCGTAGTACTTGGCCTGTGTAGGTGTGACTTCAGCCACTCCTAGGAGGCACACTCTACAACAAACTCTGGGCATTCTGGCTCTGAGGTTCTTTGTGGCCACACTTCTTCAGTGTTCCTTGAGCCTTAGATATGGGAGTGGTTGTGTACATGTGTCCGCTGGGACTGAGCTCCACGACTCTGTATTCTGATTGGCTTTGTTATTCTGCAACGATCTCCTTCTGTTGCAAGGGCCAGTTTCCTTAAAGATGAATGAATAAGGTCTATATTTATGTCTGAATCCTTAGAGCTAGGAGCTTCCTATGGATGGAATATGTGAGATCTGTCTCTCTGGGTCTGGGTTATTTCACTCGGCATGGTCTGTTTTAGCTCCATCCATCTGCCAGCAAGTGTCATAACTTTGTTTCTTTGTATAGAACAGCATTCCATGGTGTTTATGTACCACACTTTTATCATTCCCTTTGTTGGTCGAAGAACATTTAGGTTGCTTCCATTTCAAAACTGTTATAAAGAGAGCAGCAAATTCTAAGAAAAAAAGGAGAGAACTAAACTTTAAGACAGGACTTCGGATGGTGTCTGTAATGCTTACCCCTTCTCTCCTGGCTCTTGTCTCTTGTCAGATGAATTTAAGTCATTTATGAAGCGTCTCCCAAGCAACCACTTCCTGACTATTGGCAGCATCCACCAGCACTGGGGCAATGACTGGGACCTGCAGAGCCGCTACAAGCTCCTGCAGAGCGCCACTGAGGCGCAGAGGCAGAAGATCCAGCGCACCGCCCGCAAGCTCTTTGGCCTCAGCGTGCGCTGCCGCCACAATCCCAACCACCAGCTGCCTAGAGAGAGGTATGTGCTCCTAGTACCCAGCCTCTACAATCTCCCTCCGCCGCCGGTGCTCATGTCAGCTGGTACAGTCTGCTGCAGCTGATGATGTGCTTCAGATAGCATAGTGCAGGCCTTGTGAGCAAGGCAGTCCGTGAGCGAGACCGGCGGTGCTCCTGACTACATTTGGTTGTTGCAACATTAAATTTCACATATTTCCTAGATATACAATTTAACTTCTCTATCTGTGGTTTCTCCACCTAGTTTAACTAACCTCAGGTTGAAATTATCCAGACAAAAATTGTGTTTCTACGACACATACTTACATATGTTTTGTGTCATTTTTCCCTAAACCGCATAGTACAAGTTACATTAAATGAAGTATTACAAGCACACTGGAGATGATATAAAATACAGAGGAAGATATGCCTGGGTAGTATACAAGTGCTACCTTCACTTATTTTAAAAGTTTTGCACAGCCACTGATTCGGGCATCTGTGTAGAAAGGCTAAAATCAGTTTCCCAACTACAACAAAGGAAACTGGGTGATGAAGCTCACCTTTGCATTAGACTGGCACTAGCAACACTCTGCCACCATTTTGGTTACTTAAAATGCAATATCTGTATAAATGTAAAAGTTGTTGGTTAGGAAGTTTGTAGATTTCTTCCTAATGGTAAAAACCCTGGACGAACTAATCAGTCAGTTTAGGGATTGAGGGCCTTTGATCAGGGCCTAGAGTGGAGTGGAGCATATGTAGTACTGAGTAATGAAAATTTCAAGAAAGATTATACAGGCCAGTTCCCTAAGTAAGTGACCCTAGCTAGAGATCCAGTGCCTGTTTAAGTTCACATTTACTTTCTTTGTTTAGTCTTTTGTACCATTTATTCTGATATCCAGTAGCATACACAGGAATGAACAGATAGAACTTACCCTTTCATGGAATTTTCACTTCTTGTGGTCTTACAGTGGAGAAACCAGTATTCAATCTAGGTTGGTCAAATTCTGTTTTTCCAGGCAATTTATGATCTATTTGTAGCTGAGAAGTCTCTGTAGTGTTGTGTCCAGGGTTTCTATGAAGCTGTTCTAGGAGAGCAACAAAGCATGTTGGGGAAAGGGTGGGGTAAATCTAGATAAGGAGCTTGAATCAGGCTTGGTACTCTGATTCAGCTACAACAGTTCTATTCTCAGTTATTTTGTATTGGGGGTAGGACCTTGCCTTTTATTACATTCAAAGGAAATGAATCACTTTTTCTTTTTAACCAATAAGGCAAGCTTGGGTATAGGGAGACAGCTTAATGTTTAAATGTTATAGTTGGGCATTTTTTTCTCCTGACCCCAATTTCATGGAATAATGACTCATGATACTCATTAAATATTATACAAACACCTAGGCCATATAGCTAGGCTCTTCTCTGACTAGCTGATAGAGTAAAATAACCCATTATACTTCTCTACATTTTGTCATGTGGCTGGTTACCTCAGCTCAGGTAGCATGCACCCATCCTCTTCACATCTTGCTGGCTGAATCTCTGATGCCTGGCTCTCTCCCAGAATCCTCTCTAGCTACCAGTGGTCCTATCTCCAGTTTCCTGCTTAAGATATAGGCTGTCAGATTTATGATTGACAGGTGCCACATCCATAAAATATACAAGTTATTCCTTCCAGAGTTAAGAGTACACTTTTGTCCAATCATAAGCACTAACATTCACATTTTTGTACCCACTACCAAGCCAAGCATCTGGCACACATATGTAACCTTAACTCTAATCATGGTGGAGACAACAATGCTGGACTTGCTGAGAATGTCTCCACATTCCTAGCCTACAAACACAAGCTTCAGGTTTGGGAGAGAGCCTGTCTGAAAGAAATAGGAAAGAATGAAAAAGAAAAGAAAAGAATGAGAGAGGAGGTCATCCTCTTTTGGCCTTTGCACATATACACAGGTATGCACACCTTCAGGTACACATACACATACAGACACACACAAACAAATACATCTTGAAAAGTCAAGTCAAATCTAGATAGCATGATCTCTGTTGGACACATATTTGTGTGTGTGTGTGTGTGTGTGTGTGTGTGCTCGCGCGCGCGCGTGCGTACGCACATTTTCATTTTCTGTTGTGCAGTCCAGAAAACTAAAGTTGAAAGAAAAGAAGTTACATGTTCAAGGCTGCCACAGTAAAGAACTGGTTCTCAAATGGAGTTGGCTTTGCTCCAAGGAATATGTGGATATATACATGGGCATTTTTAATTGCCACATGGAATGATATTATACAGGACAGTCACTAAAACAAAGAGTTATCTGGCCCCAAAAGTCACTGAGAATGAGATTTAGCCAAATTTGTTGTAAAGAAAGTCAAACTGGCATTTAAATCTATAAATCTAAATTTGTTCTCTAAAATGTCTGCTGTGCTTGCATACAAGACAAGAATTTAAAAACATCATCTTCCTCTAGGTGGTTCAAGCTGCATATCCTGTTCTGAAATTTCTCCTCACATGTTTCTACACTTACAGACAATTTTGCTACCTCTGTGAAGTTTGTCCTGATTGCATACAACATGGTCCTTATTCTAAGTTCCCGTTTGCTTAATATACACGTCTCTCTTTCCCCCTTGGTGACATATATCCTTAGATACTCGTGAGTGCTCGTCTTCCCCCATTGTGACATGTATCCTGACATACTCGTGAGTGTTCACCTTTGTTTGCCCCAGACCTTCCAATTCTGAGGACACTGCATTGTTCCTTATTTGTAATAACCATTTCGAGAGTGAAATCAATTTTTTTTCTGTCAGTTGCTGATGTGTTTCTCTACTCTGATACACAGACTTGGAAAAGGGTCTGTTCACAAATCGACTTCCGTGTTGCATGCAGCAGATGCTCAAGCTGCCACCATACGGGAGTCTCTCAAGTAGAACCATTTAGATTTATCAGGCCTGTGGCAGGTGACCAGCCTTGGGTGCTTTTTGCGGCTCATAAATGAATACAGTCCATAGTGCTATAGAAGATGGTTCTTAGAGTAGGAGTTTGGGAATGGTTCAGTTGGGAATCAGAAAATAAATTTTACCACAAGTGTGTATTTTATAAATATAAGTTCAGCTAACTACTACAGCCTGTGTAACTTAAATAGCAGACATCTATCTTCTTAAATTCTGATAGCCAAAAGTTTGAATATAGGCCTTGTCAGGGTTGTTTCTTCTGGGGACTCTGGCTTGTCTCTTTCCTGTGCCCTCACACAGTCTTTAAACCATTTACCTCTGTGTGCTCCCCTCCTGTGCTTTAGAACTACAGTCATGCTATATTAACACCCATCCCTAACAGGCTCATTTCAACCTAAAAGTTACCTCAGAAAGCAGTTATGTTCTGCTGTGCTGAGAGGTCAGTACTTTAGCATATGTATTTGTGCAGCAGGTGAGATGATCCAGCCCAGAGCATCCTAAAGCAGCGGTTCTCAAGGGCTATGATGCTTTAATAGAGCTCTTTGTGTTGTGTAACACCCAGCCATAAAATTATTTTGTTACTACTTCATAACTGTAATTATAATGGAAATGTCTAATACACAGGGTCTCTGATATGTGACCCCAAAGAGGTCAGGACCCACAGGTTGAGAGCCACTGCTTTAAAGGAAAACAACAACAAAAAGACATGTCACATCTTTATATTAAGAAACTGTGAGGTCCAAGACTGACAAAATTGATGTAAATCTGAGCAAAGAAGACACTAGTTTGCCATTAAAAGGTTACACAAACATTGATAATATTTGTTGAGTGTCACTTCAAAAATTCCAAGTTCAAAGACACTGAGAAGCACATTAATTAAACATGAGAAGAAATCTTCAGAGCATAGAGCATCACTGGCACACAGGGTCTGGGACAGAGACAAAGGCAAAGGTGTCACATATGCATTAAAAGGGGACAGTCGGGGAAAATGGTAGAATGTGGGCCCTGGACAGTCAGGGAGCTTGAATTTCAATGATGAATTTGTCTATGTCTTAGTATTAGTGAGACTGAGTGGCTTAGAGAAGTGACTTCATGATTCCTAGCTCAGGTCCCACAGCTGTGCCTAGAACTTGGGTTCTCTTTGTGGAATTTGCCAGGTGTGGATAGTTAGAAATGGCATACTGCTACTGGAAACTTCTTAAGACAGTGCTCTGGGTGCTGGTCAGTCCTACTGAAGAGAGATGGGGTGGGGGAGGAGTAAAAGGAGGGAAGTAAAAGGAGTAAAAGGAGGACATGGAGAGAGAGAAAGAGAGAGGGAGGGAAGGGTGAGGAGAAAGAGAAAGAGGATTTACCTTAATTCCAACATTCCTCCCACTCTTTCAAAGAGAGTGGCTGGGATTTGCAACTGGCAAGTCACCAAATTATGTTCATATACAGATGAATGAATGCTGATACTGCCGAGGGTGGGAACATGCAAAAATGAGGTTCTGAAGCCTTCCCAGGGGAGCTGAACTTTCTTGGCCTGGCTGTGGGCTGCTTCCTGACATCTGAATCAGAGGCTTTAATGAGCATTTCTCAGACTAGCAGGGCACCTCTCTGCCAAAGAGCAGTGTCAGACAGAGGTGATAGCAGTGAGAACCTTGAGCCACCTCTAGTGGAGCAAGTTTATGTTTGCAAATGAACTGATTGCTCAGCTTCAATTTGTGTGCTTGTTGAACGCTATGGGAGCTGAGTGCTCTGAGCAGGTGCTGTTATTGCAACAGGTGTCACTGAGACTTTTAATTGTCTCACAGAGGGGTAACATGGATGGAAGAGGGAGCAGAGAACAGATCATTCACTGTACAGACATAGCTCGGAATCAGGTCTTTATGCCATTTCCCAGCCATCAAGCTTTATGTATGTACCTGCACCTCACTTGTGGCACTGGATAGTGGTAATTGCCTTTAGGTTAAGGATGAGAATGAAGATTATTTTTTTAGTTATATATTGATTTATTATCATGTTATTCATTTTTCTTCAAAATGCATGGCACGAGAATGAAGATTTTTAAAATGTAAAGACCTAGTGAAAATTTGACTCTAGTCAAAGTGGATTTATTTAATATGTATGTTCTATCTGCCTGTCAGTCTGTTGTCTTACATGAATTGTTTCACATCACAACTTCTTGAAAGTTGTCACTGTTACTGTTGTCATTTTACAGATAAAGCCACTGAGGCAAAGAAAGCCTAGGAATGTCCCAAGCCATTGCTAATCATTATTGATATTTCAAATGAGTCATTTCTCTTTTACTGAGAGGTCAACTCTGGATGTTTAGAACTTACATTGATGAAAATTTATTACCTGGATGTTAAGCAGAAGAGATATCTTGGTTATGTAGTGATGAAAGAAAGAAAAGAAAGAAAGAAAGAAAAAAAGAAAGAAAGAAAGAAAGAAAGAAAGAAAGAAAGAAAGAAAGAAAGAAAGAAAGAAAGAGACAGAAAGAAAGACACCCTTCCCCCGCACTAAAGCTTAATATCTCAAAAGAGTGCTTTGTCAGCTCTTGTGAGTCTGTATGTAGACTTGCAGCAGTTGGAGGGCTCACAAACTGGCTGAGGCCAGTGTCATTAGGCAACTTTCTTCAGTGGACCTCCAAAGCAGCTCCCTCCCAGAGCTGGCAGCTGATGCTGACTGTCAGCTGGAGGCTCAGCTGGGGCTGTCAGCTAGAGTACTTACCCATGCTCTCCACGTGTCATCTGTTCTTCTTGCAGCATGGCAGCTGGGATTTGAAAGGACATTCTGAAAACCAAGGATGTACTAAGATTCCTTCAAACTCAGCCTTGGCAGTGAAGAAGTACCACTTCCATTTATTAAGATTACTTTGACTATGTGAGGATATTATATTAGATAAGTTAGAAAACCCCCCTCTCATTCTCTTCTCAATTTGACATACCCAACTTCAGTAGTAAGATCTGGTACAAAAATTGTTTCACTGGTAGGATAGCCTTAATCCACCACAGTACCCCACAACTCCAGACAAGTTTTTAAGCAAGATGGGAACCACATAAATATGTGGTTAAATGGTGCCCAGTGGTCACAGCCTGGAATTTGTATGGTTGCATCCCTTTTCTTTCACTAAGCACTGGATCTTGAAGGGGGATGTGCTTACTCATTTTAGCATTTTCATAGCTTTGCATACAGCAAGTGTGCCTAATTTGAAAATCTGTAAAAGCTGAGAGAGTATTTTTTAATTAGCAAATATTTTTCTGTCACAATTTCATACAGGTACATTATTTTGATTCTTTATTTTTATTTCCTTTTTTGTCAATACCAACCCTTTCTACTTCCCATGGATTGCTTTCCCTATTCACTAGTTTTGGTCTAATTTAGTTGTCTACAGAATTTAACTGGTGCCATCTCTGTGATCCCGAGTTTGGACCTTAGCATTAGTCTGGAGGTTCATGAGTAGACACATGGCTAGAAACCAAGCTTCTTACTCTCCACAAATGTTAGTTGCCAACAGATCATACATATGTAGTAGGAATCCCTGAGTTCCTTGCCACTTTATAGCTGACTATTAGAAGGGACTGATTCCTGTGAACTCTGCAGTATGTACAACTACTGTGACTCATGGTTGCCATGGTTTTCCGTGTCTTGTTTGGAAGATGGTATTTTACTCCCGTCTTCTAATTCTACAGCTTTTACAGTTTCTCTGTCCCCTTTTCTGAAATGGTTTTTGAGCCCTACACAGGTGGTTTAAATTTCTTGTTTAGGTCTGATCCCTCAGCTGTCATTTATTCTCAGCATCTTGTGCAACAATGGATCACTGTAAGATATTGCTTTGTTTCAGGATGAAAATACCCATTGTCTGTGCGAATAAACATAGATATTTAGCAAGTGGTTTGATGATGTAACAATTGGGCTAAGAAGTCATGGAATGTGATCCTAAATCATGTGTTTTAGACCAGGTTTACAGTATTAGACAAAGGCCCCTCTTATAGAGTAAACCCCAAATAAATAAAAACTAATTACTTATCTCCATAACAATGATACCACCATTGACATTGTTTGGACATATCTTTCCAAGATGGTTGTTCTTATAGTTCACAAAATTCATATCTAGGGAGTGGGGTAATTAACCTAGCCTGGATAGCACAATGGGATTCTGTACTGTAAAAGACCTTGACATTGAATATAATTAGAGATCAATGTAACTATACCAGATTGGGAAAATAAGATTAATAATAATGGCAATAATATCAATGATAGCAATAGTACACAACAAGAACATTTAATTATTTAATGAGTAGGCAATCGTGTAACAGACATTAGACCTTATTATATGCACAGGTTTTGGAATCAGACTGCTTAGTTTCAAATACAAACTCTATTGCCTGATAGTGATTCTGGTATGTGGTACTAACATTTTCTGCCTCGTTTTCTTTTTTTTATGTGAAATGAAGCTAATAATATTACATATATCATAAAAGTGTTTGGTGGATTATTGGTTTTGACCCACTAAAGGTGACTTTGATTAGCAAAATCCTCAATACAAGAAAACACTGACATTTTACCTGTTAATTTCTTATAAGATGGTTATTACCATCTTATTACCACTGAGTGCTGGTAGTAATGACATGGCATGTCTTACATTTTATTCTCCTTTTTCTAGGGAATAGGTGCTGTTGAACCATTTTATAGACAGAAAGAATTGATAAAGCAGAGATATAGGACATCTTAGATTGCAATACTAAGCAGAAGGTTCAGAGTTACTTTGCTTGTTACCTACATTGGCCGAGTATAAAGTTTCCTTGTGCAGATAAGAAAAAGCCCATGTTATCTCAGGAGTGTTCAGAGCAAGGATAGATATGTGCTGTGTTTGGTATATGATGGGTGCAGGTGGTGATGTAAAGTTCAGGGTTAAATCACCATGATTAGGGGCATGATGCTCAAGGATTAAGGTATTTTATGACTGAGGCTCAAAAAGGGACTTTGTAATTAGGGTTATGGTGACTTTCTAGTTGTGAAGCTTTGAATCAAGCTCTGACTCAAAGCAAGGACTAGGCAGACTCCGTCTCTAGAAAGGAAAAAGAGTTAGCTCAGTTCATGCTGGTGGAACAAATGTTTCCTGGGTAGTTACCTTGTTCATGGCTTTGGAGGTGCCAAGATAAATAACTCCTATCCCATCATAAGATCTAGTCCAAGAGCATAAGCAGATTGATTCTAGATCCAGCCAAATGTGTTTTGAAATTTCTTCATGTGTGGAGTTCTATCTCAAGTTCTTTATTTTTTTTTATTTTTGTTCTTCTCTCATATAATACATCCCAAACACAGTTTCCCCCCCAACTCTGTACCTTCCCCTCACCTGCAGATGCACCTCACCTTCCCTTACCTTCAAAGAAGTACAGGACTCCCAGGGACATCAACAAAACACAGCATAACAAGCTACAATAAGACCAGGAACATACTAGCACATCAAGTCTGATAACCTAGTATAAAGAAAAGAGTCCCACAAGTAGGCCATCTCCTGCTTCAACTGTTAGGATTTCCAAAACAACACCAAACTGCTAGGCCATAACATATATCCAGAGGACCTATGTAAGACTCCGTACCGGCTCCCTGATTTCTGCAAGTTTCCATGAGTCCCAGGCAGTTGTTTTTGTGGGCCATGTTCTCCTGGTGTGTCCCTGATATCTCCTTGTCTCTTAGTCTCTCTGAGACTGTAGATTGTAGCATGATTGTCTTTTTCTTTATGGCCAATATCTACTTATAAGAGAATACATACCATGTTTGCTTCACTCAGGATAATTTTTTTCTAGTTTCATCCATTTGCCTGCAAATTTCATGATGTCATTATTTTAACAGATGAGTAATATTCCATTGTGTAAATGTAACACATTTTCTTTATCCATTCTTTGGTTGAAGGTCATCTAGATTGTTACCAGTTTCTATTTATTACAAATAAAGCTGCTATGAACATAGTTAAGCAAGTGTCCTTGGGATAGGATGGATCATCCTTTGGGAATATGTCCAGGAGTGGGATGGCTAGGTCTTGAGATACATCAATTTCCAATTTTCCAAGAAAGAGCCAGATTTATATTCAAAATGGTTGTACAAGTTTGCATTCCCACCAGCAACTGAGGACTGTTCTCCTTGCTCTACATCCTTCCCAGCATGAGATCTCACTTGTATTTTTGAACTTCTCCATTCTGACAGGTGTAAGATAAAAAATCTCAAAGTCATGTTGATTTGGATTTCTCTGATGGCTAAGGATGCTGAATATTTCTGTAAGCGTGTCTTGGCCATTTGAGATTCCTCCATTAATAATTCTCTTATAGAGAATTCCCCTCTTTCTCTTCTGTCAGGTCAGGCTGATAGAAAAAATGTTTCCTGAGTGGTTACCATGTTCGTGACTTTGAAATTGCCAAGATAAGTAATACCTATACCAAAATAAGGTCCAGTCCAGGAGCATAAGCTGATTGGCTCTATACCTAGTCAAATGCCACATGAAATTTTTTCATGTGGTGAAGTTTCCTCTCAAGTTCTTGCTACCCTGTGGTGGATTTTTGATAGTGTGTAGGAAAGCTCTTCCTAGTTTGAGACCACTTTGGGTCTGAACCTTAAAGTAATGCAGAGGTCTATAGCAAAGTTTCATGTAACTTGTCTCACACATAGGGAATCATTTCCTTATGTAGTTAAAAAGAAAACAAGAGATAGATTTGAGTATGGCTATTATTGCTAGGTATTGAGACTTTTCATTCTTGGAGTTCCCCACCAAAACAAACAAACAGAAACAGGGTCTCGACATGTAGATATGTAGAGCACGTTAAACTCACTCTTTCAGCAACTGTGCCTCTAGCTTTTTAACACTAGCATTAGAGACCTCTATACTCCACTCAATTTTTGGTTCTCTCATATTTAAGATTACTTCTGCTTACTCAGAGAGTTGTTATTGTGCAAAGCACAGATTACAACTTGGATGTGGACTACTTTAAGAAACAGAGCTGTGCAAGTAGGGTGGACTTGAATCCAAACTCACAGGGAAGATTGTAAAATTAGGCTAAGAACCAACATAACACTGAATAGTTAACACTTGTAAGCACTCACCACTGTCAGGTGTTATTCTATCACACTTGCCTCCTATAATCATCTTAACAGTCCTATGATATAGCACCAACCAATCTCATTTTTATGAATGCGTTAATTAAGGTACAAGGATGCCAAATTGCCTGGTAAAGATTGTTTTGGGGTCTGGTAGGAGACCAAGTCATTTCTTATAAAACCCTCACTCTGCTTTCCAGCTTTGAAGCAAGATACTCAGAGATATTTACACAGAAATTATTTTCAGTACTGGGAAAGGGAGGAAGTAAAGATGAGAAAATGGGGAGGGAAGGGAGTTTGGGGTTGTATGAAATAAGAATGAATGTAAAAAGGGAAGAAGGAAAGTGAAAAACAAAAGCTGTATAGCATCTTCTCAGGAATTGCTGTATTCAGGTGTCCTCTATGCAAAATTGTGAATGTTAACTGACCATATTGTCTACTAGCACTATGCTAGTAATCTCTGGAAGGTAGTGAAAGATGCAACAATGCCCTCAAGACAACACTTTCCACACTCGGTAGGACATGAAGGACAGTGTACAAAGAAGGTACTTCATATCAAGCCATCACTTTCAAACATAGTATGCAGATTGAGTAGGGAACAATTGTACTTCATTTTTAACTAGAACTGTGATGTTTTCTTTATGGGAACTATAAATTAAACTCCTTTGGGAAGATAAGGTGATTTTTCTTTTGGTAAAACAATTTGAAAACAATGAGGCTTAATTATCTCTGAGGTCTTTCCAAACTCTAGGAGAAATAACACTGAGAGTAATCATTCTATTCAGAAATATTGGTAGAAGGTCAGTAATTGAATCTTTGAGCAGAGCTGCTTTCAGATAATGATAATTAGTCAAATTTAATGAGTACCCTGTAGTTCAAACTAAGATCTGCTTTTACCTGAATGTAGAATGCTCCCTTAGCAAAGTGTCCCAGAATCAACTCTGATCACTTTTTAATTTGTATTCCCAGAAGCCATCAGAATTATTACTTAAGAAGCAATCTTATCCCAGCTCCACTTGAAGCCTTTTGACAAATACTAATTTTGAAAGAAGAAATGGAATTTTAAGGTGACCTACAGATCTGCCAAAAGCTGATCTGTGCCAGCCCCATATATATGTATGAAAAAGGCAAGAAAAGGTAGATACCTTCATATATATATATATATATATATATATATATATATATATATATGAAATGAAAAAGGCAGGAAAAGGATACCTTTTTTCATTGACAGTACCCAGTTATTTAACTCACTTAAATACTTGATTGCATCCTACTTTACGGATAACCTGGGACCTTTCCTCTTCTCTGATGGTAACTGATTTTTGCCTTCCTAACTGTAGTCTCTACCTGCTCCTGATTATCTAGGTCATTGTATCAAAAGTCTGTGATGGGTCCTCTTTCATGTGGTTTCTTAGCCTCCTAAATTTCTGATGGGTGTTAAATCACAGTTTATATTATAGCATAATTTACTGACCAGTATACAAGACTATCGTCTGTATGCAAACATCTCTATCAACATAGTTCCTTACTTTCTTCTCAGAACTTCTTGGTATGGAACCTTTCACACAACAGACATTCAGAAACTTTTCAATAAGTAAATAAACTGATTATTGTTTTTTCTCAGAATGTGTCTGGATGGTGTACTGACATCATTCTGAAAAATTGAATTTTGTCACCATGCCAATGAACTCCATTTTTTTCTAAATATGTTGAATGTGTTTCTTCCTAATTTATGATTGAAAAACTGAAGACCAAACAAATTAAGTGATTTGGTCAAAGTCACTCAAAGAAATTTTGAAGAAATCAAAGCTAAAATCAAGTCCCTTAGATTGATACCTCCCACGCTGCAGTAAAACCAAAGCAGCTAGTGTAACTTATGTTCAACCATTTTGGATCCAAACCTTAGTAATTCTATTACTATGGGAAAACAGGGAAGGAGGATGATAAAGGAAAACAGGGAATGAAGATGATAAATGGAAGGAAAAAAGAGAAGAAAAGGGAGGAGTATGAGAAAAAGAAGGAGGAGGAAGAGGAACAAATTTTGAAACATGCTCTAAGGGTCTACAAACAGATGTTTTAGAGCTTATAAAATTTAGCAAAAATGAAGTGGCATATTTAGAAGGTGCAATATTTGATGATAGTGTCACTTACATCCTACCATTACATTATTGTTAGGGATGATGATATTGTGAAATAAAGCAGGACAATGGGAGATTATTCATTGAGGGTATGCAGGATAATGATTTGAATTTCCCAGTGACTCTTGGTTTTTGGTTGATTTTTACTTTTGAAAACAACATGGCCTTGACCTTGTAGCGCAGGCCATAGCCAAGCACAATGTAATTATATATTAGTGATATTAAAAAAAATAAATCTTTTGGAGACATCTGTCCAAGACTCTAATCCTGGGGCCTTAGCTTCTGAACCCTTGTCAGCTTGTAACATACATTTGTTTCATTCAGTATTTAATTGGTGTCTCTGGAAGGATTCTAGCTACCAGAACAATTATTATCCCAATTCCAATTACTGTTTATATCCATACTGGTTCACACTCATCTCTCTGAATCTTGGATTTCCTTGTCTCTGGACAAAATATACACAGATTCTGGCAGTGGAACACAGAGCTTTAGTTACTTGTATTTTATTGAGCTCAAATTAGTTTCCATTTATGAGAATGACACTTATTAGGGCACTTACTGGGTATGCAACCTTCAAACGTCTGTAAATCTGTCTGAGTCCTTTGTTTTCTAATCTGCACTCAGGATAAGAAGAGGTAGCACACAGAGTCATTGGCTCAGTAAAATTACATGACCACTGTCTTTAACTTACAAAGAAATGCACACATGTAATATGAGTACAATCAAAGAGTAGAACAAGAATAAATCTTCCCAATGCTTAAACCCTTTAATGCAGTTCCTCATGTTGTGGTGACTCCCAACCATAAAATTATTTTATTGCTACTTCATAACTCTAAATTTGCTACTATTATGAATTGTAATGTAAATATCTGATATGCAGGATATCTGATATAGACCCCTAAAAGGATTGAAATCCACTCTTTGAGAACCATTACCCTAGAGCATGGATGAAAACTCAATTTCTCCTTCTAAGATGTGTGTGTTTCTGTGTAGGAGGCAAAACATGAGACTAGCAAAATGTAATCCTATAAAGAAGATGGGACAGAAGTTATGATTCTCAGCCATGCAGATTCTGACACTTCAATATATATGATTGTCATTTACTCTCAATGTAAAAACTTGACTAAGTATTTAGATCCCAAACTTCAGTTTGGAATAATGGATGTAAAACTATACCCTTGCCCTCAAAAGTCAGCAATAGAGCATGTGGCATGTTTAGCACATGGAAAAAAAGATAAAGCAAGTTTCTAACCAGATGAAGATGTAGTGCAAAGGTGTTAGTTTACTGGAAAAGAAGTGGAAGAGTACAGTAAAACTGAATGAAAGAAGGGTTGCAAACATCCTATGCACATCTTCTACGATATAATCATGCTGCATAGAATGAAAATTTTATTCTAATTTAAAGGGTATAGGCCTTGCCAGTCTTTTCGAAAGTAGGACAAACCCATTTTTAAGAGTGTTTGTGTATTTGGTCTGACATTCTGCAAACTTTCTTGCATGAACATTTTAAATTAATGTTTTTAGAATGTTTATGAACTATACAAATCTTTCTCATTTTTTTCTTTATTTAAATTAATGATCATTATTGTTACTAGCTAATCATGTTTTGTTGCATAGTTCAAATGAGTTCTTACACAGGGAAAAAAGCTACTCAAATTTCATTAATTTATTTTATGATTAGCTTTATGAAGTCATGATACAATCAATATAAACAAATCCAAGACAAGCAATCAAGAGTAACAGAGGCATCCCCTACAACCTTAACTGATAGAAGAAAGGGAGTAAATTTTCTAGCAGTAACATGGATAGATGTTATCTACGAGAACCTTCCCTACCAGAAACAGAAGCTTTTATTCTAAATTCTTTTTTTTTAATTTTTTTTATTAATTACACTTTATTCACTTTGTATCCCCCTTGTGGTTCCCTCCCTCCTCCCTTCCCAGTTCCTCCCTTGCTCCACCCTCTGCATGCATGCCCCTCCCCAAGTCCCTCCCAAGGTGAGGTCTTCTTTTCCTTCCTTCTGATCCTAGTTAATTAGGTCTCATCAGGAATGGTGCATTGTCTTCTTCTGTGGCCTGGTAATCCTGCTTCCCCGTCAAGGGGAGGTAATTAAAGAGCAGGCCAGTCAGTTCATGTCAGAGACAGTCCTTGTTCCTATTACAATGGAACCCACTTGGATACTGAACTGCCATGGGCTACATCTGTGCAGGGGTCCTAGGTTATCTCCATGCATAGACCTTGGTTGGAGTATCAGTCTCAGGAAAGACCCCTGTGCTCAGATTTTTTGATTCTGTTGCTCTCCTTGTGGAGTTCTCCAGATCTTACTGTTTCCCACTTTCCTAAGATTCCCTGCACTCTGCCCAAAGGTTGCCCATAAGTCTCAGCATCTGCATTGATAGTCTGCAGGGCAGAGTCTTTTAGAGGTACTCTGTGTCAGGCTCCTGACTTGTTCCCTGTTTTCTCCTTCTTCTGATGTCCATCCTCTTTGCCTTTCTGGATAAGAATTGAACATTTAGCAAGAGTCCTCCCTCTTAATTAGTTTATTTAGGTGTACAGATTATAGTAGGTTTATCCTATATCATATGTCTATATGACAACCACTCTGGAAATCTATCTGGCACTTTCTCAGACAACTAGAAATAGCGCTTCCTCAAGATCCAGCTATACCACTCCTAGGCATATATCCAAAAGATTCTCAAGTACACAATAAGGACATTTACTCAGTCATGTTTGCAGCAGCTTTATTTGTAATAGGAAACAGCCCAGATGCCCCTCAGTGGAGGAATGGATGCACAGATTGTGGTATATCTACACAATGGAATATTACTCAGCAAAAAAAAACAAGGAAATCATGAAATTTGCAGGTAAATGGTGGGATCTGGAAAAGATCATCCTGAGTGAGCTATTCCACAAGCAGAAAGATGCACACGGTATATAGTCTAAATTCTTATTTTGTTGCATATTAAGAAATATTTTATTTATTATTTGAGAATTTCATATCTTGCCTTTTGACCATATTCATTCCCATTCCTCAGATCCCATAGCTATACTTGCTCTATACCCACCAAGCTTTGTACAATCATTTCTCCCTTAACCTGTAGAGTCCAGCTGGTGTTTATATTATCTTGGATGCCGGATCATATACTAGAGCACAGTTGACCTACATGGGATCACATTCTTGAAGAATACTAAAATAAGCCCTGTATGTGTGTGCTCACATGTGTGTGCACATGTATGTGTTGTATATCTTTGTATGTGTTTGTGTTTTATGGTGCACATGCAGGCACAAGTGTGAATGAGGTGTTTAGGGCAAGAGGTCAGCCTAGGATATCTTTTTTAACTCTTCACCTTATTTTCGTGGGATACAGTATTTCTTTGAACTTGTATCTCAGTGATTTGACTGGACTTGTTAGTCAGAAAACATATCAGGGGTCTTTCCATATCTGATATTGTAGGCATGTACAGCCACATCTGGCTTTTTATGTTGGTTCTAGGAGAATACAAACTCTGGCCCTTATTTCTCATTAAGCATTTTAGAGATTAAGCCATCTTGTAAGCTCCTTAATCCTTAGTTTCTAAGGGATAGTTGGCTGAATGCCCTGGGTTTCAGTGCTCCACTGAATGCCTTTACAGCATCTTTCATGCCATTTTTTTTTTCTAACATGATCACATTTGCAATTGTGAGTTTCATCCCAGGCTTCCTGCTTTTGACTGTAAGGACAGAGAATTAATGAGTTTGTTGTTGTTGTTTGGGTTTTTGCTCTGGAAGCACATTCTCAGCAACAGGTAGTATGCCAGCCACATGATAACACATCATTTACTGAACTAACTGAAGGGAGCTTTGAAATGGGAGTTGAAAGATGATAATGCTTCAAACTCAGGAATGGAATTTCTGTTTAAGAAAACATCATTTACTTATTTACTTATGAAGATTTAAGTTATCTCTTCCAGCAATAGAAAATGGGATTAAAAAAAAATAATAATAAATTAACTCAGCACCTGGCTTTGGAAGCAGTTGTGTTCAGTGCTAGTGAGTTATCAACTGTGTGTTCCTTGGCCCTAACTATTCTCATCTGTAAAATGATATAATGGCAGTAATTTCTCCACAGAGCCACTGTCAAGATGATTCAAGATTTGTAGGTGATATCCACAGCACACAAACAATGATCAATACATTCCAACACTTTTTGCAATTGCCCTTAATATCTCTAAGGTTGGATCTCTGTGCTGGGATGGACTTATACATGGATTAAATGCTTGCATGTCAAGTTGTGATTTCATAGTTTTGGTGATAGAAAGGAATTGTGAGAGAAAAATGGAAGGGATATTATAATTTAATAGCATTCTGTGGGCGTCATTTGAAAGATAAAGTTAAAAACAAAAACAATGGACTGCATTGTGGGCATAAAGGATTTATATTCCATGACTCTGTTGACATAAGTGGTAACAATGGGAGACACATTTGCCTAGAATGCTGTTTGAATATGCATGGCTGGACCCACCCAAGGTGTATCTGACTGAGTAGATCTGGGATGTGTCCTAGATCTGAGGTGATATTGATATCTTTTATATTAAAGCACCATAATTTTTTTTTATTAATTACACTTTATTCATTTTGTATCCCCCCATAAGCCCCTCCCTCCTCCCCTCCCGGTCCCACCCTTCCTCCCCTTTCTGCATGCATGCCCCTCCCCAAGTCCACTGATAGGGGAGGTCCTCCTCTCCTTCTTTCTGATCTTAGTCTATCAGATCATATCAGGAGTGGCTGCATTGTCATCTTCTGTGGCCTGGTAAGGCTGCTCCCCCCTCAGGGGGAGGTGATCAAAGAGCAGGCCAATCAGATTATGTCAGAGGCAGTCCCTCTCCCATTACTATGTAACCAACTTGGACACTGAACTACCATGGGCCACATCTGAAAGCACCATAAATTTTTGATTGGAAGTATCATTGCTTCACATATGATTTCAACTCACTGTACATACTTGTTACAGAGCATACAAAAGTGAATTTGACTAACTGAAGTGAATTCTACAGGATGTTGTGAAAGGGAGAAACACAGGAAGTACTGTCCATGATTCAGTAAGTTTACATATTATTGAATTAAAAAAAAAAAAAACTAAACAGAGAAGGGGAAAAATTAAGTATTTCCCAAAACAGTCAATCCAGATGAAAAACAGTCCTTCATCCTGTCTGTTGTCATGGCTGTCAAAGCTGGTGGCTTCCTCTCTTGTCGGCAGAGATCAGCATCCTCTGACATAGTGTTTCTGAAGCAGAAAATGCAAAACCCTTCTGCCTGAACAGTTGCTAATGCTTTGTATTTCTTCAACTATCATCCCACTGAGAGGTAGCATGACTGCCAACTGGCCGATGCCAATGTTACAGCAGGAAGATACTCCATCTCTAATATAATTTGAGAATAAATTTACCCCATTTGATTTGCAGACATTCCTAATCTTGAAGATTGAACTATTCCCAAGGAAAATCTCCCCAATGTAGGTTATTTATGTCCTCCTTATAATGACTTATAAGAAAGGAAGAACAAGGTTTAGTCTCCCTCTTCTAGTAAAAATAACCAAAGTTTACTTCAGTTTCTGACTTGCTCATGATTATGGCACATGACTCCTCCTACAACCATCTTTCATAGGCATGGTCCTCTGTACTTTCTCAAAATGATTTACATTCATGTTTATAATAAATCTTCATTTATTCTTCCACCCAGACTTTTAATCAAGAGATCTTTAGTGAATACTTGATAAGTTTCAGACATCATAGACGTTATGCAAAGACATACCAAGGTGATGAAGAAGATAGTAGATGCCCTTATGCAGAGATAATTTGAAATCTAACATATTTAATGACATCCCAAGGGCTAAATGACCTCAAATTATAAAGCCATATGTTATTCCTGGAAGGAAACCTAAAAGATCTAACTCAATTCCATCATATTATTAAAGGATAAAACAAAATAGAATGGAGAAATGTCTTGAATAGAGTGAGTTAATTTATATTGGTGTATAATGAATTACCACACACCTAGAGGTTATAATGACAGATGCACAGTCTTACAATTTTTACTGGAGGGAGTCTGGTTGTGATATAATTAGAAAATTTGGGGTAAGTTCAAAGAATCTGCCTAATATAACCCATGGGGAAGAATACACTTTTAAGTTTCTTCCTATTATTGGCAGTTATAGAACTCATGTCATCATTCCCTTGTTGTTTTCTGGCTATTTATCATTGTCGAATACTTGTACACTGTGCCCCTCCCTTCAAAGGTGTGATTATCATGGTTTTGATACTTTCAGATGCTTCTAGCTTGAAAAGTATTTCCTCTTAATCAACACACTTTCTAATCTGTTACTGAGGGACAGCCTATTATGGTGATAGTGGTAGGAGATTAGACCCTGAAAAAAAAAAAATGGGAAGGAGAGAGCCATATTTAGAATTCTCTTTTGTATAAGAACATAGCCAGCTCACAACAGAAAAGAGAAAGGATACATTGAGTTTTCTTTGGGCCTCCTAATATATATAATGTTCAGAATATTTATTTTTCTATAACAAACTGACCCGCACTAAGGGCTTAACAAAAGTTACTGTCTAAACTCATGATCGATCTGTGGGTTAGAAAGTCATTGCTGAATTGTCAATGAAATTGTGCTCTACCTGTAGTAGACTGTAGTTACGCAATTGTGCACAGCTAGTAGCCAGTCTGCAGTAAAAATTCCAGGAAAGTACCAATGGTACCTAAGCAGAGATTGTCAGAAGGCTGCGTTCCTTTACCCAGCTGCTCATTTTTGGGTTCTCTCCATAGGGTCCTTAATCAGAATGGCCTGGTTGTTCAGACTGGTCTCTGAGCACAAAGGAATAAAAGATGGAATCCGTTGGTTGCTTTAGTTCCAGGTGTATAAACACGGTATATCTGTTCTGCCCTATATTACTAATAAAAGCTATGTAGGATCTGCCGACATTCAAGAAGATAATCAGCATCCTGTCTTTATAGGAGGGATACATATAGAGTATGGTTTTAATTTCCTTATTTCTCTAGTACAACCCATATTACAATAGAAGAGAACACACTCCTTATAGACCTTGTGGGAAAACATTTTGTAACATAAAAATGCATTTCAGAACTTAGTTACTCAAAATTATTTTTGTGAGTTTATCTTCATATTTGAAGCCATTTCTAATTGCTTCAATCAATTATATGTTTTGTTGTTTTGATTATTATTGTTTTTCTTTGTTGAATTTCTTGAGGAACAGTTAGAGAGGATGACTTCACCTAAGCTGCTCTCTAATTGTCTTATTCTGTGGGTGTACGTACGCTGTGGGTGTCAGAAGAGGGAAAGAACATTCTGTAAGCTTCTAGGATTCCAATTATGAAAAATGCCCCAAAAGTGCATCCTACAATTGAACAAATATCAGAAAAAAATAATCACTAGACTCCTGTAAAAGGGGCATGGAGTGCTTGAATTCTATAAACTCCTGACCTAATTGGGTGGAGGGTGAAACTCCTAGTGCTATTTTCTGCTTCCTAAAGTGGGTGTCTTCATGGCCAATGTCCAGCAATCTTCTAAAATAAGATTATTTCCTTTCTTTAATGCACAATAGCCTAGGTAGAGTGAAAATTCCTTTGCAGAAATTGTAGAGAAAGATTAACAATGTTATTTTGGGCAATGTGAAAATTCTGTCTTAAGGGAAAGATTTGGGTTGTAGACATCCAGGAGCAATTTGTATAAGCTCAGGCAAATCACTTAATGTTTCTAATCTCCATTTTCCATCTATTTCATGGTCCAGATTTTGCCCAAGCATCATTTATGTCCATGGTTTTGATGTTCTGCCACTATAGTGTCATTCTCAGTTCCTCTCGGAATAAACTGTTACTGTGATAGAGCTTCAGTACACATCTTCTCCTGTGTGTGTGCACGTTTGTGTCTATGTCGTGTGTGTGTGTGTGTGTGTGTGTGTGTGTGTGTTTTGAAGGTTATAGTTTGGGTGACAATGATTTATTCTGAGTGTGTATTAAACTATCTTATTAAATAAGAGGTTCAAGTCCACAAATAAATTCAGCATTGCCTGGGGCAGCTGTCTGTCAATCATTGGAGCCTAAGGATTTCTCCCCAACCATGTGGCAATGAAGCTTTGAGCTAGGAGTATTTTAGGCATTTCCTATCTATTTAAGGAGAAAAAAAAATAGCAATGAGTCCCAATACTCTGGTAGCTCAAGGGAGAACAATTAGGATGAGGGGTGGGTAGTTGCCTGCCTGAAGCTCATTCCCAATATTGTACAGGATGTATCAAGGCCAAGATTGTCAGGGATACCTCCATTTCCACCAATATTTGTCATTCTGCATTTGTAACAAATAGGGCAGTTGACTCACTTCCTGATGTAAGAGAAGAAAATAAGTATCTCCACTTTCTTTCTTTTCTTTTATTTTATTTAGGGTTTTCTCTTTCTTTTTCTTTTCCAGAGGCTTGGAAGTTGCTTTTTATTTAGATTAGAATCTAGAGGCTCCAGGGATTGAGTCAGAAATAGAACTGAGTTCTCACAATCTTTGTGGATAGGTCTCTCTGTGGTTTTGTTTTTAATCTTCCTTCAGAACTATCTCCCCATGCTCCCTCTGCACTGAAATCTTACATCCATCCTGCACATGGGTGAGTTATGTTGTTGTGGCACAGATAGTGACCATTAGGCCAGCTCTTCTCCTTTTCTGAGCCTTAGTATTTTTTCATATATATAAGGTTAAAATGACATTTTTAATGCTCTCTTCACCAAGCATAAGACAGAAAAAAATGTGTAGATCAAAGTTAAGTACTAAACACACAAACAAAGATCTTAAAGGTTCGATGGTGATATAAACTGCTGCAGATGGCTGTCTACTAAATGCTATTTTTGTGAGTATTTTAAAGAACATATTTTGCAAATGTCTCATTGAATTTTTTGTCCTTAGAAAAAGGTCAAACTAGGTAAGTATAAAACTAGATAAAACTTTCATAACTAATTTCACATATGTAAATATCAACTGGATCAAGAAATAGGGAGATGGTTCAGGGATTAAGAACAATTATTGCTTTTCTCAAGGACATATGTTCAGTTCCAAACATAAATCAGATAATTCAAATCAACCTAAACTCCAGCAATAAGGTATTTGACACACACACTCATGTATTTATAAATTATCCTTTATCAAATGGTGAGACTTGTAACAGTAAATGGACCTAGCATAGCATACACATATGTGTGCACCTATATACAAAACAATAACAAGGAAAAAGAAGCCATGATTTCCAGAGAGAGCCAAGTAGGGCAGTATATGATATATGATATGAAAGGCATTTGAGGGATGAAAGAGAGAAGATGATTCAGTTATGTTTTAATTTTAAAAGTAAAAATACGAGCACACACATGCATGTGTATAAACACATGTCTTACATCTAGGGCCCTATCTATCTGTCTGTCTGAATTGTATGAATATCAATCTTACTAACTACCTATCTAGACAAATACCTTTCTATCTCTGTCTCATCTGTATCTATATAATCTATATCTATCCATATGTCCATTGGGTTGTATCTGAATTAAAGTACCCCATGCACATCACTGCCCTTTTATGGGCACATTTATTATGGATCAACTCTGTCTTTGTATAAAAATATTAATTAACTAATTAATACATTAATTTGTAGATGCGCATGTATGCATGCCGAGGTGCACAGGGAAGGTCAGAGTGCCACCTTCTACGGCATGGACTTCAAAGCTTGAACTCAGGTTGTCAAGTGTAGTGGCATGCACCTTTAACTTCTGATCCATCTCATTGGCCCAAATCTACCTTTTAAAGTTGGCACAAACTCTTCATCTGTGTTTTCCTACCTTCTTATTTTTCTTAGCAATTCCCACTCATTTTCTGTGTAGCCGTAGTTGGCTCCTTCCCCCAAGGGGTTCCAAGTTGTGTACCTACATCTGTTCTGGTGCTGATGGAGTTTTGCATGGTCTCCAGGTTGGGGCTGCAACAAACACTGCAGCGATCGTAATGCTTGCCGTGTAGTGTCCCGGTGCTGTCTTGTTGTGTACACGGTAAAGGTGCACTTGCTGGCAGAATATGTTAATATGTCCATTCTCCTAAATGCTTAAGCAGATAGTGTCCTTTTCTCTCTTCGTTCCTTCTTATCCTGCACAGAGAAGCTGCATTTGCTCTATGTCTTTGCCAACATTTAGCACTTTCTCTTGATTTTTTTTTTTTGTCAGTTTAAACTTTATTGTACCTGTTTGTCTGAAGTTGTATATCATGGAAATTTTAACTTATATATTCTTATAGTGAACACAATTAAGTGTTCCAGGATTCTGTCTGCTTCTAGCATTTGCCCCTGTTCGATTTTTGCTTATGACTTGTTCTTATGGAGTTTTAGTAGTTTAGGTGGTGTCTTAATCCATTCAAAATTCTACAACTAGATGCCCTAGGCTGGCTATCTCATAAGCAACTAAATGTATTTTTATGTGTCCTGGAGGCCTGGAGTCCCCAAACCCAGACAGACATCGAGACAATTGTCTGATGGAGACTTTCTGGTCCTAGTAACTGTCTTCTCATGATAGAAGGCTTGACAAGTCTCTTTCAGTCTCCATGTAGAACAACACTAATTCCATTCATGAGAATGCATTCTCCAATTTCATGGCCTCATTACCTCCCAAAGCCTCCATCTCCCAAAACTATTGCTGTAAAACTTGAGATGTCAGTTGATGAATTTGGGTGACACAGTTACTCTGACCATAGTGTGGATTATGAATGCAATCTTTTGTTAGCTTGGAAGTACATTAATTTATTGTGTTGTCTCTAATTTCAGTATTTTTGCTGGGTATGGTTTAATCTAAGCATTTTTCTAGTAGACAATATTTTTCTTCTGTGGTAAGCACTTTAAAGAAATATCTTTTTACTTTAATACCTTAAAGAAAGTTACCTTCATATTTTGTTAAATTATTTAATCCTTATTGCTGTTTACTTTTCACAGATCTTTTGTTTTGATTTGGTGGAGTAGAAGCAATTGCTATTACAATTTCATTGCTTAATATCAGCAGTTAAGTGGCCCACCAGCTCTCATTGAATTTTTCTCCCTTTTAGTTTTTCAATCTGTAATTACTGATTTCAGAGGAACCATTTAATATGTGAACTCAATGGAAACACATTCATTGTTTCCATAAGAGATCTTGTACACCTACTAGAAGTCTGAAGCTTGTATGTGTTCTCTTATCTGATGTTCAGAATGACCTTGCAAAGAGTGTGCTGTTGTTTTATTCTCTGTGACAATGGAAGTTTAGAGAGGTCGAGCGATTAGTTTAAGATAAATTAATGTACTCACTAATACTCGATAACATTTTTTCCTTCTTTGACTACAATGCCCATGTCTAGTCTAGATCTTCTTTGTTCATGCCTCCTAGGAACACGTGCCATCAGTTAAACTAGAATATTAGATTATAATCAACTGGGCTGTTTTAATAACATAGAAGAATATTTTCACCTGGGTAATTAGCAGTACACAATTATTCTTTACCCTCAGTAACAATAATGGTTGATAGCTTTAACTTTCTTGCACTGAAAACTCTCAGAAACTATGCATATTCAAGTTAGCTCTTAAGAAAAAAGTGCAAGGTAGGTATTATGTTCATTTGGCAGATAAGAAAACTGAGAATCAGGGATTGGAAAGGTGGCTCAGTTGGTGAAGTGCTTTCCTGGTAAACGTGAATACCTGGATTCTATCACTAGTACCCACATAAAATAGCTGGCATTATTAATTCATGCTTTTAATCTCAATACTGAGGATGTAGGACAAGTGTGAACTCTGGGAGCTCACTGGCTGGCAAGATTAGATTAATCAATGAGCTTTTGATCTTAGTGGGAGATCCGGTTGCAGAAAACACGATGGTAGGCTTATGAGAAAATACTGGCTAGTCTATGGGTTCTGTGTCTGTGGGCACACATGTATGCATGCACATGCGTGTGTGCGCATACACTAACACACACAAACATTCAAACTCATGTGCAAGTATGTGCACAAAAGAAGAAAGAAAGGGAGGAAAAAAAATTATGTCAAAGAGCTCAACTGACTCATTCAAGGTTAAATATCCTAGGTCAAATAGGGTTAGTACAAAACCCAGCTCTTACCTGAGTTATTTCTACCTTGTGAACACCCAGAGCATTGACCTACATGACTATCATCTCATTTCAAGGTTACAGCGGGCCACTAGGCTCGGAATGCTCTCTTTTCTCTTCTGCAGTATTTTGGTCTGAGGTTTTTATTGTGCTGCATATGTTCTGCTCAGGACAAGCAATGCACTCTGACAGCATTGACGTTGGAGCACCTGCTGCCTTTAGCCCTTCTTGCATCTCTGAGAGGCGCTTGCTCCTTCCGTCATCTGTCTTCAGTACATTTATGCCCCAAAGCAAAACTCAGAATTTGAATATGCAGCTGCTGTTTCTTGTCACCTCCTTCCAGACACAGAACAGTGTAATTGCAAAAACTGTTTCATAATCCTCCCCAATTAAGTTTCTGACAACCTAATTTGAAAGACCGGGTTGAGGTTTTACTTTGCGCCTCCTTCCTCATTGCACCCTTTCCTCTGCCCCCCGCCAGCATACATACATCCACGGTTCCGAACTAGAAAATGCCCTCAGCAGGGCATGAGACCACTTTTGGGCTTTACTTCCTCATTTTTATGTGCTACTCAGTGAGGATCTATGTCATTCGAAGAACTGAGGACAGACAGGCTATTAAGGCTGCGGCAGGCACACAAATAGGGCAAGGATTAAAATGTAACTATTTATCCAGGGACAATGATGAACAGAATGAGTCTGGTGGTTAGTTACAACTGACAGAGGCACAGCCATGGACCAGTACTCCAAGCATCTGACACTATAGACATGTGCAGGTTTCAACAGCATGGTTCTTTCAAAACATACACAAGTATGGCTGTAGGCACGTGCACACACACAAGCACACACACACAAGCACACACACACAAGCACAGTGTGCAGAGAACAGTGCACACCAGACACCCAGGAGGAAGCACTTGGCTCCCAGTTTCCATCTGTCTTCTGGGGAGCTTTGCAACTTTACCTATACATGCATTACAATGTCAAAGAAACACCTAGGAAGACACAGGACGTGAATAAAAGAATCATTTGAAATTCCACTTTTTTTCATTTCCTCTCCACTTTAAAACCACATTTTTATTAAACAAATAGGCCTTATGGGTTACAGTTTTCTATTTTAGCCTAGCCCCCCCCCCCCAACACACACACATCCTCTTGGCACTAGATTTGTATGATCTTCCCTAAAATGCCACAGGCCAGGCACCACATTCCCAGCTTAGGGAAAACCTCCAATTAAAATCAGCAGGGAGGTTGCTTGAATTAGGAATCCCAGCCAGTGCTTCCCAGCCTGATGGCTCCGAAAGGGAGATGTGAGCCTTTAAACAACGGATAGGAAGCCATGGGTGGCAAAGCCTCTGTCCTCCAAATGACAAGGGACTCATGCTGTGTCCCTGGGGGACCTGTCAGGTTGCCAGAACATCCTGGCTGAGGCAAAGACAGGGCCTGCAGGGAAGCAGCTGAGGTGTCTCCAGGGTTCTGAGTGTGGTTTGTATCCACTATGGAGTTATGATCACTGAGAGTGTGCTGAGATTATATTTAGAAATCTTGAACTTTGGCCTTGTCTATGCTGTGTGACCATGGATGAATGACAGTCCTTCTTTGGTTTTTACACCCTTATCAGTGACATGGAACCCAGAAGCAAAGATCCTATGTCATGTGGGTGATGTGAGGATGAAGAGATACCTGCTGTGTGCTAGGAGGTACTACACAGTATTAACTGTCCATCTCACCAACCAAGAGGCAGTGGCTTCACGCTGTAAACATAATAGAGATGGGCGGTTAATTTAAATGACTTTTCCTAAAACTTCTCTGCTTTTGTGGCCCAACCTACTTTATCTGAAGCCGCTGTGAGTGCTAATCAATCCAGCACCAGACTTTTCCAGTTTAGAAGGAAGCTGCAGCTTCCTGTCTTCCTCTTTATTCTTTATTCCCTCCCTTTCCCCTTCTACCCTCCTTCTCTCCTTCCAGAACTTTCCTCCCCTCCTTTCATTCCAACTCCTATCAGAATGAATTGAATATCTCATCCAACAGAAAAATGCTGGTTTGGCTTCAAATGGAAGACACGGTGGCTGGATCCCCAGGAACAGAGAAAGCATTTTAAAACATCGTTCTAGCTGCCTCACACTGGCTGCAAAGCAGTGGGTCTGTGTGAGCACAGTGAGACCCTCCCATCCCAGAACTGGCCTATTAAGCTGTTTCTCTGTCAGCAAAGTTAAGGCAGCTGTCACCAACTAGCCCAAGAAATGTTATTTATAGATAACAGTTCTCCTACTCCTGGTCCCCAACCTTTCCCTATGTATTCATCAGAGTCCTAATTATCTGTGAATGGAGAAGAGAGACTCAAGGAGGTTCAGAGGAAGCAAGGCATGTGATAATAGATTCTTATGTGTTCAAACTTTCAGTATTTCCTCACTCTTTCCATTTGTTTCTCTTCTTATGGCTACTCCTTCCTCCTTGTTATCCTTATTGTTTTAATAAAATATTATGCTGTATAGTACAAAGTTTATCCATAGCAGATGTACAGAGAGGTTGGTATTTGATTGGTGTGTTGCTTCACGTCTTAAGTCCTCATCTTCTGTGACATGTGACACTGGGGAAGTCTAAGTGAAACTCTATCACCACCACAAAGTGCTGCACAATAACGGTAAGGCATAGAATCCCTCCACTGGTCTATGGTTCCACTTCTAATAACATTTTTATTACTGAGATTTCTGGGTAGAGATGAATAAGGTATAGGAGATTATTTTGATTAAGGCTGATTTTAGTTTAGAAGTTGCTTGTGTTAAAAAAAAAATTAGTAAGCACTCACACATGAAATGGGCTGAACTTGTTTTTTAGGTTTTAATCTTCTCAAAGGATGCATTGAAAAGCAACAGAATGCTCACTGACCTTGGTGGCTAGGAATCACTGATAAGCTGCTCTCTCTGTTTTGTCTCTGTCTCTATGTCTCTGTCTTTCTCTGCCTCTGTCGCTCTTTGTCTCCTTCTCTGTCTTTTTCTCTCTCGGTCTCTCTCTCTCCTTCTCTCTCTGGTGTGCCTACTCTAGTATAAAAGGAAGGAGGTGGATAACTAGCCCATGCCCAAGCCTATAGGCTCTTCACCATCTACATTCTCTGAATCTTGTAACTGGTGGTAATTGAACCTCTGCCTAACCTGTTTCTATCCAGCCTACTCTGTTTGTGCCAGATCTCATTTTGCCCACTAGCTTCCATGTACCCTTCTGTCCATCAACTCTAACATGAAATCCCTTTCTCTTCTCTGTCACCCCACCTTTCCCTTCTGTTTCCTCTTTCCTGGGCCTAGCACTCCTTATACCCCTCCCTCAAACCATTTCCCTTCTGTGTCCTCATGCTCTACCATTAATGCCCCCTTTGATACTGCCCACAACCTCACGATTATTCCAAGCCCAGGAGACGCAGGTGCCATGCAGCCTGCTAATGTGTCTCAGTGGGCCTCTGTCCCCAATCCCTCCTGCCTGACAAGGCTGGAATCCTAATTCCTCAGCAGCCCCCTTGCTTGTAGCAGCATCACCAGGAACTTTCATCTTTTCATTTCCCCCACCGAGGATTCTGAGAGTGCCACCACAATGAAGCATTGATAGGAGGAGTGGGGGCTGCAGTCCTGACAAAGGGTCCCAAAGATGAGACACGAGAAAGGGGGTGCTCTACGGGGTTATAGAATGCCTTGCAGATGGGAACAGAAACACTCTAAATGGGATACTGTGCTGTCACTTGGAGAGGGAGTGACAGGGGCAAGTGTGGGCCATTTGAAAGAGGCATTTTGAAATAACGCTCTTGTCAGATGTAACCACGCAATCGCTGCTGCGTGGAGGGTCCCTGCAGCTCGCAAAAAATATCAGATGACTCATACCCCAATATTCAGTCAATGTTCTGATTTGGGAGGTGGGAGCCACACAGCTCATTGTAATTCTTGCTCCATTTCCTGAAAGCTGGGCCTGCTGTTCTCCAGGCTGTAATAGGATTGGTCTCACGAAGCAGAGACCAGGGAGGCCTGCGGCTGTGTGGGTGGATGGTATGGAAAACTAATACTGCTGTCCTGAGGGGAGAAGGGGAAGTTTGTTTACTTTTCTGTTGTTTTTGTTTCTTTTTTTTCCTAATAAAAGGTAAGAAGAAAGATATTAATATTCTTTGTTCATTCATTCAGCAAACATTTATATTTCCAGAGCTAGCTAGCTAGGTTGTTTGCTAGCTACTGGAGGAAAAAGGACCACACCCAAACCTGAGGGGCTGGAGGACAAATTAGGAATGAGATAAATGATTCCAACACAACACCTTAGGGTGTTGTAAGAGAGAGGTGTTTTGTTGTTGTTATTGTTGTTGTTGTTTGGTTTTGTTTTCCAGATAGGGGGTGTTTCTGTGGATTAAACAGGTAGACAGTTTCAGGAAGCTAAATATTCCACCTTTTTTCTCAGCTGATAAGTAACTTCATTTAAAGCCTAAGACAGCCAGGCAGCCATTTCAACAGTATCCATTTTCAAAAGACTACAACAAAATGGCTTCTTTTAGACTTCAGAGCATTCCAGAGAGTCTCAGGACCTTCAAAGGAAGAGCTTATTCTTTGAGATATGAGCACTGTGTACTATTGCATTTTTTTTTTATAATTGTTATATGCCAGACTTTTCTCAGCACTTTAAATATATCATCTCAGCAACCCTCCTGCCAGCCTCTCCAGACAGACTTTATTATGCCCATTTTAGCAAAACTACCAGGGATTCAAGAAATGCAATGACTCATTCCCAGTCACAGAGCATTTTCCCCGAGACTTCAGTTCTGCTTTAACCAACAACATCCGTGCTCTTCACCTTAGACTGTTCTGCATCCCCTTGAAACTGGGAGATTGTGATGTCAGGAGTAGAAGTGCTAGAACAGACATTTTGCTACCACATCTCACCCCAGGGTTCGTGGTACAAATGTGCCTCTGTTCTCAGCCTCACACCACTGGAAGACCATGAAATATGGGCTCCATCATCATTACCATCAATGCCATTACAGCCCTTGCATGTAGTCTTAAAACATTTTCTTAAGTTTTTTTTTTTTTTTTCCGTTTTCTTTTTTAATTCTGGCTGAAAGATAATGCCAAAAGCAAAGCTGGTGAATCAGGAGAATTCATCTCTTAATGGTCATATGACTACATTTCACCTTGGCACTTCTGTGGTTATGCTTATAAAATAAACCTGACAATTCTTTTGCAGGGAGAACAAGAGCTGAATTTTATTAAGCCCTTAATGCCTACCAAATTTGAAGGTATAATTTGCAGAAAAAGTCATATATTTCTTACAACATTCCTATGTGCTAGGAGGAATGACTGGAAAGGCTAAGAAAATGGTCCACTGTCACCTCTGTTTACATAAAAAGAGCCAGCCAATTGCTGGTGAAGTTTGACTCACTAGTCATTGTCTGGGTTGTTGGCTCAAGTGAGAAGCTGGGAGTGAAAATGCCCTGTGCATGGTGGAGTCTGCTAGACAGATACACAGAGCTATTTGTAGCATGCAAGACAGCCAAAGAGTGACTTCCACAAAATGGGGGGATTAAAGAGAACTCTCTTTCATATTTTCACATTTTGTTGTTGTTGTTGTTGCTTCTTATTGGTTTATGGATTTGTCTTCATTGAAATGTTTAAGTGCTGGAATCTGCGTAGAGACACTGTGATCATTCGCAGTGTGGAAAAGCAATGGTAAGGAGTTCTAAATATACAGTTTACAATAGAAATGCTGTACAATTGAGAATTTAGAACTCCGGAAAACTGGGGAATATATACTTTTATTGAATGTTATGAAAAGCCACTGTGAGAATCATGCCAGATGATCCATATGGAAGCACTACCTGAATTCTAGAATATGATGCAATGAATCTTGGTTTTTGTTGACAGGGTTGAGCATGGCATACTTCATCTGAGAAAGGCATGGAGAGCACTGAATCCTCCAATGCTGACATAGAAGGAATAAAATAAATAAGTAAATAAATAAATAGATAGATAGATAAATAAATAGGTCTGTGAATCCTACATGTAGGGCATTTTTCAATTCTCATGGAGAAAGTTTATTTATGTCTAGAGGTCCTTTTCATAATTTAGTCTCATCCAGAAAGTGTATTTGTATTAGACACATTTTTCCTAAAACAAACTTTTCAGTGCCTATTGTATAATGGAATAGATAGAGATTAATGAACACCCCAATATTTAGCCCAACCCTCCTTTTTAGAGATGCTCACCAACAATTTTGGAAGTATAAATTACAAAGTGATACAGCTTTATGACAATATGCAGGATGAAAATATACTTATTAATACATAATTCACTCTACATTCTCTTTTATTTATTTATTTTTATTTATTTTATTTTTTATTTTATTTTATTTTTATCAGTTACATTTTATTAATTCTGTATCCCAGCCATGCCCCGAACCCTCATTCCATCCCAGTCCCTCCCTCCCTCCCTTATCACTACTGTGCCCCTTTCCAAGTCCACTGATGGGGGGGACCTCCCCCCATTCATCTGATCCTGTTTTATCAGGTATCTTCATTGAGTTCCTGTTAGAAATAGTCCTTGTTCCCCTCACTTTGGGAAACCAATTGGTTACTGACATTCTCTTTTAATTGATCTGCTTATTCTTTTCAATATGTGTGTGTGTGTTTTCATATTTGTATGGTGTGACTGTAGCTGGTTTTACATGCACATGAGTGCATAACTTGGTTATCGTCTTTTAAGAGCCATCACATTTGTTTCTGAGCATCTCTCACTGGCTCTTAGGACTCTCCAGTTAGGCTAGGCTCGCTATGTAATTGTCTCTGCCCTCCAAAACCCCACCATGCCCAATGTTTTACATGTATACTTGAGATTAAATTTAGGCAAGCATTTTACTAAGCCATCATTCTAACTCACTTTTCATTCTTTTGGAGGCTCCGACTTGCATGGTCAGTTGTATGATATACCTCACAATCCTATGGATGGAAGCTAACATTCTCCACTTTTCTTCCTTTTTAGAACAATTCAGCAGTGGCTTGCCAGGGTCCAGTCACTTCTCTACTGCAATGAGAATGGGTTCTGGGGAACCTTCCTGGAGAGCCAGAGGAGTTGCGTGTGCCATGGTAGCACCACACTGTGCCAGCGCCCTATCCCGTGTATCATAGGGGGGAACAACAGCTGTGCTATGTGCAGCCTGGCCAACATCTCACTATGTGGCTCCTGCAATAAGGGCTACAAGTTGTACAGAGGCCGTTGTGAGCCACAGAACGTGGACTCTGAGCGGAGTGAGCAGTTCATCAGCTTTGAAACCGACCTGGACTTCCAGGACTTGGAACTGAAGTACCTGTTGCAGAAGATGGACTCTCGCCTCTATGTCCACACCACCTTCATCAGCAATGAGATTCGCCTTGATACATTCTTTGACCCTCGGTGGCGCAAGCGCATGTCCCTTACTCTCAAGAGCAACAAGAACCGCATGGATTTTATCCACATGGTGATCGGCATGTCCATGCGTATCTGCCAGATGCGCAACAGCAGCCTGGATCCCATGTTCTTTGTCTATGTTAATCCTTTCAGTGGGAGCCATTCGGAAGGCTGGAACATGCCCTTTGGTGAATTTGGCTACCCACGCTGGGAGAAGATCCGTCTGCAAAACAGCCAATGCTACAACTGGACTCTTTTGCTGGGCAATCGGTGGAAAACTTTTTTCGAAACTGTCCATATCTACCTACGTAGTCGGACTCGGCTACCCACCCTACGAAATGAGACCGGGCAGGGTCCCGTGGACCTGTCAGATCCCTCCAAGAGGCAATTCTACATCAAGATATCTGATGTCCAGGTGTTCGGATACAGCCTGAGGTTCAATGCTGATCTCCTTCGAAGTGCCGTGCAACAGGTGAATCAGTCCTACACACAGGGTGGCCAGTTCTATTCCTCCTCATCCGTGATGCTACTCATGTTGGACATTCGGGACCGAATTAACCGCCTAGCCCCTCCTGTGGCCCCGGGAAAACCCCAGCTGGACTTGTTTTCCTGTATGCTGAAGCACCGTCTGAAGCTGACCAACAGTGAGATTATCAGGGTGAATCATGCCTTGGACCTCTACAACACTGAGATCCTCAAACAGTCTGACCAGATGACAGCCAAACTCTGCTAACCTGGGACGCTTTGCCATGGACTTTCCCCTCTGTTGTACAAACACAACAGAACAAAACAAAACAAAAGAAAACACACACACAAACATACACAAATTTGTAAAATGTAATTAATATTCAAAGAAAAGGAGAAGGAAAAATCTTCATTTGTTGGAAACTAAAGTGTTATAGCAACTGTATAAAACCATGGGGCATGTCTGTTACTTCTATATTCTGTCATGAAGAAGGGTCTCAGACTTTTGTGGCGTTTTGAGGTGGTGGCTTCTTGGGGCTCAGGTGCTTCATGGAGGTGGGGAGAAGGGAAGAGCATATGCAATGAATTGTAAAGACCTCTGCTGTGCAGGTGCTAAGATTAAACACTAAAAGAGAGAGCAAGAGATATATGTAATGTACCTCTGACACTGCCATTTTTCCTTGTGAGAGGAAATGGACATAGATAAAGAAGATATTTCTTCGGTTAAGATTTCTTCCCTCTTTATGCTTAATTCTTTGTGCTTCTTTTAACGCTCTGATGGGGGTTGGGGGGCGGGGGAACAATGACACTGCAGTCTTACCCATATGGTTTCATTACATCTCAATAAACTGAAGCTAATGGAAGCTGGGTGATAGGTGGGGTTGGGAGAACTTAAACTGACACAATTTTAGAAAAGCTAATAACCTTAGAGATTAGCCCCTCAAACTCCTTAGTTTAGAAAGTAGGGCCACGATGAAGCAGCATGCTCATGAATACATCGATAAGAACTGCCCCAATAAGAGTTTGAATCCGACCTTATGTTGTCCTTGCCAACATACATTCTTTCTAAGCACTCTGAACACTTTTGTGTTTTTTGCTTAAAACTTTTTAAGAAAGGGTAAAAGATTTCTCTATTCAACGTTCTTGGATGTTATTTTGCTTGTGTAAAGAAAAACATTCGACATACTTTCTCCAAAACCAAATATAGTTACATATTGTTCTGAAATTATTTTCTTAATAGAGATAGTTTTAATTCGAGATTAGCCAATGACCAAGTAATAATAGCATGATATGAGTTTTATTGATGTATTGAAGTATAAAAGGCTTCCCAAATACTTTTTCATTACTGTTGGATTAACTTAGAATACACATAAGCACAAGTGCGCATGCATCAACCACTTGCCACACATGTACACACAGCATCAATACTACCCGCTCTCATGAAGGAGTTAGGGTTAATAGAATGAGAGACTTATTCTACTAAGAAAGCAGGCTGATCTCAAAATACTTCTGCACAGGATTTGGGTAGGAATTGCTTATTAGCTTAGGAGCTCAGCATTTCTTCTTTCACAAGGTAGTACTTGCAAGATGTAGTTCTCTGCCATTTGGATCCTCATTTGTGACATTGGGAGTGAAATGCAGACTCATGAAGGTGTACAGTAAAAAGCAGAGCTACTCTGGTCTAAATCATCACTCTTCACTATTTACTTGCCTGGACAGGAAACTGCTTAGAACCATTTTCCACTTTTCTTGAATGTTGCTTTCATGAAAGAAATGAAGTAATTCTCATTTCAGCTTATGCTATAAAAGCTATCTAATGATTATATATCAGCCCATACTTTACACATTTTCCATACTTAGAACACACTGGCTCTACTTCTATTATGTGTATTTGTCTTTCATAATATTTTTTTCCTACTGCCAAGCTGTGATGTCACCAGAATACCACATGAACCCCATCCATGATACTTTAAAATGAAAACGGGGATTGACTGTACAAAAGGAGAATTTTGTGGTTTCTTCCCCTCCCCCCTTTTCTGACTTCTTTTTAAAATTTTTCATTTATTACAATTTATTCACTTTGTATCCCAGCTGTAGTCCCTCCCTCTTCTCCTCCCTCTCCCCTCCCCCAGTCCACTGATAGGGGAAGTCCTCCTCCCCTTCCATCTGACCCTAGCCTATCAGGTCTCATCAGGACTGGCTGCATTGTCCTCCTCTGTGGTCTGGTAAGGCTGCCCCCACCCCTTCTGGTATCTCCCTGGTTTCTTTAAGTGAAGATGAGAGAAGGATTTGTTCCTAAAACAGCAAATTAAATTTTTTATATTCTCATTTTTTATATGAATTAGCATACATTTACGTTTTGTGCTCCCTATAACATGCATGCATAGTTTTCAAGACTTCAGCCTTTGAAAGATGCAGTGTTCATTTAGTTTGAAAATCCTTCATGTCAGGAATCACATTATAAAATATCTCAGAATGTAAGCAGGCCCAACCATTCATCAAACAATTTTTAAGCTTCTAGTAAGCAAATGAAGACTGTCAGAAATATATTGTAAAAAAAAATCATGTTTTGTGCTATTCACATAATAATTAAAACAGGCATACAAAACAAATATATATATATATATATATATATATATATATCCAAGATGAGTGTCATGGTTGAATCTGGTATGCAGAAAGGAACCCTGAGGAAACTATAACTCTGACTGGCTGTCTGAAAATCAGAAAGCCTTCTAGAAGAGGTATAACTTTTAAAAACATTTGGGGAATAGCCATGCTAACAACATTTAAAAGTGTCATTTTTAAATGTGAATTCTGCCTGGAGAAGTGAGAATGTTGGTTCTCTAGGATAAATAGAAACAACTATCCACAATCATGACTTAACCAAATTCATATACTGATTACTTTCAGTTCTTTTTTTTTTCTTTCCTTTATCTCCAACTTCCAAGGACTTCCCATAACTCCAAACTGAAGTCCTCTTGCAAGGTGCAGAGCTTGAAATTTTGTTAGTCAGTCTTCATCTTCACAACAGTACTGCCTCTCCCTCATCACAAAGGCATTAGGACCTTCAACCCAAAGTCCTCATCAGTCTTCACCAGTAGGTGTAGGAAAAGCCACTTCCCCTTCATCTTAGAAATATTAAGTCAGCCATTTACTCTTGGAGATACATACAGTACATGGTGTGGAAAGGTTATAGAAACGTAGGAATTTTCAAAAGAAAAATTAAATCACTAAAATATATTCTAAGATTAAGGGAAAATACTTTGCACTGAGGAACACAAAAACACAGTAGAGCTCCATTGTCTCTGAGTCCTTTGAACCAGAAAAGTCCCCTCTAACTGTGAAGAAGAGAATCCAGAAGCCTTTGAGTGGGATTTTAATTCAATTAGTTTCTTACCAATTTGATGCAGTGACTGAGGACCTACAGTCTCTGATTAATATGCTGACGCTAAGACACAAGAGTGAACAGAATGCCCATTTGGATAATGCTTGGAAGCAAAGCATGTCATCACCATGGAAACCACAGAAAGCCATTAATTAGCTATCAAATAAAATCATTGGAAAATTCTAGACCATGGCATATCTGCCCTCTTTAAAGTAGGGGGCAAAGAGAGGGTCACACTAACAGTAACACTCTCTTTAGAGATTAAAATCATAGTTATCCAGAGACTACATCTTGCAATGTGGATGAAATGTTAGTCTGTAAAACTAATAAACAAAAACAGTGATACTTTGAGGTTTTTCTGGTAGAAGAATATAAGTTCTCAATGTAGTTCCTTCTTTGGTTGTCTAAACTGAAATAAAATTATTTTAATGATTAATAATTTATCCTATTCACTATTTTCTGAGAAGAAAATGATTATAATAAAAATATGGATTCACTAGATGGTGATAAATGATCAAGAGAAGATATCACCACACCAAAAGGGGAGGAGTGAGTAACTGTTAATGGAATAGATGCCGAATACATCACTTGCCAATTACTAGAGGAGAAATGTAAAAATTAAGAAGACAGAAAAGGAGGCAAGCAAGATAGCCAGCTACATAAATAGATAAAACATGTTAAATGCAAACAACAAAAATATAATTGTGTAAAACTGACTTGTTAAAAAAAAAGTTTGTCAGGCTACAAGTTATTGATTTAAAAAGTAATCATAAATAAAGTTTGAAGACAAAAGAATTAGTAAATATATGCTAGAAAAAAAAGTAGATGCTGTATTGTTAATTCCTATCAAGAGAACTCAAGGATCTAGATATTATTAGTATAAAAAGAGGTACTTTATTAAGAAGAATAGACAGACAACTAAACACATAAAGAAGACACTTAATATTAAATGAATATTTAAAGATTTTTCAAATTTCAGCAATAAGTAATAATGAAAAAAGTTTTATCTTCATTTTTAATCACTAACTCTGAGGTTAGTGCCCTTTTCATTATCTCAAAATGAAAGGTCACCTAGACTAATCACCTAACGAAAACAAGAATCTACCTTGTAGAGTTTCAACTAATGGTTTACCCAAATCACAGGCATGTGGATTATATACATTCTTTACAATCCTCCCTGCCCTGCTCGCCTCTGTCATCATTGTCACATCATAATCATCTTCATCACCATCATCATCGTCTTACCCAAAGGAATTTTTCAACTAAGGATCAGCCAAATTCTTGTATGGTGACAATGATCTCAGGTTGAATGGAGGTTAGTTTCTTCCTTCTATTTATCTATATCAGCAGGTACAGGCTGATAAACCTAAAAGTTATGGAGAAAAGAATCGCTTGTGGGACCTCTATCTTGGTGTTGTTTCTTCCGAACTAGCATCAAAAGTTGCAGTTATAAGCGCAATCATTATTCACCCTCCAGCACATAATCTGTCAACATACTGAGCCAAGGCTAAGGTAACTATGTTGGCTTGTAAAAAATCTTCCTTTCTCAATAAGCTTCCAGATCAAGAAGAATGCAAGTGTAAAATGGAATAAACACAAATCAAGTATAAGGAGATCACATCACGGTTGTTATTTAGACTCATCAGATAGTAAATGATGGAGGAAACATAAAACTCTTTATTTCTTTATTGACATAGGCACATATGTCTTTGGGAGATGTAAAAGATTTGCTCTTTTTCTTAATAAAAAATGTATTAAATATAAAAATTTACATATGCTTTTAAGCAACACTTCCATGATCCCTTAACAGTTTCTTTGAGCATTTTGAACTGTTGCAAAACTTGAGTCCATATGTCTGATCAATTTTACACTGCACTTTAGTTCCCCTTTGACCCACTGAAGCACAATTTGCTCTAAGACAACATATCAAGTCCATGTACTTTATGTGACACCATCTTGCCCTGTATCATTGTTTATTAAATTATGGACCAGTTGATAGGAATGATAGAGTGATTGCTTTAATGAAAACCAACATATTCTATTTCCAAACATATTACATTAATTTTTGCTTTGAAAGTACTAACTAAATAATGTGGTATTGCATCAGAAACCGGTGGATTTTGGGAAATTATAAGAACAAAAGGTTTAACATTATATCAGAAGCAGAGAGAGCCTAGCTTACCATCCCTGTACAGTGTAGGATAGGATGAAACTGGGGAGATTTCTGAAGGGGCTAGAGAAAACTTTCCCTACATTCCTTGGAAGAAGCAAATGGATACCATGTATTACAAGTTGACTTTCTCCCTCAGCTAGTATCTGATCTTCAAAGCCAAAATGCCTTAGTTGGAGGATATTTTCAAATGCTCATTTCCCCAGGAAACAGAACTTGCATTACAGCTAAGGCTCTCCAATCTTGGTCACATGAGCAAATGAGACCATTCCCCTCAAGGGAAAAACAAAAAACAACAACAAAAACACTTTATACAATTTGAGATAGAGCTTGAATGGAAGAATTGTTGATCTGAAAGCCTGAGTTTTGGTACTGCTTTTATGAAATATGCCTGTGTTCTCTCAGTCTAGCCATTTCTACAAATCTTGGACAGCACAGAAAATTGGACTCACTTTGTCACAAACCTAAGAGAGGAAATTATAATGTTCTTACAAATTAGAGGATGATTATAAACACTCCCAAGCATTGGTTAATTATATGGTGTTATCATACAGTACATAATTATCAATTAATACTAATGTCACCTGATATTTTGTTAGTGCACAAATAGTGGTTTCACACAGAAATACATTTTCCTGAATTATAAAGTTCCTACAAAACCAGCAATAGAATTTGTGTTTTCTGATTTCCAGATTAGATATTTTACCAACTATTTGATGATGTTCCTAATATGAAAACATAGCAGAGGTTTCAGGACAATAGCAAGAAGTGCTGACTTAGAGTTGAAAAACAAGCCTGAAGCTCTGCTATTTATTAGCTGTGGAACTTAAATGAGCTATTTAGACTCTCTCTGATTCAATTTCCTAATAGGTCTTCTGTAATCTGGTTGTTACGAGAATTAAACATTTTTAAAGAGTCTGAGAAGAACTGGCATGTAAGAAGCCTATGTATTTAGTAAATAAATGACATAAAATACAATTTATATAACAGTGCAGATTAATATAATAAAAGCTGTAGTCACTTCAGCGAACTTTACAGACTAAGTAGAACAGGAAGAACTCTATGAAGGGTATCTATGCATTATTACATTTAAGCAACAACAATGCAATACCAAAACTTAATAATTATTAACCATAGAAATGTACTTTCATCCATATGAAGTTGTGAAGTCCAAAATGAGGCATCAGTAGATTTGATGTCTGGTGCAGGGAGGGAATATTCCTTTTAGGTGGCACATCCTACATGACATCACACAGTAAAGGAGAAAACAGAATTCTTGCAAGCCTCTTTTAAAAAACATTAATCCCACCCAGGATGATAGAATGCTCACAAATCAACCACTTCCAATGTTCCCACATTAGGTAACGTGACATAGTGTTTCAGTTTGTTAGGGGAACATCAATATGCAGACCACAGCATGCTGTTTAATTCTAAACAGTGTAAGAAGTTTATTCTTATAATCAACTTAGTCTTAAAAGTATCTCACCCGTTTTGATAAAATAAGGTTCTGTGATCAGCTATTGTCTGAAGCATGATTCATGGCTATGTAAGACAACATTCATTGCCTCGGTAATTGCAAAAAAGATGTGCAACAATGAGATCTGAAGGAACTGACAAAACTCTGAAAGTCCTGTGCACCACATTTTTATCACAAAAACAGAAAGCCCTTCCATAAGCTAAAGTCAAGGATAATGCTAAAGGCACTAACACCAGAATCATACAGCTCCATCAGAAGCAAAAGAGAAGCAGGTTGTCTAGCATAGATTTTCCATCTGGAAAAGCATCTCTGGCTCAGAGCCCAGATGTAGTTCTTGATCCTCTCCAGTAGCTCAGGAAGACTACTCCAGGAAGAGCTACTACATCTTTGGCAAAACACTTGTGTGTCCATAACTCTTCCCTGAGAAAGAGCAATACCAACGGATTGAAATGCAGAGCTTGTGAATAGTGGCATGGGTAAACTGAAGTCAGGAGATGAAAACTTTCATCTCTTCTCTAAAGAGATGAAATAAAAGAGGAGTAGCTGCCCAGTTGCATAAATTTTCTGTGCCAATATTATACATGGATCTAGAGTCAGCTGATCCAAGGCTCCAGAATGCTCACTCCAGACTCATCCTATGTAGTCAAGATGTGTCCAGTGGGCATCTTTAGAATAAATGATGCAGAAACAGGGACTTCTCTAGACAGTTGAAGGGATCTGTGAGGATATTGTCATCAGTAAACTTCCTACTGTCACACTGTTTAGTCTTATAATTTACATCTCATGGTGCCGAAAGTCAGAGAGTTAACATTGTTTATCAAAGCATGAACACCCCTTCTTTCTCTTTCAAAAGCATTGCAACTTGGATAGATCAAATGAAGACACTGTAGTATGATGCAGGTTTTGAGATATTTATAACAGTGTCATTTGACATATGAACACTCTTGAAAGATGACCATAAATACTGTCATTAGCTCAGTGAACGGCTAACAATATCATGTTAGCCTAACAATACAATGTCATCATGACTAATAACATAAATGTAATTTCTGGGAAGCACATAGGGAAAAGTAAGAATCATTTCCCCAAAACTGTCTTTTGACAGCCACATATGTGGCATGTCAAACATATCTATATCTATATCTATATCTATATCTATATCTATATCTATATCTATATCTATATCTATATCTATATCTATATCTATATAATACATAATTAGTACACACAGAGGTAAATAAAAATTAAATTAAACAACATAACAGCACTCACAAGTCTCATAAGCTCATTTTCCGCTAGGTCTCAGAAAATGGGATTCTGCATATACTGACAAAAGAAGAAAAAAAGGAACATAATTTTACGAGCACCTTTCTTATCTCAGATACTTGATATGCATCTTATTTAATTCTTAGAAATCCATGAGAAAGTTCTCATTATTCCCATCATATAGGCTAAAGAAGCAGAGCAGCCAAAGTAAGTTTTGTTCAATTTTCAGCTTAATATAAGTACTAGGTGCTTAGGCACAATGGCTCTGAGGCCTGAAGGCTTCAATTCTTTTTTTTTTTTTAACTTTTATTAATTACTTTATTCACTTTGTATCCCCCCATAAACCTCTCCCTCTCCCCTCCTAATTCCACCTTCCCTCCCCCTTCTTCATGAATGCCTCTCCCCAAGTCCACTGATAGAGAAGGTGCCCCACTCCTTCCTTCTGATCTTAGTCTATCAGATCTCATCAGGAGTGGCTGCATTGTCATCTTCTGTGGCCTGGTAAGGCTGCTCCCCGCTCAGGGGAAGGTGATCAAAGAGCAGGCCAATCAGATTATGTCGGAGGCAGTCCCTCTTCCCCTTACTATGGAACCCACTTAGACACTAAACTGCCATGGGCTACATCTGTGCAGGGGTTCTAGGTTATCTCCATGCATGGTACTTGGTTGGAGTATGAGTCTCTGGGAAGACCCCTGTGTTCATGTTTCTGGTTCTTTTGCTCTCCTTGTGGAGATCCTGTCCTCTCCAGCTATTGCTATTTCCCACTTCTTTCATAAGATTTCATGCACACTGCCCAACAGTTGGCCATACTTCTCAGCATCTGCTTTGATAGTCTGCAGGGCAGAGCCTTTCAGAGGCCCTCTGTGGGAGGCTCCTAACTTGTTTCCTGTTTTCTTCTTCTTCTGGTGTCCATCCTCTTTGCCTTTCAGAGTGGGAATTGAGCATTTCATCTGGAGTCCTCCCTCTTGATTAGTTTCTTTAGGTGTACAGATTTTAGTGAGTTTATCCCATTATATGTCTATATGAGTGAGTATATACCATGTGTGTCTTTCTGCTTCTGGGACAGCTCACTCAGGATGATCCTTTCCAGTACCCACCATTTACCTGCAAATTTCATGATTTCCTTCTTTTTCATTGCTGAGTAATATTTTGTTGTGTAGATGTACCACAATTTCTGCATCCATTCTTCAGTTGAGGGGCATCTGGGCTGTTTCCTATTACAAATACAGCTGCTGCAAACATGGTTGAACAAATGTCCTTATTGTGTACTTGAGCCTTTTTTGGATATATGCCTAGGAGTGGTATAGCTGGATCTTGAGGAAGCGCTATTCCTAGTTGTCTGAGAAAGTGCCAGATTGATTTCCAGAGTGGTTGTACCAGTTTACATTCCCACCAGCAGTGGAGGAGGGTTCCCCTTTCTCCACAACCTCTCCAGCATGTATTGTCACTTGAGTTTTTCATCTTGGCCATTCTGATGGGTGTAAGGTGAAATCTCAGGGTCATTTTGATTTGCATTTCCCTGATGGCTAATGACATTGAGCGTTTCTTTAAGTGTTTCTCTGCGAGAATTCTCTGTTTAGCTCTGTTCCCCATTTTTTAATTGAATTACTTGGTTTGCTGCTTTTCAGCTTCTTTAGTTCTTTGTATATACTGGATATTAGCCCTCTGTCAGATAAAGGGTTGGTGAAGATTCTCCATTCTTTGTAAATAGGATGATTATTGAAGGCCACTTGTTTTCTGTGTACTTCTGTATCCTCAATTTGTCACTTGTGCATAACTTTTGTCTCCCAAATTGCCATAAGATATTTCTTTACGTAGTATAGAAGACTTAAGAGGATACTTTTCATACTATTTAACATGGCCTTATATCAAATGACTTTACAAAGAATTGCAGCTGTAATGCGAGGTCATTGTCATAACTTCAAATCACAGATTTTTAAAGAGTCACGAAAAGCCTTTATAAGACATCATATAGAAGAAAAGTGCTTAACACTAATATATAATTTCTGTAAAATAGATATCATTAATTTCTACTGTACTTTTAGGTTTTTTATTTCTAAAAACTTAGAGAATAGTTTATAAGTGCTATTCTAAATCATATCTTGTATAGTCAAAAGTCTTATTAAATTGGAATTGGAAATTTTACTGGAAATAATAAAATCCACAAATTAAAAACATGAATATTAAATACTGTTACACGTCTTAGAAAATACAATAAATATAGTTAAAAAAAATATTTCTTTACTTACAATTCCTCCCACCCCGTGTAGGAGCACTGTTAAAGCCTATATACTGTTCCCTTTTACCTTCTTGATTACTTTGAGTTAAGTAAGATCTATCCCCATGATTTGAAATTATTTTCCAATAATGTCCTTTTTCAAATATGTGGCCTATTTCAAACCCCTTCAATTAAAGCAGTGAAGGGAAGATTTAGAGACAACTTTTTACCTCACACAAGTTAATATATGAATAGATACAGTAAATGTATCCTAAGTTCCAAAAGAAGCCTGGAATTAGAAGGTAAATTTTTAAAAAGTAGTAAATATGGAATCAAACAGGTCACTGAATTTGTAAATAAAGAAGCCCTCAATAACTGTTCTCAGTATCCTCTCTCAACAAACTTGGTACAGCCTCACCCCATTCCCAGGCAAATAGGAATGTTGCTTAGCAACCCTTCCAGGAACAGCAGCACAAGCTCAGTGCTGGAGCATTAAGGGCTGTTACTGCAGTCCTGCAAAGGACTGAACTTTCACTTAAATCTCCACCTTCAGCACAAGGGACACCTGCAAATTGGAAGCATCTGGAAGAAGAGTCCTCTGAGGGATAAGACTGAAGAGAAGGCAAAGAAAAAATATCCAATCTAAATTAGTGCAAAAATAAAGTGACTTTTTTTTTATTCCCTTCAAACCCTGCAGAAACTTGATGTGCTCAGAGAATTGCCAAGCGAAGGACCTGGTGAGTCTGCTTTATTGAATTTTGACATGACAATTGAGGACAGCAGGACATAACCAGTTCTTAGTTCATGTGGGCAACTATTTTACAGCTTTAGGCACTTGATTACTACCTACAGGTTCAATCTCAAAAAAAGTATCTGGGAAAAATATTGTCCTCAGCAGAGATAAAAGATGTTGGAGGTCAAATTCTATACTCATTCATTCATTCAACATATACTTTTCAATGCTAGTATTTTATAAAGGAAGTCAGCCAGGATCTTTCAGTGTGATATTTGTTAAGAATGGGGGAATATAAGATGCTACTAGAATATAAGAGTGTATTAATTATAAATGATAAGTCAAGTGTGGTGATGAGAAGAAGGAAATCGTTATTGATCCTTGCAGAGGTTGTGCTGCTGTATTGTAGGCTCACCTGAGACAAGAACGTAATAGACAAAAATAAGAACTGAAGGGTTTGGATGCAGAGTAGTATCCATTGATGATATGAGTATTTTGTGATAAAGCATCTTGCAAATCCTATGAGGACTGAAGATTTTACCCCTAGAGAAACAGTCAGCCATTTTAGAATTTCAAGTATTCCAACGTATGATCATATATCAGATCCAGTCAGTCTCATTAACCACTTTGTATTAATTACTTTCTTTCTTGCTCTGACCAAATACCAGATTGGAAGTACCTAAATCATGCTTCTTATGCCTTAAAATTTACAGGAATCGAGTACATCATTATTGAGAATCTATAGTGGTGGAACCTGGGACAGCTAATCACATAATATCTGACTTTAGGAAACCAAGAATGGACAGGAGGTAAGATGAGGCTATACAACTCTTTGCAACGTTTTAAAGGTAACGTTTTAATAATCTTTTAATAATTTCATATAGTGTAATAGCATAATTTTCCCCTCCTATTAACTTTTTCCAGATCTACATCTACCTCCTCAATCTTTCCCAACTACCCAGATAATCAAGAGATATCCAGTGGAGTTTGATCTTCCTGCCAGGGTCCTCATTTTTAAAAGAAAGTGACCATCCTTGTAAGCATGAAATATCCGAAGTTCTTACATTAAGGGTCTGGGCCTCATGAGTCCCTTATCCCAAATGCTGGACTCTTGACCAGCCTGATTTTGTGTAATTCTTATGTAAACAACTTCAAATATTCTGATACTTCAATAACTACTGAACTTATGAGTTCAGTAATCTTGTGTTCAGAATCCTGCAGTTCAGTTGAATCATCTACAACCACTGCTTCTCACAATCTTTCTCTTCCATGTTTTATACTGGTTCATAAACCCTGGAGTTCTGAGTGATATAGAGGTCCCATTTTTTACTGAATACTCTCAGTCACTTTTTTGCTGAATTTTGGACACTTACCAGTTTTTTAAGTGATTGCCATCCACATTACAAAGAAACTTCTATATTGAGGTCTGGAGGCACAGGGATACAGATTTAGATAAAAGATCTGATAATTTGTCCATTAGCATAATAATAGTTACAGCTTTACTCTTGAAGCTTGTGAGCCCTCCTAACCATATACTAAGTTATAGTGTGTGCCCTCATGTGGAACAGGGTTAAATTTACTCACAAAGTGGTTGCCCTCCTGATGGTGTGCCACTATCACATCGTAGGAACGCCACGCCACGAAAGTCAACACTATGCTTTACAGTGTCCATAGCTGGGTAAGACTGGTTGCTTTGCTTTTCCCCCATAGTAGCCTGCATAGCACGTCCAGAATCACAAAAACTGAGGCCAATTTTAAGTCCCATCCTTAGTAGTCCACTTGCTCCCCCAAGGCTCAGGCTTTTAAAGGGTACACAACATTCTAAAATGACGCTACCATCTGGGAATTGGCCTATAGGAAAACATTTAACATTCAAATCGTGCACTCTCTTTTTATATTCAGGTGTTTAGATAGTGTTCTAGCAGTTCAAACTCTTAGATTTTTTTAAATCAAGTGCTCAGTTTCCTGCAGAAGGAGGGCTTTTCAGTGCTTCTTGCTTGATATCTATACTCTCTCTAATATGTTGAGTTATGTTTTTTTATTACTGTTTGGTTTTGTTTTGTTTTTCAGTGATGGGAGTAGAAGCTTAGATTTTACACATGGATACCTCTGATCTGGATGTCATTTCATATATATTCCCACGAATTTTCTTCTGACTTGCTTGTTAGAGGTTGTTATTCACAGTGCTTGCACTACCATCTTTTTCGATGTGCTACTGTGGTTACCATTAATACTGTTAGATTGAGTTATGTCACTATACCACCGTTTTGTTGTTGTTGTTGTTCTCTTAATGCCAGGTAGATCCCATAGCTTGTTATCATTTTATACTCTGTATAAGCTATCCTGCAATCAATAACCGCCTTTCAGATGCTTTGTCCACTTTCAAGCTCAGGCCAGCTGGTGATGACATGAGAGCCATCTTGCCCATTCATGACTTTTTAGAATAACAACCAACACTACAAATTGTTGGTTCAACTTTCCTTGAGCATGAACCCTCGTCTCCAGCAAGACTTAACTGTGTGAACATTAACTTCACCTCTCTGGGCCTGGCCTTATTGTCGTATGTGAAAATGTTATCACCCTCCTGTAATCCTGATACAACTTCTTGTAAGAACTATAAAGATAATATCTAAAATAGCATCTGCACACAGCAGGAACAAAGAAAATTTTGCTTGTTCTCTTCTTCTACTCTGAAAGTTTCTTATCTGAGCAGATCTCTGGTTTTGATCTTTACAATGAGTTTCTAAGATTAGAAGAATAACAAATATTATGCATTTAAAACAATTACAGCATAACACAAGATAAGTATAGCATCTATTTTAAGAAGTAATATATAATGATGGAAGGATTAGCTGTATCTTATTTTCCTAAATGTAGACTCATCATAAATAAACAGAAAACAATTTATGCTGCTGTTTCATTTCTGGATATTTACATGTACCATGTGAAAAATACATTATTCTTTTTTGAATGTGTATTGGAGCATGTGAATGTGTGCATATAGATTTTTTTATAACTGTGGTTTCATATTTGAATCAGTGAGTTTATCAAGTATATGTGCATGTAGATTTTCATGTGTGTGGAATTACATGTGTGTGGGTCTATGTGCACATAAATTCTGGAGACAGATATCAGATGTCTTCAGTCACTTTCTGCTTTATTTACCAAGGCAGATAGTATTCTTGATTCTCCAGCTGCCCTGTTTCCCAAATTGAATTATCAATCTAGTTCTGGGGGTCTTTTTCTCTACCCCTCAAGCATGAGAATTATAGGTGATGTGTTATAATCACCCACTTTTATATGAGTTCTGAAGATCTGAACATTGGCATATCGTGCTGGCTAGTTCTGTGTCAATATGACATAAGCTAGTGTCATTTGAGAAGAGAGAGAGAATTGAAGGAATGCCTGCATAAAATTGTCCTGATTTTTTTTATTAATAATTCATGTGGTCAGATCCAAGTCATTGAGGATGGTGATACTCTTGATCCCTAGAGTGTATAAGAAAACAAACTGAGAAAGCCACAAAGAGCAAGACCGCAAGCAGCATCGCTTTATGGTGTCTTTATTTGTTTCTGCTTCTGAGTTCCATTATGGAGTTCTTGCTCTGACTTCCCTTGTATACAGCATACCATAAGATGAAATAAATCCTTCTAAGGTTGCTTCTTCAGTGAGGTGTTTTATCACAGCACCAGTGCCTCTCACTAATACACAGGCCAATCCTTTGTCCATTGAGACATCTTCCAGTCTAGCACTCCTACTCTCTAAGTGTTCTTCTCAAATTTGGAAAAGAATCAGAAGCTTCGGAAAACGTTTCCTTAATTTCTGAGGTCATTATACAAAAATCATCATAAAAGGTGGCAAATAGTCATCTGAAAGACAAAGAAAGATCTCACAAGTCACCTAACATGTTGTACATAAGTCTTGAACTTCTAGTCCAGAAAATAATAGCAAATCATTTAGTTTTTGATATGTAAATCTTAGAAAACAAGTGCAGTCGTCATAGGGAGAAAAACTGGGTTATTGTCAGTATGAAGAGAGCTCCAGAACCAGTAGAGTCAGACAAGTAATTGAGTCAAAGAAGAGGGATTATTCTTTAGATACTGCATGGTGGCTTGGGTTTCTCATGACCAAAATGAATGAAAACTGAATCTTGCTTCCATGTTAGCAAATGCATTAATGTAACTTTGGCCTTGGTATGTTCAGAATGGATATTTGTTATGTGACTTTGAAGACAGTGTCTAAGTCCCAATATGAAGATATTTAAGGAAACCAAGATGCCATTATTAACAGTTTCAGCATGTGTCCTAGCAGTGACCTCAGGAGTACAACAGGATTTCTCTAAAGCATCTAGAGATAACAGTTGCATCATAGTGTTCACTAGATATTAAGGACTCCTTATATTCACGGAACTGTAGATATTGGAGAAAAATGGGATATCTAAAAAGGGTCATGGGAATGTCATTACTAAAATTTACAGGAATCTTGCTAATCAGAAAGCTTATAAATGGGGGCCAGAACGATAGTCACTCTGTAAAATACAGGCTTTACAACCATGGGGACCTGTATGTGGATGCATAGAACATGTGAAAAACTGGGTATGGCAGCGTACTTCCGTATCCTCAGTGTAGTCAGGGGAGGAGGACAGACAGATTCCTGGACTGTATCGTCTAGACAGGACATCGGAATCAAAGAGCTTCAGTCTCAGTGAAATACTCAGTCTCAAAGGCAAGGATAGTGATAAATAAAGATACAGAGATAACCCCCTGCTTCCGTGTGCATGTGCACCACAATGTACAGATACAAACACTGATATTAGCTTGTATATAATACACACACAAAATTACACAAAAAGGCTGCAACTCAAAGCCAGGTACAATTCTAAAAGAATTGAAGCTAATATGCCTAGTATATATGTGTTATGGAATAAACTAATGTCCATTATCTACAAGCAGTTGAAGTATAAGGTCATATTAAGGTAAAGGGCATATATTTCAGTCATTGCATCCATACAATCAGATCACCCATGACAAAGGACTGGGCTCAGTAAACATTTACTGAGTGCTTATATATTTTCCTCCTGTTAGAAATACACAGAGGTCCTGAGTTATAAAGAGACTTATCAAATTCCATAGAGTATATCAATAACAGAGAAATGACTGAAAACATTTGACTTCCATTATAATCTTGAACTCAAAACTTGTATAGACATTTAACTTCATTTCTCAAGTTGCATCTATATCAGAGTATTTCAACATTCTGCCAATGGATGAGCACAGTGATCTAGTGTGACAAATCCTCGTTGCCTCTGCCCCTGTGCAGAGGGAATTTGCCATCTTCTGTGATCATCAGGCTGGCAACATCAATCTGGAAGTGTGTTAATGACACTGACCTGAATCTGTCACATCACAAGGAAGTCTTTCACAGCATCAGGGATGTGCTGCCATATAAAGGCTTAATAGTAGAAGAAACTCCCTAATAAGCTGATTAAAAAATAAATTTTTGAATTCCTGAATATGAACTTTCAGACATCTGATATGAGATGAAGTGAATGGAAGCATGATGAAGTATAAAGCATGACTCCTGATGTGTCAGGGATGCCCATTCTCAGACCACGGTACATCCTTCACTGCTGTCAGAGGCAAGGCCTGACCTTGGCATGCTTCTCTTTCAAACATTCCTTGGTTCTATTGAGGAGTCTATTCAGTAAATGAGTGAGAAGGTCTTTGGTTAGCATTGTGACAAGCGCCTTTCTCTTCAGGGCCAGTGAACCAGAAAACCCATTTTACTTACACACCTGACTGAGTCCTAGGTCCAAATGTCTAATTGTTCAAGGAATACGAAACAGGATGGGCATAATCACTCATATTTCACAGAAAAGAAATCTGGCTCTCAGAATGTCTGTGTCCTTAATACTTTAGAAAACAGGACCCCTAAAACTCCCTAAACCTCAAGCTCATGCTGTGGAAACCATCATTCATTTCATCTACTAAAGCATGTACTTGAGTACCTACTATGGACTTAGAATTTAGTTTTGATTGCTTGTTACCTCAAAGCAAAAAGAAAGATAAATGAAAAAATAGTTCAATATTTTTTATTGACCTTTGTGCTGAAAGAAGACATGGGTTACGCAACCCATGAACACTTCAAAAAAAAAATCAAGACTTTCCTTTGCTTAACCCCTAGAAGACAATCTCTGAGACAATGGAATGACCTGCTTTGTAAGAGTATTTTTATATGTACAGTCCCTTGATCCTCAGTCTATCAGTTTGACAGACAGTTTCTGTTACTTGGTGTTATAAACAATGAACATTTGTTTTTGCCCTGGAATTCAACAGTCAATGTGGCTGAAGCTAATCATGCTGCTACATTTTGCCTGCATGGAACTGATCTCCAGTGAGAAAGACAAACCAATGTTCATGTATGTGTCCTTAGGTGGAAACATTTCCTGGGTATTGACCAACAATAACTAGGAGAAATGAATGTTCTTTGAAGTTTCACAAGGTGATGATCCGTGTGTGTTTCTGGTCTCCCTTGAACTTTATCTGTGCATCTTTTTCCCTCACGCATTTTTAGTTTTTACGTTTTTCAGAACAATCTTGACATTATTTTTGAGAGCATTTTGAGTTTCTGCATTCATTCTTGTAAATTATCAAGATTTAGAGCAGTTATGGTATCCCATAGCACAGTAATCCATTTCTCTCTATCCTCCACAGCCTGAGAGTACTTACCTGACAGAGTCATTGTGTGACTAGGAGACTCTTATTTCCTGTAGTCTACTGTCTTCAGAATAATGTTGCACTGGGTATAGTGTCATTTGTGTTCAAAATCTTTGATACTGAAGAATAGAAACTCAAATTTTGCTGGTCATATGGATGATGGAGATGCCAGAGCATGTGTCTGAGGAATAAGTCATAATGCCCCTGATTATTTCTCCATGGAAATGGATATACCCAAACAATCAGACACAACCTTGAAGTCTAATGGCCTCTGTTTTCGGGAGCTATGCCTCCATCTTAAGATGATGACACAGCAAAGCTGTGGGCAGATGGCAGAGGAAGAGAACTGTCCTTTTCAGTGGACTAGGAGGAGTGGCTGGCAGAAGAGGGAGGAAAGATGGGACCAGGAGGAGTTGAGAGAAGGGCTTCAATTGGGATATACAATGAATAAATTGTGAAAAAAAATAAAATTTAAAAATAAAAAAAATGATGACACATTAGAGAGAAAACTAGACTAGTGCACTGATCTCTAAATAGGCAGATACCAAAAAGGAAAAGTCACCTTTACTCTCAGATGCAACCGTCAGAACATGGGCTCCATTTTCTTCTGAGGAATAAGTGAATAGGAAAAAAAAAATGCATGGGTCAAGCTTTTAATTAATGGTGCCTTCTTTTCAGGGCCAGTGATCTGGAAGAAAGAAAATTGCTTGGAAAATGTAGGAAATAAGCATCACTACTAGCACAGGAACTCTCAGTGTTCCTGTAGTCAAAGTATGTTCACTGACATTAGTCTACGCTGACCCCATGGCAAACAAAGCTTTTTACTTGGTAACTTAAAAAAATCTCAGGTCTTGGTGATAGAAGATGCTGCAGTTGTTTAATATGAAATTAGCTCCAAATAACTTTCATTGAACGTAATTAATAGCACATATTTAGTGAAAACTATCTTCATCCCTGAAGACCTCAGACTATTTATCAAACCAATGTATGATATTTAAGATAAGCATAAACCTCTAATTATTGTAAATTGTTCCACATAAAATCAAAGCACAGCCAAATGCTCAGATCTGGCTCTGTCAACTAATTTTTATCCCCATCCCAGCCATGTCCTTTACTGGAGATCCTATAAATAAAAAGCTATCCTGAAACTAGGAATTGCTTCAATTTCTTCAGTCACTTATTCATTTACTTGTTTAATAAAGTAAATAAATTTTTAAAAATAAATTTATATAAAAATATATTTAAAAAAGAGTTTATCCTTAGATTTAGAAATAGGATATGCTGGTGCTGACAAAGCAAGTAGGCCAATGTCCTAGAATCAAAACTAGAAACATTTGCTACATACAGAGTATAGTTGAGGGACTGGTTCTTTTTGGTGGTTAACTAGCTCTAATTTGTATTTCAAAGTATCTATTCTTACTTTTTCAATTACATCAATTCATTTTCATGTTCCAACATCCACTTATGATCCTGTGAACTCTTACTTATCAACAGCCTTAACACTATGAGAGATAAGATGTTCTGCAGAACAGCATTTCTATGATCCCTGATTTCAAGGATGCTCAGCTTAAGCTGGCTCCTTTTTCAACTCATTCTGTTGCAATGGTGTTGTTAATGGAGCTGAATTTGTGCTTCTAGAAGCACAGAGACCATACCTCCTAACATTATCACATGTGCTAAAATTGCTCACCTAAGTATGGATACAACTTATCCACTTCCGGATTTTCAAGGAAAAATTTAATTTCCTAAAATTGTCTTACTGATTTCTTAAAATGTGCTTGGAACTGGCACTCTGTTGATGCACATATTAATTGTTACTCTCTTGTTCTTCATTGCAAGGTTATTTATCAGGAAGAAAAAAATGCTTGAAAAAGCTAAATCAAATACACACCAATCTCATCCATTCAGATTCCACTAATTCAGCCCAGACCCAAAACATATTTGAGTTATCTAGAAGTAATACAAAATTCTACGTAAATTTACTGTAGAAACAAGATTTGAGGGAGAGAACAATGTTGCCCTTGATCCAAACATGGTGTTGTTAAATACATTTAGGCATTCCAGAAGGTCCCCAACAGGTAAACAATATATTGTATGTTTTGTTAGCCCATTGATGAGAAAGTCTTGCTTGTCATGAAATATTTTTCTATGTGGCAGTTACTTCTTTATTTTGTTATCTGCAAAAATGATGCTGTATTTAAAATAGTTAACAATATCATTCATTTTCATAATGTTAACTATAACAGAAACATTGTGTATTTATATATAAATACATATAGGCATTCTTTAAAATACAGTAAAAGAATCTTTTTTTAAATTTTTTTATTTAACTTTTATTAATTACACTTTATTCCTTTTGTATCCCCCCATAAGTCCCTCCCTCCTCCCCTCCCGGTCCCTCCCTCCCCCCCTTTCTGCATGCATGTCTCTCCCCAAGTCCACTGATAGGGGAGGTCCTCCTCTC
>REGO01000584.1:191437-231798 GCA_010120015.1 Rhombomys opimus | reverse complement strand
GCTGACCCTGAGTGCAGTGCTTAGCCTCGCATCCTGAGCGTAACATTTTAGCTTTTTATGGTAGCCAACCATGCTTGGGGATACTGTCTTTCTTCAATGGCTGTAAAGGCCTGAATGATCATGGCTGCATTACACTGTTGTAGGATTAAAAGTGAATTTTACACTGTTACAAATTAGCAAATATTTTCTGCAATGAAATTTCATTATCATCAATAGAAAAATGTTCAAAAAAGAATCACTATTTGTTTTAAATGATTGGCATATATTTTTCACCCACAACCAAATACTATATGTTATGTAAATTAGGTCATACTCATCACCCAGCATTTACAAATAAAACAGACTTAGTGGTAGTATGAGCAAATTACATAAAACCCAGCCAAAAATTAAACTTCTGATCTTTCTACTGGAACCAACATGGCCCCAAATTAAATTGAGAATAATAAATAATCCAAGTTTACTCCTTCTGGATCAGGAGCTACTTACTATAGATTCTCTTCGTATTTTGACAGGATTGTGTTAGGATATGTAGAGTGACGTGTTCATCCTTCCCTCTGTGGGTTTTTTAATGACCCCAAAGTGTCATGTACAAACTAAGGCAATTCACATAGAGCATTGGTGGCCTATGTGGTTACTCAATTGTATCAAAGCTGTAACTAGTCCTAAATATAACCAACAATCCTTCTCCATCTAGTCACAGTGACAATTATCACATTGATATGTTTAATAACTTATGTGTACCAGGTAAAATTCTGTAAATATTACAGATGACTTTATATTTTTAACCACATATCATTCACAGATTGATTTTCAGGGATCTGAACAGACAAAGTTTTCAGACATGGTGTTTTACAGAGGAAAAATTCCAACACACCTTTACCCAACATGAAGTTTCTCCTTTGAACACCACACAGCCTCGCCTACTCAAGAACAGCAGTCAGGACATGCTCTGGCTGCCTCAGGAATCTACAACAGCAGGTGTGTTAACCCTAAAGCGCCCTTAGACTTTGCTGTTCATTCTGAACCTTCACTGCTTTATTCCCCAGAGAAGCATGGAGTTTACTGGACCCTGATGGCTCCCTGAGACACTAGAACGTTATTTTGATTAAGAGAAGATGTATTGTTAAGAAAGGAAGGCGTGCTGATAGCAGAAATGTTAAACTCCCAGCCCCAGTGCAGTTCTCAACTAAATGTCGGAGCTCTAACTTCGTGTTTCCCTCCTTTAACCCTTACCTTCTGGAAAATAATGGAGATATATGTCTGCTGAGAAAAAAATCAGGTAAAGTTTTTGTACTATATCAAAAATATCTTTTTATCAATATAATATGTAATTAAAATTGCCTTCATCTTCATAATCAATTGTCCCCAAAGGTTTAAACATACAATTCAGAATTCTCAGAAATAGGTAGGGCAGGGTTGTAATTTGTCATAAACACTAGTAAACTTAAGGGGACTTTTAAAAACAAGGACTTGAGCTAGAGGGATAGCTCAGCAATTAAATCCCTTGTTGCTCCTTCAGACGACCTCAATTCTATACATGTCTGCATCATGGCGAAGAACCCTGTAACTCCAGGTCCAAAGGACCTGGGTAGTATAACATATGTGAATATGGAAGGAGGAAATACTGTGGGCAGCAAAGTTGAAATACACATAGCATACAGAATTGGTGGAAAGGGTGAAGGGTGTCCATCAAAACTAAGGATATACGAAAAGCCACATGAAAACTAATTACTTTATAAGCCAACATTTGAAATAAGTTTTTATTAAAGTTATATTTTTATATTTATTATAGTTTATTTACTTTTTATCCCAGCTGTAGCCCCCTTCTTCATTCCCTCCCAGTCTCACCCTCCCTCCTTCATCTCCTCCCTGCCCCTCTTTAAGTCCACTGATAGGGGATGTCCTCATCACTTTTCATCTGACCCTAGTTTATCAGGTCTTATCAGGACTGGCAGCAATGTCCTCCTCTGTGACCTAGCAAGGCAGCTCCTCCCTCTGGGGTGAGGGAAAAGTCAAAGAGCCAGACACTGCTAAAACTCAAGTGACAACACATGCTGGAGAGGTTGTGGAGAAAGGGAAACTCTCCTCCATTTTTGGTGGTAATGTAAACTGGTACAACCACTTTGGAAATCAATCTGGCACTTACTCAGAAAATTAGGAATAGTGATTCCTCAAGATTCAGCTATACCACTTCTAGGCATATATCCAAAAGATGCTCAAGTACACAACAAGGGCATTTGTTTAACCATGTTCATAGCAGGTTTATTTGTAATAGCCAGAACCTGGAAACAATCCAGATGTCCCTCAATGGAAGAATAGATACAGAAATTGTGGTACATTTACACAATGGAATACTACTCAGCAATTAAAAACAAGGAAATCATGAAATTTGCAGGCAAATGGTGGCAACCAGAAAAGATCATCCTGAGTGAGGTATCTCAGAAGCAGAAAGACACACATGGTATATACTCACTTATTAAGTGGATACTAGATCTATAAGATAGGATAAACATACTAAAATCTGTACATCTAAAGAAGCTAAACAAGAAGGAGGTCCCAGGGTAAGACGATTAACTTTCACTTAGACAAGTGGGATGGACACTGAAATAAGTTTTAAAAGAGGATTTTTTAAAGCAGCAGTTTGCATAGGTGAATAGAAGATCACAGAATCCACATAGTATAATGAAAATCCCAGCATTATATTGGATAGCCTTCTATTAGTTTTTGGCCATGGAAGTCCCAGAAGACTACCTCCTCTACAAAACAGGTTGTTGTCATTAGTCTTGATAGCCAACCAGATCTAGATACTGAGATCCTATTTCATACTTTGGATCACACATCACACACTTTGGATATTGGTCTTAGAGAAATTACCTTGCAGTTTAGCTGAAATCAACCAGATGACGGCTTTCATAGTGACAGATGTTTCTAAGTAAGCAACTGGGAAAGAAAAACCATCAGTGGTGTTACTCTGCTTTGGAGTGTGGATACTACAATACCAAAATGCCCAGAAGAATAAGAGAGGCATGGCTGTCACACAAGTCACCAATTACGATCTGAGGACTGTTTCACAGGAGGGAGCATACACTTGGTACAGTAAGCTGGTCAAAGGCTAAAAGATGAAGATGAGATTCTAGAAAGGTGAATTCATTGCTTCTATTTTGCTAAATAAATATGTTATCAAGTTTATTGTTAAATATTTGTGTGTATAACTGTGTATTAGTGCTTTCCTGAGCCTTAGTCAGAGAGATTTCTTTTTCTTGAAATGGTGACTAATGCACATGGTTGAGCACACTGAAGTGGACAGGGACAGAAGAAAAAGGAGGGGAAGTTGAGTAGAGGATGGACATGAATCTTCAAGGAATTAGGGAAAAGAGTCGGGGCTGAAAATCATCAAAATATATAGTGTGCATGTATGAAGTTGCAATAATTAAAATTATAACAATATTATCTTAAAAAGAGTAGAGGTTTTTGAGAAGGAGGAGAAAATGTAGTTTAAGGCATCCATAAATACCAACAACAAGATGGTAGAGGGTGGGTTTAGAAAAACAATATAGAGCAATATGGAAAGGAAAAAGAATAAAATTGTTCAGAAATTGCTACGAGGTACAGAAAAAAGCATACATTTATTTGAATTTGATTAATATTGCGGAAGAATAGAAAAGTTAGATAGAAAACAATGTCTTATAAGAGAAAAATATGCAGAATTAAATGAAGAAATCTGTCTAAAAGTGAATGCAACATATCTTAGAAAAATTAATTGAACAAACATCGGTACAAAATATATTTAATGTTAAAAATAGTAGTGAAGATTATTATGTTTTAAAGGAAACAACAAATGTCATCTAAAGGAATTCAGGTGCCAATTTGCTGATTATACACATGTTGCCTACTGGGAAGGGGATGAAGAATGCAGAAGCTACCTCTCTTAATCTTTATAAAAAAAAGTTTTGGAGATAATATGTTGACCTGTAGCTCTGATTGGCCTTAAATTCATAGTGCTCTTCCATTTCCCTCCTGGAAGCTGGATTACAGGCATTTTTTCAACTTTTCTAACCTTGTTTTTCTGGGCAATTGTCACAGCTAGAAGACAGTGGAGCACTGTATATTAACTATGCCTACCTGATTCAAGAGAAAGGAAGGGTGACCCAAAGACTTTATACCATACAAATTTGGATCTCAAAAATAAAGGCACCCCAAAGCAATTTTTATGCACTTTATACATGGTAGAACTCAGAGCAAATGCCACCCATGAGCCTTACTTAAAAAAAGAGATGATCATAAAAGCAATTCAACCACAAAATGAAGCAAAACAAACTGTATAAAATGGAAGTACATTGGCAGCAAAGGTGCTATATAACAAACTTCTTAACTTCTTTTAATTTAAAGCTGAGTCCAAAGGTAGCTAAAATTTTGTAGTGTTAAAATTACTATGTATTATAAACTGGAAATTTATATTAAAATGAAAGAACAAAACTGAAAATGATATTAATGATAGAGCTAAAATTTAAAAGCCCTGCCTTTAATATGACAAGGTGAATTACTGCATTAAAAAATTCTACGCATACCATGAAGTTGGAAGTTAAAGAAAGTGCATCTGAGAATTCTAAAATATTGAACAAAGATATACTATCCAAACAATATTAACTCAGAAACCAAGGTATAAACACAAGCTAAATAGAGTAAAACTTATTAAATAAAAACAATGTTATACTGATATAGCCATGAAGGCATCATTCTTTCTAATGTCCATTAGAATTCTTGTCAAGAAAACTATAGAAAATCTCATAATTAGTAGACAAAAACAATTTCTGTAGGACTTGCTAAATAAACTCATAAATTTTAAAAGATCCATTAAGCAGACATTTAAAAGTACCTAGTTAAAGAGATCTGAGTTAAATATATACAGACTCAAGGAATACCAAATACCTACTGTTTACATGTGTCATGGAACTTGTGTGTATCCCAGTCTTGAGGTTGTCATTTATTAATACTTAAACAATGATTAAAGCTAAGAGAAAACGCTGATGGAAAGAAGGCTCAGCTAATAAGGATATGATGCACTAACTCAAGGAGAGGAGTTTGTCATCACAGAACCACCTAGGATTCTGCTCCAGGAGATCTGGCACCCACTTCAGGCCTTTGTCTGTACCAACTCTCTCTCTCTCTCTCTCTCTCTCTCTCTCTCTCTCTCTCTCTCTCTGTCTCTCTCTCTCTCACACACACACATGCATTCTGCCCACAGTTTGGGCTATTAAGTCTAAGCTTCAGCTGTGATATCTTGGTCAGTAGAGACTTTCAGAGGCTGGCTGTGGTAGGTTCAAAAAACTGGGCCCTAGGAGCAGTGAAGAGACTAATGCCCCAACCAAGGACCATGAATGGGGAGGACATAAAACCACTGCTCAAATGTAGCACATAGATTCAGTCTCCAAGTAGGTTCCGTAGTAAGGGGAGCAGGGGCTGTCTTTGGTATGAACTCATTGGAAGGCTCTCTGATCATCTCCCCACGAGGAGTCCAGCCAAGAGGAAGACAATACAGCCAGTCCTGATAAGATCTGATGGGCTGGGGTCAAATAGAAGGGGAGGAGGACCTTTCCTATCAGTGGACTGGGGAAGGGACACTGAGAAGAAGAGCCAAGGAGGGTGGAACTGGGAGAAAAGAAAGGGGGCCACCGCTGGAATACAAATTGAATAAATTGTAATAAATGATAATAAAATTAAAAATAAAGAAAGATGAAAGATAATGTATTTGATCTGAATGTAAACAAAATGGGCTGAAGATAAGACATTCATAAATTCCATCTATCCCAGCCTCTAAATAATTCTTGTCACAAGAAGGAAAGCACAACAGAAATTGTTGAGTATGTAGAAGACACAAATAATGAAGATGCCAAATATAAAGCCATAGAGAAAGGGGTAATTATGTTTAGAGCAAAATTCCAACTAAAATAAAGATTACTCTGTTCAAAACATAAAAATAAATTAATTAATCATTTCTCTAAAGGATTGAAAAATGAAAACCAAAATAAATGTAAGGAAAACAAGGTGAGAATTAATAAGTAAAATTAAAATTAATTATTTGAAAATAAAAACTACAGGATTAATGAATGTAATAAAAAGGATTTTTTATGTGGGTAAATAGGTTATTCATTAACTAATTAGAAATGTGTGAAATTGTGTTGGAGGTAGTGTAAATAAAGAAAAAAAGACAATACTGACATTAGAAAAAGGATAGAATAAAAAACGGACAATATTTTCTCTGACTCTTAAATGCATACATTAAAAACTTAGTTAATAGAATGTGATTTTACCTTATTACTTAAATGAATAAATTACATTTGAGACATATTTTCTGGGAAATAAAAGTCCATTCCAGTTTAAATATAACATTACCATTAAACTTTATATAAATAAACTAAAAGGAAATATCCTCATAATTATCTGAATACTCAATAAGTATAACATTTATTCATACTTGAAACATTTTGTGGGTCTAAAATGGTCTCACTAAGCAGTCCAGGAAGGCCGTTGCCTACTTGATCCTGCTTTCTGAATTCTGGGATTATATAAATGAACACCACACCTGTTTTCGTTGATATTTGTTTGTTTTATTTTGTTGCTGATTTTGTTATTCATTTCCTTTTAATGTTTAAGAAAATATTAAGCAGACTTTTCCTTTAGTGGTATTCTAATCAAAAGTTGGTGAAGTTTGAAAGAGAACATTAACTTAAAGATCAGAAAAAGGAGAAGACAGTGCTGGCTGCTGCTAAACCTAGACCTGGGGTAGACCCGAATGATAGGTGAAATAAACTAGATTAAAAGCCAATGAAATCATTCCTAATGATATCCTGCTAACCTTGTAAGTAGGTGCCCTTGTCCAGTTGTCATCAGAGAGTTTTCCTCTGGAAGCAGATGGGAGTAGATGCAGAGACCCATAGACAGATGTTATGTAGAGAGTCAAAATTGGAGGTCTCTATCTGGTTCCTCCTTTTAAAATTAGGGGAACTCTCTGAAGGAGGAATAGAATTCAGATGAGGAGGACACCAGGAGAACAGGGCCCACCCATCTACTAAGCAGGGCTTGTGTGTGCTCACAGAGATAGAAAAGCCTGCATGGGTCCTCCTTGTCAGTTAGCTTCCTTAAGTCTGTAGATTTTAGTATGTTAATCCTGTATATCCTATATAGTATGGCTAATATCCACTTATAAGTGAGTATATACTGTTTGTGTCTCTTTACTTCTGGGATACATCCCTCAGGATTATCCTTTCTAGTTCCACTTGCCTGCAAATTTTACAATATCCTTACTTTTAGTAGCTGAGTAGTATTCCATTGTGCAAATGTACCACAATTTCTGTGTTCTTTCTTTGGTTGAAGGACATCTGGGTTTTTTCAGATTTTGGCTATTACTAACAAAGCTGCCATGAACATAATTGAACAAATGTCCTTATTGTATGTTTGAACATTTTTCGGATATAATTCTCATTCAGACGAAAAACAGGACACTGGAAGTGTTAGAAGACAAGACAAGACATTACCACGGATGTCCTCTAATAGATTGCAATCACCAGGGCATCGAAGCAGATGCAGAGACTCACAGCCCAACTTTAGACAGAGTGCAGGTAGTCTTATGGAAGAAAGGGGATATAAAAGGCCCAGAAGGGGACAGGAGCCACACAAGGAGACCAACAAAGCCCAAAAGAGCAGGCATCAGGGGGCACTTCCGAGACTGATTCGTCAACCAAAGACCATACAGAGAGAGGACCAAGCCCTCCTGTATGCTCAGATGCTGACTACAGACAGCTCAGTCTCTTTGTGGGTTCCCTAGTAAGAGAAGAGACAGTCTCTGACTTGAACTCGGTTGCCTTCTGCTCGATCACTTCTCCCTGTTTGGGCAACCTAGCCAGCCCACAGAGGCGATCCAGGACTCCTGGTAGGACCTGATAGGCTAGGGTCAGACAGTGGGGGAGAAGGACTTCCCCTATCACTGGACTAGGGGTGAAGTATAGGTTAAGAGGGAGAAAGTATGAGACCAGGAGGAGAAGTATTTTGAATACTTTTATAATAAAGTCATAATAATAAATATATAACAGATGTTTTATCTTAATATCTTTATTATTATTATGATGTCTTCATCTTAATAAATGTATAATGATAGATGTTTAGGCCAAAATATAAGTTAATACTAATTTAAATAGCATACACTGTGAACATGTATTGAAACATTTTATAAAAGATCCTATTAGTAAATATGACTTTTATGGATATTTCATATTGTGAAATGTAAGTTTAATTTAGCTATTTCTAGTTGGTCTTTGCTTACACTCAAAAGTTACTTCTCATTTTTCCTTAATGAATATACATTCACTTTGCAAATGAATGAATGAGTGAATAATTAAGTAAATACATAAAATTTAATTTAAATTAAAATATCAGTAATTGGAAAGATCATTTCTTATTTTATGATGTCAGAAATTACCAAGACATGGGTTATTAAGCAAAAAAATAACATAAGTATTTCTACATAATATTTAGAATTATATCCATAATCAAAAAAAGATAAAAGGAGAAATTTAGATATAGAATAATTATATCTAATTTAGGACAAATAACTGAAGACTTTAATATAATTTAAATTTATTTTTTATAATTTATTTACTTTACACCCTGATTGTAGCTCTCTCCCTCATCTCCTCTCCATTCTACTCTCACTCCCTCATATCCTCTATCCACCTTCCCTATTCTGAAGGAACAGGGAGACCTTCTGCCCTACCATTAACCACAGCCTATCAAGTGTTACTAAGACTGCCTCCAATTTTTTTCTCTGTGGCCTGGCAAGGGACCCCACCCACCCACCCAGGGGGAAGTGATTAGAGAGCAGGCGACAGAGTCCATGTCAGAGACAGTCTCTTCTCCCCTTACTAGGGAACTCACATGGAGACTGAGCTGCCTATTGGCCACATCTAAGCAAGAGGTCTAGGTCCTCTCCATGCATGGTCCTTGGTTGGTGCATCAGTCTCTGCAGACTTTCATGGGCCCAGATTTGTTTGCTCTGTTGCTCTGCCCAAAGTCTGGCTGTGAGTCTTAGCATCTGCTTCAATTCCCTATGGGTGAATTCTTTCAAGGACATCTATCATAGGCTCCCATCCGATTCTCTCTCTTCAACAGCTCTGATGTCTATTCTATTTGCCCTTCTAAATGAGAATTATGCATTCTCCCTGGGGTCCTCCTTGTTATTTGGCTTCTTTAGGTCTGTGGATTGTAGTATGGTTATCCTGTATTATAAGGCTAATATCTGCTTATAAATGAGTAAATGCCAGGCATGTTTTTCTGGTTTTGGGTTACCTCACTCAGGATGATCATTACTAGTTCAATCTATTTGCTTTCAAATTTCAAGATTTCCTTGTTTTAGTTAGATGAGTAGTGTTCCATTGTGTAAATGTACCATAATTTCTGTATCCTTTCTTTGGTTGAGAGGCATCTAGGTTGTTTCCATATACTGACTATTATGAATAAAAATGGTATGAACATATAAGTGAAGTTCTTATGGAAAAGCACATAAAAACAAAATATTGAAAAGTGAGAAATTGCACAGAATATCAAATGAATTTCACAAAAAAGTCCATTTATGTTGAGACAGGACAACAGCTAAAGAAATACAGAAGAGTAATTTTATCACATTCTCTTATAATTAAAGAAAAGAGAATGAAAATAACAGCAAAGTAACTTTTTTCATTTGTTGTTTTGGCTGAGATTAAGAAGCAAACTAGTTATCCTCACTGCCTACTGAGAGATGGGTACACTGAGTGGGATTGGCTGATCTACTTCAAATAAAATCTGCACAATTTACCTATTCAGCAATTTCATTTTTTAAAAATCCCATAAATACTTTTGACCACATAGGTACAAAGATATTCTTTATATGTACTATCAAAACTCAATCAAATGAATTAAAGCATATCCATACAATGAATTTGCCACAGCTACTCCAAAGATGAAGTATTTTCTTCTATTCAACTGACAAAGGATTTCTGTCTGCATTCAGGGAAAAATAACAAAGGCAATATATCAAGCAATATTATAGTATGAGACCCACCTGTTTTTAGCAGATTTATACAGCATACATATACTAGCAGTTGCTTGGCAAAATATCCATGCACTATCACACATAAGCATTTACATCACACACACACACACACACACACACACACACACACACACACAAACTTCCACTAATACAATCACAGTCACATAGTTTACTTAACTGTTCTTTGGAAAGAGGAAAATAAGCCTGTTTTTACAAGAAACATATTTTCATTATTTTTTCGCCTAACTTCTTTCTGTATCTACCAATGGGTACAGATTTTTTAAATGTTTAAGAAATTCTTCTCTCATATGTTGCATTACTCAGTTTGCAGTTTATCCTTACTACCTACCCCCAAGCTTCCCCTACCCTTTTCTGTCCCCCAAATGAACAGCCCTCCCCACCTCTGAGAAGAGCAGGCCTCCCAGAGATGTCAACCTAACACTGCACACCAAACTAAAACAAGACCAGGCACATATCATCACCTCAAGGCTTGACAAGACAACCCAGTAGGAGGAAAAACGTCTCAAAAGTAGGCAAAAGAGTCAGGATCAATCCCTGTTCCTACTGGTAGGATTTCCAGGAGAGCACAGAGCTACTCAGACATAACATATATACAGAAGCCCTAGGTCAGATGATCTCTGCAGATTTCCATGGGTCTTAAGTAGTTGCTCCTGTGAGCTGTGTTCTACTAGTGTGTCCCTTAACCCCTCCGATTCCTCCAATTTTGCCTAGTCTTAATCCACAAGATTCCACAAAATGAAACTAATGCTGGAGTGTGATATATTGCATCTGCTCCCATCAGTTGCTCTATGGAGTCTGGTGTTTTTGAAGATGATTCTGCTATGCTCGTCCCAGCACACCTGTAAACAGGAGAGTCTGTAAGTTATAGGTTTTGTGGCTGGGTTGGTGTTCCAATCCTCCCGCCCCCTCTTTTTTTTTTAATTAATTACAGTTTGTGTCCCAGCTGCAGCCCCCTCCTTTGTGCTCTCAATCCCACTCTCTCTCCCATTATCTCCTCCCATGCCACTCCACAAGTCCACAGATAGGGGAGGTTCTCCTCTCCTTCCCTCTTACCTTAGTCTATCAGGTCTCATCAGGACTGGCTGCATTGTCTTCCTCTGTGTCCTGGTAGGGCTGCTCCACCCTCAGGATGAGGTGATCAAAGAACCAGCCACTGAATTCATGTCAGAGACAGCCCCTGTACCAATTACTAGAGAACCCACTTGGATTCTGAGCTTCCATGGGCTACTTTTCTGCAGGGATTCTAGGTTATCTCCATGCATGGTCCTTGTTTGGAGTATCAGTTTCAGAAAAGACCCCTGTGTCCAGATTTTTTGATTCTGTTGCTTTCCTTGTGGAGCTCCTGTCCTCTCCAGGTCTTTCTATCTCCCCCTTCTTTCATAAGATTCCCTGCACTCTGTTCAAAGTTTGGCTATGAGTCTCAGCATCTGCTCTGATTCCCTGCTGGACAGAGTCTTTCAGAGGCCCTCTGTAGTAGGCTCCTGTCCTGTTGCCTGTTTTCTCCCTCTTCTGATATCCCTCTCATTTGCCTTTCTGAGTGAGGATTGATTATCTTACCAAGGGTCCTCCTTTTTGCTTAGTTTCTTTAGGTGTACAGATTTTAGTATGTTTATCCTATCTTATAGGTCTAGTATACACTTATAAGTGAGTATATAGCATGTGTGTCTTTCTGTTTCTGGAATAGCTCACTCAGGATGATCTTTTCTAGTTCCCACCATTTGCCTGCAAATTTCATGATTTCCTTGTTTTTAATTGCTGAGTAGTATTCCATTGTGTAAATGTACCACGGTTTCTGTATCCATCCCTCTGTTGAGAGACATCTGGGTTTTTTCCAGGTTCTGGCTACTATGAATAAAGATACTACAAACATGGTTGAGCAAATATCCTTGTATATTTGAACATATTTTGGATCAATGCCTAACAGTGCTATAGCTCGATCTTGAGGTTGCACTATTCATAATTGTCTGAGAAAGTGCCAGATGGATTTCCAAAATGGTTGTACAAGTTTACATTCCCACCAGGAATGGAGGATGGTTCCCCTTTCTCCACATCCTCTCCAGCATGTGTTGTCACTTGAATCTTTGATCTTAGCCATTCTGGTGGGTGTAAGGTGAAATCTCAAGGTCTTTTTGATTTGCATTGCCTTGATGACTAAGCACATTGAACATTTCTTTAAGTGTTTCTCTTTCATTCCATCCGTATTTATCACCCTGCACAAAACTAAATTCCAACTGGGTCAAAGACCTCAACATAAACCCAGACATGCTAAATCTGTTAGAAGAAAAAGTGGGGAAGCACTCTTGAACTCATCGGCACAGAAGACAACTTCCTGAACAGAACACCAACAACACAGGCTCTAGGACAAATAATCAATAAATGGGACCTCTTGAAACTGAAAAGCTTCTGTAAATCATAGGACACTGTCGTCAGAACAAAACAACAGCCTATAGACTCGGAAAGGATCTTCACCAACGCTATATCTGACACAGGGCTGATATCCAGAATATATTAAAGAACTCACAAATTTAAAAGTAACAAATCAGGTTATCCAATTAAAAAACAGGGTACAATTAAAAAGAGAATTCTCAATAGAGGAACAACAGAAGTTTTAAGAGGCAAAATGGCTGCAGGGAATCTTATTAAAGAAAGGGGAGATAGAAAGACCTGGAGGGGACAGGAGCTCCACAGGGAAGGCAACAGAACCAAAAAAAAAAAAAAAAAAAAAAAAAAAAAAAAAATCTGGGCACAGGGGTGTTTTTTGAGACTGATACTCCAACCAAGGACCATTAATGATTCACGAAGATAATCTAGAATCCCTGCACAGAAGTTGCCCATGGCCGCTCAGTATCCAAGTTACCCTAATAAGGGAAACAGGGACTGTGTCTGACATGAACTTGGTGGCTGGCTCTTTAATCACCTCTCCTTGAGGGAGGACCAGCCTTACCAGGTCACAGAGGAAGACAATGCAGTCAGTCCTGATGAGACCTGATAGGGTAGGGTCAGATGGAAGGGAGGCAGACCTCCCCTGTCAGTGGACTCGGGGAGTGGCATGGGAAGAGATGATGGAGGGGCTACAATGTGATACAATGTGAATATTGTATACAATGTATTGGATACAATGTGAATAAATAATAAAAACAAATAAATTTAAGAAAAAGAGGCAAAATGCCATATTCCCATGAATATATAAAAGCTAGATGATGGGGCTGGAGAGATGGCTCAGTGGTTAAGAGCACTGTCTGCTCTTCCAAAGGTCATGAGTTCAATTCCCAGCAACCACATGGTGGCTCATAACCATCTATAATGTGAACTGATTCCCTCTTCTGGCAGGTGTAAATGCAGATAGAACACTCATATACATAAAATAAACAAATCTTTAAAAAAAAAGCTAGATGATATTTTGAAAGAATTCTTTATAGCTTATATAAATCAATTTTAAAATAACCAGAATATCTTATCTTGAATAAAAGAACTCAAAGATAAACTATGGTGCTTTACATCAAAATTAATTGGTTTTCTGCGGAGGCATTTTCCCACCTATCACCAAGCAAGGGTGATCTATATTCAGCCTTGAACGAGAAACCACAATGTGGGCATTATGCATTTATCCATGAGCCTTCGTGTCATTCTAATATGGGAATAATAATAATCATGGTACTAGTAATGGTAAGCCCATTATCACCTACCTCATAAAGTCACTGTACAAATTAAGTAAGAAAATGACCATAAAGTTTTATCACACTTCCTGACACAGTAATTACTTATGAAGCATTAGCAATAATCAAAGAGCAGAAGAAAAATGTCTTTAAAAGTCATGTCAGAGAGAGCAATAGGAAATTAGGAGAGGTTTGAGGCCAGTTGTGATCAAAAGAAAACAAAACAACACAAAATAAAAATAACATAACTGTGAGAACAAAACCAGGTTTGTTTATCTACCTGTTCTCCAGCGCACAGGACTTCCCCCGTGCAGTCTTCCACCCCTCTTCTCTGTGCAGTTTACTCTCATTTCTCACCTCACCAGGCAGAATGAAAGGTTCTAGGGCTTGCTGCCAACTGAGACAACATGGGCTAGGGGAGCAGTTTGGCTCAAACTGGCTGAATTCTAACCTCAGACCTAAAACGTACAGTGTGTGGCCAAAAGAAACTTATTTGGCTATATTTGCTAAGGAAATTTTTTTGATGAGATAATTTTTTATGTAGACATTAAGACACTTGCTGGGTTTACAGTCCAATACATAGAAATAACTCAGAAAAGGGACAATCTCCCCTGGATATCAGTAGTTACGTAGCTCCTCACTCTCACACCACATCAGCCTCTCACGTGTGGACTCCTCACTATACGTACTAGGAGTCCCTTAGTCCTCTTACATGGATTATTACATCAGCATTGTAATTGGCTTCCATATGTTCAAGTGGCCCCCTTCTTTTCCTTTATTTCAGATTCATTTTTCTAAAGTGTTCCTTGACCATGCCTCCTTGCTGTTTAAAATTCTTCTGTGAGTAAATAGGTCCCTATAAGCTTCTATATTCTTCCAACCCTATGGCATCTCTTTCCTTTATCTTTGTACTCATTCCTGATACTGTTGAGTATGACCCATTTTAGGAATTTTGGCCTGTGGAACATAATTTTACATTCCAGCTTAAATTGCCAACATTCTTTACAGGTAAAAATCCTTTCATTTATACTTCAGAGCATGTTGACTTTTTTCCCACATGTATATATCAGATTCAACTTCTGTAAACATTGGATGGAGAACTTCCTGTTGAACAAGAACTGTTATATTTATCATTATACTTTCATCACACTGAGTTATATCATGAAGTCCATGCAGGAGCAAGTGAACATGTAAAGTAGAACAATGGACTTGGTATGCCTCGTGGTACTCTTTTGACTCTTCCGCTAGGTAACTAAGGGAAGCACTAAATGCTAGAAGAGAAGAAATAGAATAAGTACTTTGATAAGCTGTTTTACAGTGTCTACAAAGGATACAGTGGACTTGTTAGGTTCAAGCCAAGAGATGGTCAAGGGTCATCAAGTGTTTGGCAATTAACCTCTTGAGCATGCGTCCCAACAATATGCAGTTCATTGCAGCCATCCATGTATGTGTTAAAACCAATGTAAAAATTGTGGCTATTATTGTCCGTAGGCCTATAGTTTATTCTGTGACCTTTAATGGGGATAAAAGGCCCTTCAACAAGAAAAATGATGGTTTTGCTTCTCAATCTTATTACATCAGTTTAAAAGATACTGAGGTACAGCACTTAGGTAGGTGTGCAGGAGTAAGCCTCCCCTTTATAAAAGAATCAATAGCTATCCACTAGCAATGGCTACAAAGTACCTTTTAAAACTAATAATTGTAGAAGGGCTGAATCCTTCATAATAAAAATCTTTAAAACCTTTATAAAATTCCTCTGTAAAGACATATTCCTGGGGAGACCTATAATTATTGAAAAGCCAGGAGAGAGCATCAGGCCATTTCACATAAACATGGATGGTGTAAACCTCTGCCAGGAAGCTGGGGATAGGTGAATAAAACCCAAATGGGAAAATGACCAGGATCAATTTTTCTTCCCAATGTATTTTATTGTATATAAGATATAAAGCATAAGCAGTTTCTGATTTCCCTCTAGACTCTGCTGTTTTTCTTTCTATTTTTTTTCTTCAACAAAAGTTATGTGGCTAACATTGAATTGCAAATTCAGTCTTTCAGATATGCATACCACATTCGGGCTCCATATGCTCATTTTGTGGTAGTTAACCCTATTTTTGTTTGACTGCTGCTTTATTCCCTTGGATTCTAAATTCAAGCATTAGTTGGCATTTGAATCTTCTATTATTTCTCTGCTATCTTAAAAATAGTAGTGGTGGGGATAATCACACTTCTTCATTCTTTGCTCAAAATATTGGGTTATTAATTTCTGTTCAAAATGCAAGTAAAAGAAAATTCTACTTTAAGCAAAGTTTTCCAAGGTTCTTCTTCCTAAACATCCAATAGGACTTGAACAAGTTTTCTTAATTTACTGCAGGGGCGGGAGGGGAGGGAGGGGCGGGGGAAGAACGACAGAATAGCAAGATTCTGGGTGGCTCTGGATGCCTTCTCCTTTAACACCCTACACTTGGTTTCTTTTTCTTTTCTTTTCTTTTCTTTTCTTTTCTTTTCTTTTCTTTTCTTTTCTTTTCTTTTCTTTTCTTTTCTTTTCTTTTCATCTTTTCTTTTCTTTTCTTTCTTTTCCCTTCCCTTCTCTTCTTCTCTTCTCTTCTTTTCTTGTTTCCTTTCCTTTCCTTTCCTTTTCTCTTTTCTTCTTTTCTTTTCTTTCTTTCTTTCTTTCTTTCTATCTTTTAATAAAATTATTGATTCTGAGCTTAAAGACTTTCTCTGTCTCTCTCTCTCATGTGTGTGTGTGTGTGTGTGTGTGTGTGTGTGTGTGTGTGTGTGTGTTAGGCATGTCCAATTAATAATTAGTAACTGTCTCAAGTGTTGTTTGGATCTTTAGATAAACTTCATGTTCAGGACAAAATAATGTTTTATATGATTAGTGTTGTCTATCATAAATGCAGGGTTAATATAGCTTGACTGACAAGATTTTGAGATTATGTGGCAGTAGTACTCTTCCAACCTGTGTGATCCTTCCTACCTTGGTAGAAAAGAAAAGAGCATCTCTTGTTAAGTATTTAAGAACTATGGGAAGTTGTACTCAATATTTCAGAGTGAGTTAACTGAACAAGGATGATTAACAGGTAGAAAACTAGACACAAATGATTGACCACTGCAAGAGAAAAGACTGCAGTGGATGGAAATGCTATGTGCCAACATGTAAGTAGGGTAACCACTGAGACAAAAGCTGAGTCTGCAGTTCATTCCCGTTGGTGTGGTGCTTGAAGGACAGTCATGTGAAAAAAAAGACATATTTATACCAGTCATGAAGAACTGTGTGAAAGCTTCTTTAAAAAATCTTATGTATATTGCATGTTGATATATTCTTCATCCATTGTCCACTATCAGAAAATTATTTCTTTGAATCTTCATAAACCTGGTGTTTATGGCAAGATTTTTAACATAAGAGATAGCATTGAGTATTATTTAGAAGACTATTGGGGTCTGAGCAATATGGATAATTTAAAAAGCAGTCCATCCCCTTAGATTCAGATTAATCATGGGCCTAGAACTTATTACTTCTAGTTCCTCATCATATAGCCATATAGTAATAGACATAGGAACATTTGGAATGAGACTAGTGCAAAGTAAAATGAGATTAAGTTAACTCCAGAATTCAGATGTAGAATTAAAAAATAGAATATAATATTTTAATATATTACATGTTAAAATAATAGTAATTTTCTATATCTTGAGTGAAACATAGTGCTACCACTAATTCTGTTTCATTTTTGCTTTTGTAATATGGCTATTTGAAAAAAGAAAATTTTTAATCTGTTTTCACATGACTTCTTTTTTGGATGTTTAGACTAACCTGATACTTTGTTCTTTCTTCTTTTTAGAGAAAAGGAAGAAGGAAAAGAGGACAGAATTGAAAGGAACAAAGTAAGAAAGAATTACAGGGAACCTAGCAGATCTGCTGTTCACATTGCACAGTAGTGCAAATTGTACACTATGGTTTAAATGCACGAATCCCCTTAAAACCATGCTGGGTTACCAAAACCCTAAGTTGAAGAAAATAAGAATTGATGTGTTTGGAAAATAATTGCAGTATTATGACTACATGATTTTTTTCTTTTACTTTTCTACATTTCTGAGATATTTCATAGGTGGTATTCAGTGAACAGGAGTGTTGTTCTCCTGAATTTTATAAACATACTAGTACCTGTATTGAACCCACTGGCCACTGTTTGTTGGTTCCTGTCCCAGAGTCTTCTGAAGCAAATATCATTGCTTTTGCCTTATGTGCTTATAACTAAGTATCCTTAACTAATCAGGACTATTCACCACCTCCTCTTCTTTATTCCTTCTCTATCTTTCCTCCTTCTAATTACAACATCATTACCATCCAACACAAGCAATCACTGTAGTAAAGGATTTTCCTCCAATTTGAAGCCTTCTGTCCTATATCAAGATTCCTTGAGACTCAAGAATTGAGATGCTATTGCTGAAGACACCACATAATGACTTCAGAACAAAGACATCAGCCTTGACTGACCATTAGTTTCTCCTCCTGCTGGCTGTTCTTCGTAGTGTTGGAAGGTGATAAAGGAATAAAAAGCATAAATTGTTTTACTCTGTGTTGATGTTTTTATGTTGCAATACTCACCTGCCTGAGAAGATCTACCTACTAGTGTAATTGCACAAAACTGTTTACAGGCCAACCTGTAAACCTGCTCTTTTGATTGGATGTAAAGCTTTTTTCATAGAAGAGACTTCATGGCTGATGTTATAAACATGGTCAAAGGCTTTAGCTAGGGAAGTCATTGCAACTAAGGGAAAAGTTACTGGTGTTTTGCTAAAGGGCCATGTTGTGAAACTGCCTTCCAAATACTTGTTTTTATAGTCTTAGATTTGCACTTTTCTCAGCCTTGGTCAGAGAGGCTTTTTATTGCAGGTACAGTAGTTAATGAGAAGATTCATAACTGTTCCAAGTATTATGAATAAGCACATGTGAGTGATTAACCATAGATAGGACAAAGTTTAATAAAATAGTGATTAAAATAAAAGTAGGAAGTAAATAAAACTTACCAGAATAAAGAAGTGAATGTCTCAGGAAATGACTGAAAATGTACATGCTCCACAGGTCACTCCCTCCCCTGGCATATATAACATTATATATTGCTGTTGGAAGGAGACTCCCCTGCCTCACCTGTGAAGCTCTGTACTGGTCTCTCAGGGAGGTCCAGGTATGCAGATTTCTTGAGTCATCAACCATGGTGGAGAGGTTCAGCTGACCTGGAGTTTTTCATGCTCTTATAAGTGACTCCTCACACATACACATATAAACAACCTCAACAAACTCATTGGTTTAACAAAATAGACATTGATGTAGTTATTTATGTGGTAGGGCTGTTCTATGTGTATCAACTGAGGTAAACATTAGTGCATATCATCCTGGGGTAACTCTCACACCCAGCAACACATAGACCTGCTGTCATCTAAACATCAAATCTGTGTTCAGATAATATCTAGCAATTCAATCAAAATTGTTAACTTTATTGACTTTTCTTCCAAACTAGAATCCAATTAAGATTGTCATATTCAATGTGCTTGATATGTCCATTAAGTCTACTTCAGTCCATAGCATTTCTTCTACTCTTGTTATGTTTATCTCATGGTGAAAAAATTTTGTTAGCGATATTACTTATACTCATGAAGTCTAGAGTTCAATGAATTCTATATACACCTCTGATTATTAGGACAACCAGGTTACCATTTGATACTTATCAACAGTAATCCTAGTCCTTGATCTTGGCAGAACCTACTATTCTATATTTTCCCACACAGCTTCATCTTGCCAATGTTGGAAGAGGTTATTTTCTAATTTGTCTAATGTTTATATTATTTAGGTTTTTAAAACAACTAAGTCACTTATCATGAAGAATTTTTTACAGTGTATATTTTGTTCTGATTGTATCTTCAGCATATACTTTCTTTACTATATTTTTTAAAATCTTAGTGTTACCTTTGGAACATTGATTGTACTCAAGATAACAGATAGTCATGGGAATGCCTACTGCATCCTGAAGACCTGTAATGTTTCACTGATAACTCTTTAATTAGAGTGACTAGGATTTCATATGAAATCTGTGTTATAATTATTTATATTCTCCTTTCCCTCCCCAACTCTTCCTTCTCACTCTAACCACTCCAGCTCAAATTCATTGCTTCTTCACATACACACACACACACACACACACACACACACACACACACACACTTTTGATTTCTATTGAGTCCAATTATTGTTGCCCACTACTTGCATTTATTTGGTGTAAATTTTAAACTTAGGATTTGAATCTTGTCCTTGAGAACCAATAATAATAACAACCCGTATTTCAGTCAGAGATCAATTGCTAAAATACAACACCATGAACAAAAGCAACTAGGAGAGGAAAGGGTTGATTTCTTTTATACTTCCACATGACAGACCACCATTGAAGAAAGTCAGGAAAGAAATTCAAGGTGGTGATCTGGTGTCAGGACCTGAAAGAGAGCCATGGAGGAGTGCAGCTTCCTGACTTGCACTGCATCACTTACTCAGCCCCACTTTCTTATAACAAACAGTCTCACCTGCCTAGGGGTGACACCACCCAAAATGGGCTGGGCCCTCTGACATCAATCACCAGTGAAGAAGATGCCCAACAAGATTTCCAATAGGACAGTCTTATAGGGTCATTTTCTCAATTGCTTCATCTTAGATTAATCTACCTGGTATAAAGTTGATGATAAAATCCAATCAGGACTACCCTTTAAACAACAATGATAAAACCAAGCAAACAAAAATAATGGCATCAACAAAACAATCTGCAGGTCTTACATAGGCATCCATGTTGTTGAAAGTACTTAAAGTGACATCCCTGTTCAGAACAAAACAAAAAACAAAAAAACTGTCATACAGCAGCCATTCTGATCCTTAAGCTCTTACACTCTCTCCATTTCTTCTACAATGCTTCCTGAGTGTTAACTGTAAGGGTTGAGTTATAGATGTCCTATTTGGTCCCGGGCACTGCTGGTCTCCATTTGTTGCAGAAAGAAGCTTCTTTGATGGGACATAAGAGTTGCACTTATCTGTGGATATAAGGGTGAGTATTTGAAAGGCAATTGGAAAGTATGTTACTTTAGTAGTACCAATACTAGTAGTGTCCCCTCTTTGCTAGGTTTACAGTACCAGTCATATGTTCCTTCCAACTGAGGAGGCTTTAAGTCCAGTTAGACAGCTGCTAGATGGTCTCAAGATACAAGCACCATTATTGCATCTTTGTGGATATCTTACTGATTCCTTCGTTGTGGACCTCAAGTTTTATACTTGGATGGGACTGCTGGTAACTTCTCTCTCTTGTTATTTTACATAACACCTCCAACATTATGAGAGATAGCACTGGGGGTCAACGGAGGCTTTTAATGAGGACTTTTTTCTTTAAATCAGGACTAGCTCTATTTCTACAAGTCGTCTGAGCAAAATATGTAGTATTTTCAGTAATAGATTTTTTTAAAGTTCTCGTTGGTTACCAAAAACAATAACTATATTGTTTGAGTGGACTCTAAGATGCCAAGACTAACCTGGCTTGATGCCAGATAACACCACCAGGCACTGAGGTTTGCTAAGATAGACTATGGCTCCTGGTGGCTCATTATCCCATTATATCAGGTAGCTGCAATATATATAGTTGACATATGTATGTTTTAATTTCATAAAATAATCAAATTTTCCATGGCTTTCCCAAACTTTAGTGGTATTATTCCTTTCCTCCTACCCACTTTTTCTGTGTGTATTATTCTTCCTATTCAGGTAGGTCCTCCCTTCCCCTCTTCATAGTACCTGTGTCCTACTGGCCCTCTCTCCAGAGACCCCTCTTCTGCTTATGCTCATATGATGTTTTTCTACCTTAGTCAGTCGTTAAAGTGATGTTAAGAATGACAGGTAGCTTGTGAACCATTTTCTGTCTTGGTGAAATCTCTTTCAAGATTGAGCCACTGTCTTACACAAAATTAAAAACTAAAAACTTGTATTTTTTCCTGGTAAAAAGTGGGCATTGTTTAAATACATATGGAGAGAAGAAAGAGAAAGTGACAACAAAGGATATTGGAAAAAAACGGAAGGAATGATAAGCCATGAAAGTAACTAAGGACGAAGGAAAGGAGTTGGAGAGAAGGAAAGTTGTATGGACTTTGTCTTGATGGAATTAATTACAACCACTGTTCTTTTTATTAATTTTTTATTTCTAGCTCTTAAATAGAATATTAATAATAATCATTAAATTTAAAACCTATATTGTCCTAGAAACTTCATTAATTTGCCAAAACATCATTTAAAATACTTAAAATTAGGTGTATTTTCTAAACTTTTTTTAATAAATAGAAAAATAAAGTTTCATTTCCATGGTTATTAATGCATCCAAATTTCTTCTGTGAGTATCTCCATACATTTTGGGGATAAAAATTTCATAAAATATTCATCTAATGAGTAATTGAGGTCTCAACTCAAGTGAGTGGAGTATGGTAGCTGCTCAACAAATGTTATGACATCACCATTAATATTATGCTCATCCCCAGGGGCTTTAAAATGGCCTTCTGCTGAGGAAGGCCTCATACTTTTAGCCACATATCACTGTGGCAGCTGTTCATGGTCATGTATAGTTTGTGTATTTTAGGTTTGTCTTTTAAGCTCACTGGCAAGCATCTTTAGTCACATGCATTTCCTCACAATGTTGTTACTCCTACCATGCATTTAACTCCAGATTCAAAGTAACAGTAGGTGTATTAAAAAGGCCTCTGTTGTTTGGCTGATGTTTAATCTAGAAGCATCTTTATGCCAAAAGAGCATTAGATTGACTGGTAATCTCCAAGCACCAGATCAGTTACTGATGGTACAGGGAGAGGATGCCACAGGAAAGCCAATTAAACACTGTGCTTTCACTTTCAAACTATAAAATTGGTGTGATTGTCTCTATCCCCATAATGCTCAGGTATATAGTGAGGTTTGAACAGGATAATGCAAGTCATAAATTTCGGTAGAGACACAAGGTTTTATTATCCCAGTTACACTGTGTCCCTCTCTCTCCCTGCCATATTTTATCACCTTCTGGTTTAGGGGAGCACTCAATATTCACTGAATGATTTTCCCTAAATCAATAATATAAACAAAGGAAACAAGATGATCTAGTAAAAGAGGCTCAGGAAATTAACTCTCAGGGTGTGTTCACATTGTCTCGGCGAGGTAGGCTGATATAATATGACACTAACTCTCTAAGTCAGAGAAGAATTTGCCAGAAAGCTTGCAGGTAAATGCATTTTCTACAATTCACTGTAGTGCAGCAATTCCCAGGAGATAACGCCATTAATACTCCACTTCAAATTAAAAAAAAAAAAAAGCCATTTTCCTCCCTTAAAAACAAAAGCAAAGAAACACGTCCCATTTTCGCTCCTTTATGAAAACAAAAGCTTTTTAAAATGACAAAAATTACCTTTGCCTGATCAAACAGCCATCTGTATCTGCTTTACTTAAGTGGTAACACTTGTAGCTTTCCATATTATTTTTATTGTTGGTTGGGGGAAAAGCATAAATACAAAGAGAGGGCTTGGAAGAGTCAGAATTTCTACTTCCACTATTCTGAAACTTAATCTCACCTTCAAGGTGACCCTAAAATTGTGGCTTCACCTTTAAAAGCATTTGAAATGAAGTAGGCTATTTCTAGGCCTATTTCTAATCATTTATGTACCAGGCCTTGCCTTTCACTCCTCACTTACATGGTCATGGTGAAAAAGAGACATTACAGAGCTTCAAAATGAGGAATCCCTAATTCATTTGGCATTTATATGACCTCCTATTATTATAACCATTTTATTAGTGATTTCTCATGGTGTCTCTGGGAAAGAGATTGGATAAGCTTAGTATTCAGAGTGAGTAGGTTCCCATTCTGCTGTTGACGCCAACGTGATGGTTACAAACACCAAATGGCATGCCATATGTAACAAGTACAGGATGGCCCTTTCAAAGACACAGTTAAGACAAGGGGAGATGACATCTTCTACACAATTGTTCCAGTTTCTGCAGAACTAATCTCATAGGTTTCTTTGCATTTAGGAGAGGGAGCACAGGAAAGATTTGTTGATGATTTTTCTCTTTTATAATTATTATCATTTATTACAATTTATTCAATTTGTATCCCTGCTGTGGCCTCTTCCCTCATCTCCTCCCAGTCTTACCCTCCCTCCCATTTCTCCCCCATGCCCTTTCCCTAGTCCACTGATAGGTGAAGTCCTCCTCCCCTTCTATTTGACCCTAGCCTATTAGGTCTCATTAGGACTGGTGGCATTGTCTTCCTCTGTGGACTGGCAAGGCTGCACCCCCCAAGGGGAGGTGATCAGAGAGCCTGCCACTGAGTTCATGCCAGAGAAAGTTCCTGCTCCCTTACTAGGGACTGCATTTGGAGGCCGAGTCTATGGGCCAGGGTTTTATTTCCTCTACATGCATTGTTCTTGGTTGGGGTATCTTAAAGATGCTACACTGATATTACCATCTGAACTCTGAAGATATGGTAGCTGTGTGAAAGGAGAGCAATGGAATTTAAAGTGTATGTGTTTCTGTTCAGATGGTGAGAAAACTATGGTAGTGCGCCATTGTCCATTGGGAATACTTTCTGAGTTCCTCATGTAAATTCCGAATGACAATACATCTCTCTCTCTCTTTCTCTCTGTCTCTTTGTATGTATGTGAGTAATGATAAATGTAATGACTAATATTCATTATAAAGTTGATTATATTTAAGTAGGAGGTAGTTATATGCACTTCGAAGCATGTCTACAGTGGTGTTTCCAGAGAAGATTGGCATGGGTCAATAAACAGTGTAGGCATAATCAACTGAGAATGTGGGCAGCACCATTCAGTGTTTACTGTAACTGGATAGAGGAATGTTTAGACTGGAAGCCAATGCAGGTATACAAGCTATCATTCACATAGTATGCTTTCTTTGGCCTTTAGAAAATGGGCTCCACAACAGATATTTCATATTATTTTCAAGTTTTCAGCATGAACTAGAACCATTTAGGCTTTCAGCTTCTTCTTGATTGAAGAACTACCAGGCTCTTTGCTTCCCCAAAGTGTATACTTTACCTATCTATCTTACTATAATGCAACCCAATCCAAATTATTCCATAAATATCTATGTATATATGCATATATGCACTTATTCAATATATAAAATACAACATATTCAACTGTTCTAGTACTTTAGAAAACTTTAATATATATTTTATATGCACTTTTAATAAGATTTAAATTTTTAGATAAGCATGGTAAGAGTTTAGCAACAAAACTAGTAAAAATGAATATTAGTAAAATACTATTGCAAAAGTTATGCAAATGTATTCTATTTTTCAAAATATCTTTTTATTGAAATAGATTCTTTAGTATATCTGGTTTTGTGTTGAGGTCTTAAGGGGACATGTGGATCTCCCTGGGAAGGGGAAATAGACTAAATTGAATGGGTGAACTGTGGGCAGGTGGGGTGGGAACAGGAGAGAACAAGTAGGTAATGGAAGAAGAGAACAGTGGAAAAGCCAACAAAAATTGGAATGCATTCTGTGGGGTGGGGAGCAGGTTTTGGAAACTTTCTCCCCAGTAGAAACACTCAGAAATATGAAAAAGTGAGCCGCTAAGGACTCCTAGTAACGGGGTATTCAAAGACTGAACATGCAATCCTCTGTAACCAGGCAAGACTTCCAAAGGTGAGACTTTGTGGTGGTTTAAACAGGTATGTCCCCATAGACCCATGTGTTTTAGTGCTTGGCCATATGCTGCTATTAGGAGGTTTGTCCTAATTGGGGGAGGTGTGGCCTTGTTGGAGGAAGTATGTCCTTGCAGAAACAGGGCTTTGAGCTCTTAAATGCTCATGCTATGACCAGTGTGAAGGATATCCAGTTTTTTCCTGGCTGCTTTCAGATCAAGGTGTAGAACTCCCCACTCAGGCCCTTCCAGCACCATGTCTGCCTGGAAATGACAAGAATGTACTAAATCTCTGAAAATGTAAGCTAATTGTGATAAAATGTTGTCCTTTATAACAGTTGCCTTGATTATGATGGCTCCTTAGAGCAATGGAAACCCTAACTAAGAGAGAAGTTGGTACCAGGGACTGAGGTTTTGCTATGATACTCCTGACCATGGTTTTGTTTGGAGGAATATGGACTTTGGGACGTTGGGTTAAGAAAGCAGTGGAATACTTTAAGAGGGGCTAAATGGACTATACTAGGAGAAATACAGAACACAAAGATGCTGAGGGTAATTTGAAATGTGGATCCTGGCTCAAGAGGTTTCCAAATAAAATTTTTATTATGTTGCTTAGAAATAGTTATTGTGGTATTTTGGTGAAGGAGGTATGCTATTTGCCCTTTGTCTAAAGAGTCTGTCTGAGACTAACGTGAAGAGATTCAGATTAATTGCTTTGACAAAGGAAATTCAAAACAGCCTAGCATGGACTCTTTCTTGTGAATCACTCCATGAAGATTGTTTTTAGTTAAATGTAGCAAGCTGGGGGAAAAATACAAAATGTGTGGCTCAAGAGTTAAATGGGGCACCAAAGAGTAGAATCCAGCTAAATCCTGTGGAAGAAAGTGGTGACCTCGGGGCAAGATTCCACACAGCTAAGATTCCATCTTGTGAAAAGGATGTTCCCCAAGGAACATTGCCATCTATCCTAAATTTACAATGCCTTTGTGGTTGTACTAGAGGCAGTTATATCATGTTAGGTATTATTTTCACCTGGTTATTGCTTATATTTTGACATAAAGAAATATGATTATGTGTCAAATTGACAAAGGATGGACTGTATTGGCTATTCTCAGCTTTCAAATTGGCTTTATCTGGAATGAGCTACAATCCAGAAATGGAAGGCACACTTGATTCAGATTTTGAGGCATGAAGACAACATGTCTTTGATCCAGATGTTGAGGTAGGATGATGAATGATTTTATTCTAGATGAAAACATTCCTTCAATCCATAGGCTGAGGCATAGCAGCCATGCTTATAGAGATCTATAATGAAAAGAATTAAAGAATAACTTAGATCCAAGGATAGTAGTATGTGTCCTTATCCCAGATCTTAGAAGACGGAAGCATGCAGATCTCTGATTTCAGTGTGAGCCACTTCTACAAAGCAAGTTCCATGACAGCCAAGCATAGGCTGTGAAGGAAACTATCAAAAACAGAAAGCTGGTGAAGGTGTTATTGAACAAGCGGGCCAAAAGATTTTGAGATTACATTTTCTTTGAAATGTATGCATTTTTTCTGTTACATTTTCAATGTGATATTTTCTTTTCCATCTTTTATATTCTATTGGTGAAACGTGTCTGGATAGTTTCTGTTTAAATTCCTAAATTTTTCATTTTTATAATTTCCTCAGTTTGTGCTTTTCTTATTACTTCTATTCCACTTTCAGGTCTTAAACACTTTTATTCACTTTCTTCAACTGTTTTTTTTTTTGGCTTTTATTAAGGTATTTATTCATTTCCTCCAGCTGTTTGTTGTGTTTTCCCACCTGTATTTAAGGGATTTATTCACTACCTCCATTTGTGTGTATTTTCCTAGATTACTTTAAGAAATTTATTCATTTCCCTGTTAAGAACCTTTATCATCCTATAGTTGGCTTAAGGTCTTTTTTTCCTGTACTTCAACTGTGTTGCATTATTTGGGACTTGTTACCAATATTACCAGTATTGGTAGGATATTGGGTGTGGTGGAGTCATGCTGCCTTAGCTCTTATTGCTTGTATTTTTAAGTTGTCTTCTAGGCTTCTGTGTTTGTGATGATTATACATAGAGCTGCTGGTTTCGGTGGTTGTCTTTGTTGTGTGGTTGCTTTGTTCCTTTGTTTATGTTTCCTCTCTCTGAATTTTCAGTGTGTTGACTGTGTATAGCTTGTTTCCCTGCTCAGCTGGACTGGTGTTTTCATTGGGAATACTTGCTGGTGTTGGAGCTGGGAAAAGGAGTCCAAGGATCTTGATCTGTGGGATCAACAGGAGACATCCAGTACTGGATGGAAGCGGGCAGCTAGTATTCTGTTGCAGCCTAGGAATGATACTGTGGATTGGATATGGAGGAAGAGAGAAAGTGGAGAAAGCCCATGGGCAGCCTACCTGGACTTCTGGCAGGTGTGGTTGACCGGGGGATGTCCAGGAGAGTTGGGTGCTGGGACACAGTGACAAAGCAAGGAGTGGAAGCCATTGGGACTGGTCTGTTGGATCCACAGGCATAGACACAGGTCATGGTGTGTGTGGTGGTGGTGGTGGGGAGCCTGCACCTGGTGTTTTGTTGTAGCACTAGAGACAATCCAAAGGATTGGGTCTGGGATAACAAAGGGGAGGTGGGTGAAAGTCTGTAGGCAATCTACCTTCAAAATATTTTTCTTTCATTTTCATTAATTCATTCTCTTATATATTACATTTCGACCACAAATTTCCCTCCTTCTCTGTGCTCATACGTCCCTCATCCCTCTACATTTTCCTTCTTCATCTATTCTTCTGATTTTCTTTCAGAAAAGGGCAGGCTTCCCAGGATTATCATTCATACTTGGTAGATCAAGTGGCAATACGATTAGGCATCCCTCACATTAAGACTGAATGAGGCAACACAGTAGGACAAAGGTTCCCAAAGCAGATAAAAGTGTCAGAAACAAACCCAGAGGGTTAGGAGAGACCCATGCAAGTTCTGTGATTGCCAGTTCACTCTCAATGAGGTCATGTGAGTCTAAGTTTGTTGATTCTGTGGAAAGGACACCACAAGAAAACCCACAGAATCAAAATTTCTTATCGTAGTTGATATGAAGGCACATGCATATAATCAAATAACTCAGAGGGCTGAGGTGAGAGGATTGTAAGTTCAAAGCCAGTTTAGGTTACATGGAAAGATATCACTTTTAAAAATTAGATTCATTCATTTCCATTTCATATGTATGGCAGTTTTGTCTGTCTATATGTGCACTAGGCGCATGCAGGGCACATGTAGGCCAGAAGATGGATGGAATCACCTTAGCTTTTTTGAGTAGCAATGGAGGGACATGACCTTACCAAATAGAGCATAGTGGATATAGAGTAGGAATAGAAAATTCTTAGCTAAAGTATTAGCGTGAGCTAGCAAGACACCATTGGGCATAACATCAGGGTGTAAGGTAAAGAGGCTCATTGTGGTAGGATTCCATAGGCATAGGAGAATAATGATATCTAAAATGAGATTAAATCATGGATGTGCTATGGCTATATACAGAATCAGTTAAGAAGTCATGGTTGTTTGTTTTCAACATCGTTCTCTATGGGCTTGCCTACATTATATTTGGCATCAGAGAAGTGCAATATTAAATAGTTCAGAAAAAGTAATCCCATTAATTAAAATATTTGGAGAAAGAAAAAATCAATCAGAAAAGAAGTTAGTGGTTCTATAGGGGCAAAGGTAGAAGTTAGAGGATGGCTGGAGGACTGGAGAATGAATTTGGAATGCATTCCCAGTTTTCGTGATGAGTATACATACCATGTGTTTTATCTATTATCATTGCCTCTGTTGGGTTTTCCTTTGCAGTTTGGAGATGACCCTTCTGATGGCAATTGATGTGTTTTTGCAGCTGTGGCTGAAAAATGAGACTCAAAAGAGCAAAACATACCTTGTGAGTCAGAAGGGAGTTTCTAGAGATGATTAAGGCAGATGAGGCCTATCTTCACACCTTTGACACTCCAATCCTTACAGATATGAACAAGCCTCTTCTTATGCACAGCACCCAGCAACTCTGTCTTCACGCTCGAAAAATCATAGCTCATCATAGCTCGAAAAATAGGTTTATGAAAGAAGGCATGGTATTGGAATGTGGTATTGTGACATGGTATTGACAGATGTTGGTATATATTAAAGACCACTGTGAATAGAATGGGATTGATGTTTTTCAAATGGTACTTTTTTCTTATCCATGACCTACTGTACAATGCCTACACCAAAGTATTATTTTTATATAATTATGAGCAAAAGTAATAGGTGAGTATGCTTCAATTTCCTCCCCTACAAGGGATGTAAACACATAGATTACATGTAATATTGGGGATAAAATAAGACGATATTAAAGTGTCCACACAAGAAGCCTGTTCACAAAGTAGAAGTTGAGAAATCAGTAATCTGTCTACCTTGCTATGTACATTGGATCTCTCTCTGTGTCTCTGTCTTTTCCCCCTCTTTCTATCTCTGTTTCTCTCTGTCTTTCTCTTTCTCTTTTTCTGTCACCCTGTCTCTGTCTGTCTCTCCCTTTCTCTAGCCCCCCCCCTCTCTTTCTCACAAGCACATATTGGAATAAGTGCTCTCCTCAGGTAGTATATTTTAAGTTTGTATGGGGAAAAGACACCATTCTATTAAGCAACACTTGCAGGCAAAATGAGGGAGGCAATTGTGAAACCACAACTTTTGCCACCAAATTCCAGTGCTCATATCATCAGAGAGACCAGTTATGCTGTGGAACAATGTGACCACACCATGATAAAAGAAAAAGTATAAATAAAATGGTTATATACATGTACAACCACTGTGGAAACCAATCTGGAGGTTTCTCCCACAATGGGAAATAGAGCTACCTCAAGACACAGCTATACCACTTTTGGGCATATACCCAAAAGATATTCCAGCCTACCACAAGGATACTTGCTGAACTATGTTCATTATAGCCTTATTCATAATAGCCAGAATCTGGAAACAACATGGATGTTCCTCAACAGAAGAATGGATACAGAAATTGTGCTACATTAACACAGTTGTATACTACTCAGTTATTGAAAGCAAGGAAATCATGAAATTTTCAGGCAAATGGATGGAACTAGGAAAATCATCTTGGGTGAGGTAACCCAGACCCAGAAAGACACACCTTGTATGTACTCACTTGTAAGTAGATATTAGCCATATAGTACAGGGCATATGTACATAGAGTACAGGTACATACTATAATCCACAGACACAAAGATGCCAAGAAGACCCCAAGGGAAGATGACTGAATCTCAATCAGAACAAGAAATACAATAGACATCTGAAGTAGATGGAGAGAGGGAACTGGGTAGGAGATGGGGGGAAGATAAAGGGAGTGGGGATTATGCGTGGGGAGAAAGAAGGAGGGTCGTTGTAGAGAAGAACTGGGAAAGAGAAGAGAAATCTGGGGAGTGCATCTCTGGGACAGGGAAGGCTCCTAGGAGTCTATGGGGGTGACCCTAGCTAAGACTCCAAACAGTGGGTGTTAAAGATCATAAAGTTGGTTTCTCCTCTAGCCAGGTGGGACTCCCAGTGGAGGGAGAGGGTCACCAACCCATACATAAAAATTTTGACCCAAATGTGTCTAGTCTACAAGAAGCTTAGGGGGAAAGATGGAACAGAGATTGAGAGAATGCCAAACCAGTGACAGGCCCAGATTGAGACCCACCCCAAAGGAAAGGACCAACCACTATCACTGTTACTGATATTCTGCTCTGCTTGCATATGGGTGTCTAACATCTTCTGAGAGGATTTGTCTGGCCAAGCAATGGGCTAACCTTGGGAAGTGCATAGAAGGGTGTGAAAAAAATATAGAAGGATCCAGTGAAGGTAAGAACTACAAAATAATCTAACCTGGGCCCACAGGGGCTCACAGAGACTGAACACCCAACTAAGAAGCTTGTATGGACAGAACTTTGATCCCCCTTTTGCATATGCAGCAAATGTGCAGCTTACTCATCATGTCTGTCCCTAACAATGGCCGGGGGGGGGGGCTGGGTCACTTTCCCCTAGCTGGGCAGCCTTGTCACTCCCAGTGGGGGAGGATGTGCTCAGTCCTGCAGTGACTTGGGACACCAGGATGGATTGGCACCACTTGGGGGAGGGTCTTCCTTTCTCTGGAAGGAAGGATGGGGGGAATGGGAGGAGCAGAGGCATCCTGTTGGGACTGGGAGGAGAGGAGAGATGGGGCTAGGATGAAGATGTAAAGTGATTAAATCAATAAATAAATGGAGGAAAAAAGGTCACATCAAACTTAAAATTGTAAGTATTAACATTTCAGAAAATTAGCTAAAGGGCTCTGTAATTACTGAAGACATTATTTGTAATTATCAGATATTCACACTTACTGGTTTGAGCAAGTAGTACTGACCCATAGACAACTTTACTCTGAAGAAAACATGTGTAGACCCATGGGAGTTTGTTTTACTTGTAATAACTGGGTAATGGTGCTACAGACATCTAGGGAACTAGGGCTGGCACTTCTTCAATACCCTTCAAAGGTACTCTCATATTTCTCTAAGAGTTCTGACTTCTCTGGGGTCTTTCTTAGAGTGGAACACTTTCTGAGTCATGTACTTCTTCAGTAAAATACCCTGGTTCATGAGTAGATACGTGGTAGTTCTTCCTTCTATTTCTCATTCACAGACCCAAGACCTGATATTATATTTATATTTTATTGTATATAAATTTTAATCCATGCGTACAATATGTGTTTATCAACTCTACCTCCAATTTCTTCCTATCACTGCTTCCTTATCTACCCCACAAATTCCCGCCTTCTAATTTTGTGTGTTTTCCTTTTTAACCCACTGAGTCTTACAGTTTTGCATACTGTGTTTGGGTATAGTATCATGTATACTATAGTATCATGTACTAGTGTCTGTCAGTGTCTTTATCCCTGAAAACAAAACAAAACAAAACAAACAAACAAACAAAAAAAAAACAAAAAAAAAACTCTCCCTTCCCAAGCATCCACCAAAATGCTCATAGTTCCTCAAATAGGGTTTGGACTTTGTGAGTCTTTATACATGCTGGGTTTTAGTTTGCTTATTCTTGCTTGATCGTGTGCCTCCATCACAGCTGCTGTAAATTCACGTGTGCAACAATGTTGTTATTTTTTTTTTCTGTAGTTGTCTATTACCTCCAGATCTTACAATTATTCTGACTTCTGTTCCATCATAACCTTAAGCCTTGGAGGGCAGGGATATATTATTAATGTCCCCATTTAGTGTGGCACCAATATTTTACTTTCTCTGTAATATACTTGTGACTGTAATATAGTCTGCAAGATGAATAAAAAGAAACCAGGAACAAGAGAGGAAAATGTAAACTTTTAAAATGAAAAGTAGGTTATACCAGTAGGTTTCAGCCGTTTTGACACTGTAACCCTACATCATTTGCAAATGTGTTTGGCAGCTTTCTCTCTATCCTGCTATGCATGAGTGAAGACCATGATTCACATTTTGGACACACCTGTATAAACTATATAACCCAGAGGTTATTGAAGAATTCTGTTAGAGAGTGAATCATTGTCCTCACCTGGGTACTACTGGTGAACTCACCAAGTTTTAATGGATAGCTCAAACCTATCCCTCACACAGACAGCCCTATTTAAATTCACAAAACAGAATGGCATGGACACAGAAAATGAATTTTGTGAAGGCAGGAGGGACTTGGTGGGTGTGTGAGGAGAATAAGAAAGGACTGGGGTGAAAGTAATTTTAGTGCATTATATACATGCATGAAATGGTCATAGGGAAAATTTAATCAGTTTATTTGGCAAGGTAAGAGACGCTGAGAACTCATGTTAGTCTTCATTGAGGGGATACATGGATACAAAAGGCAGAACTCTTTTTCTTTAGGATTCCACAATATTGCATAAGAGGACAGATGAATTAGGAGTCCATGATAGGGCAGCAAGATGTGAGACACAATAACATGTATGCACAGAAGCAGGCCAATCTCAAGAGGACAGAGAGATTTAGCTGGTCATTTTTCCTGGTTTTGACTTCTGTGTCCCCTGATGTGTTTATAAATTGACAATTTTACTTTTCAATTTGCTGCACAGAATTACCTCCCAGAGTCCTTGATACTACCCCAATAAATATCACAAAATAAAATAATAACATAAAACAAATGTTCTACTTATCTCCAATATGTGAGTTTGGTTTGAGAGATGTGGCATATCTTACCCTTCAGAGGAAGCAGACAATGGAAGAAAGAACAACAGTGTAAAACACAGTCAATGAGAGATAATCTGTGTAGCCTTGCTTTACATTCACTAAAATACTCTGCCAAATTACAACTCTACCATACAAAAAAGAAATATGATTGAAATAATAAACTCTATACAAACCATGATCTAAGAGTCACTCTTTATAAGGGATAGAAGGAAGAAATACAAACTTATTTCTCAGAAAGAATCATTAGGATTTACTGATATGAGAAATAAAAAAATCGCAGAATAAATATGTCTAATATTTGAATGCAAAGTCATTTGGACAGAGGTTTTGTCACTGAGAGGCTGAATGGCATGTCTAAGGGAGGAGTCAGACTTAGGGAGTAAAGATAAATTTGCCCTAGTCCACAGCATCTTTAAAAAATGGTTTCCATTTGCAGCCTAACTTGGCAATTTTGTCACATCCCAGGACTTCCTAAAGAACATATGATAATAGATAAAATGAAGGACACTACAGAGTAAAAGAAACAATACTTAAAAAAAAAAACACCTGTTTTTTTAGTAGTCAAAGATGCCTGGAGCTGATGTGTCTCTCCTGATTTCTGTTCTCTCATTTCTGTCAAGCATAGACCAATTTGTCACCATACCTGCATAATGTCAGCTAAGTGTGCACAGTTCCCTTCCTTTAAGAGTGGTTGCTGAGAGTATCTCTGGGACTCTCTAAAGGAAAACAAAAGAGTCAGGCTGAAAATTCTGGTCAAAAAGTCTACTGTGGTGGACTGACCTTGGAAATGGTGACTTTGGGGAAAATTGCCCTGGCTTTATCCAACTCAGGTTATTTAATTCCTGTCTCCAGGGGACTGATTCAAGGACAGCTTGGATGATGCCCATTTTAGCACAGCTAATGAGGAGATAGTGCACACCTTCAAATATTTGCAGAGACAGTTATAGGTGGAGACATCCTTGGATATCTGCTTAAAGGGGTGTAAGGTAGAGTTTCAACAGACACTTCAAGGTTTCCTGTGAAATCTTCAGAGCTCATGCAAAGACAGAAGGGTGCTAGAAGGACTCTGGGAATAAGCAAGCAAGCATGCTAGTCCAATTAGAGCATGACATCTCCAGATACACAGAGAAATTGGAAGACATGATTGTCTACAGGGTAAACAAGTACTCCAATAGTTACCCTTAACTTCATTCAATCTCATCTCCAAGGTTCTTGAAATATTCTTATGGGAGAAACTCAGGGAGGGGCGGAATTGATGGCTCAAGTAATGAGGGGTCTTCACTGTTCTTACAGAGGACCTAATTTTAATTCCCAGCACCCACAAAGTCTCTAACAAATATTTTTACCTCCATGTGTAATCTGACCCCATCTTCTAGATAGTGCAGGCAGCAAGCATGTCCTGTAGTTTCTTGGGACAAAGTCTCACTATGTAGTCCTGGCTGGCCTGGAATCTGCTGTGCAGAGCATACTGGTGTTGAACTTATAGAGATCAACCTGCCTTTGTCTCCCAAGTACTTGAGTTGAAGATGTATGCCACCCTACCTAACCCACAACTTTTCACCTCTGTTGTTCTTTCATTTTCAGCATTATTGAGAGTGCTGCTTTCTGACCATGGAAATGCCTATTATCACTCCTCTAGTCTTCATTTCCTTATATATTAGCATCTTGATTAATGATATGCATGGTGATTATGTATCAAAATTCTCACTATCTGTCCAAACTATTCTAAATGATTTTCCAGAATTTAATTTAAAGTTAGATTGTATTGTAGAGTGTACTAAATTCTAATCTATCTATTCTTGTCAAATAACACAAGGATAATCTTGGTCCCAGAATCAGGATACTTCTCAAGCTCTTTCATGGTCCCAAAGAGAGAGCTTCTCTTCTAAAAGAAGTTGTATGATTCATTTGAGAAGAAAACCCCGAATATCTCAGAGACTGTTCTTCATTTTCACATGCATAGAACTAGAAGAAATGTTTCAATTCAGTCAAAATATAAAAATAAACCTGCTAACCAACCAGCCAAACAAACGAAAGATAGTATCTTTTCAGTTAACTTTGAGAAGTGAGCTGAAGACCTTTCAGTTGCTGATAGAGGTGAACACACTAAGATCATTTCTTCTAGACTCCAGAGAGTAAAGCAGAGATATAAAGAGAGGGTCTGTATTCAGCTCCCATCATAATAAAATAGAATAATGACTAACATCCAGCAGAAGCCAAAGCCAAGTTTCTACCTGTATTGTGTGTTAAATGTAGATCTCAATCCTCAGTATAGCATGAATTCCTTGATATGATCTTTATATGTGTGGTACAAAAGCATAGTTATGAAAAGGCTAATGTATGCTTGTTTATAGACTGCAGAAATTGACCTTGAATAAAGTAGGGTACCTCTATTAAAGTAAACACTTGGTTAATTGCTTAGCACAAGATTAGATACACAGCAGGTATTTAATCAATACTTCTGAATTAAACTGAATGTTTTATATGGCATACATATGATTCTTCAATCCATCTTCTAACTGTTCCCTCCATCTCAAGTCTTTAGTTGAGTCCATGACTTAAGACTGATTGTTTGTCTTTGCAATTGGCAAATATCATGTTGAATAACTTGGATACAAAATGACTATAGTAAGGCTTTGCTACCCTGTCATTGGTTTATTTTTGGAATTGCTGGGACTAGAACCCAGTGCCTTGTATATGCTAGTATCCTAAACTACTGCTATGCCTCTGCTCTAACTTGAATTAATCTCTCCTGTTCATGGCAACTTTTCATGTTAGAGTTCATAGCAGGCTTTATATGTAAGTGATGACTAATGTAGAAAGTTTTCATTTTCTCCATGATCTTCCCAATAATGGAAGATAATCACATTAACTAATAATTATAAGATACTATATTTTTACGATGAAATGATGAAGACCTGCGAAAGACATGTGGATGATAAAAGGGAACACCTAGATACTTATCCATTGTAGGGCAGCTCCCTCCAAGTAGACCTCCAAGAGAGGAAATATTTAGTGGGGTCTTGGTAGGTAAATGAGATCAAGGGAAAACACTGTAGTAAAAGCTGGCCAGAAAGGGAAACTATGGGCCTTTCGTCATCAACACCTCTTCATTGAATTGCAAATGGTTCCTCAGCAAACAAATCACAGACTTTTGAGCAGCCCCCCTGGTCCTCCCCCCCTCAAGAAGAGTGGAAGATGTAAAGTAGGAGGGCACTGGTTTCCATTATGTCTGATCCAGAAACTGGAGTGACTGCAACAGGGGGCCTTTGTTTTAAATGGGAGGATAATATGATCAAATTTGCATTTAGAAAGATAGATTTGATAGCAACATAGATACCAGAAAGAAAAGAAGAGATAGCTGAGAGGAGGGGATTAATGAGGAAACTATTGAGTTAAGAAAACAAACAAACAAACAAACAAACAAAAAACCCACTGTAGACCTGGGTACAATAGTGAGCACAGAGTGAGGGAAACAGTCTAATGGACCTTGGAGAGATGTTGGATGGAGAACCTAAGGAGTGTGAGTGGATTATTGTACCACAGCAGCCTCCTTCCATCTCTGGCATGTTCAGACTCCCTGCAGATAGGTATTCTAATACCCTTCCATCAGGTTCAGGGGCTCAAACTATAAAAGGATGCTGTTCTCTGTATCACTGGCTATGGATGTGGCTTCTGGCTTCTCTCTTCCTATGGCACCTCTTAACTCTGTCATATATTTGAATGTTGTACGTTTGAATTATTTGTCTTTACTGAGAAAACATGGCTGTATATTTCCACAACACAACTATGAAAATAAGATGCTTTTATTTTCCCACTATCACTTCTATGAAGAGATAAAAAGACAACAAGAAACAACAAATAACACTGATGATGAAATAGAAGAGGCAAAGCTTCCATTCCTCATACATTTTTACAACTAACTACATAAAGGTAAAAAAGAAAATGCTGGTGGTATCAGTGCCCTGCTGACACCAGTTGTGTGTACTCCCTGTGTCCATGATAGGGTACATTTCTTACAGTGATGGCCCCCTTCTGGGTCACTCCAGTTAGCAACAAATGTGTGTAAAACTAGACTGGGTCAATAGCTTTTCAAAATCTTTTATTAACACATGGTACCTGAGCCTGTACTATTAATCCTGTCAGGTAATCTTCTGTGTGTAATACAAACTCAGCTTACTTTTCTCTCAATAGGCCCTAGTTCTCCACATCGGACATTCAAAGCCCCAACTGAATGAAGGTATCTGTATTAGAGGAATTAAGTTACTTGATTTTTCCATATCTATTTTGTTTTACTCCAAATAATTTTGTATATTCCCTCCCAGTCTCAGTTCTGGGTTCTTGTTTTACTCACCAGCTTCTGTTCCACAGAACATAATGTTCTCTCTCTCTTTCTCTCTCTCTGACTCTATCTCTCTCTCTTGGACCTGTTAAGAAAACATTTCCCTGTTCCAACAGGACAGGAGCCTACCACAGTGGGTCTCTGAAAGACTCTACTATCAAAGTTTCAAAGCAGAGGCTGAGACACATAGCAAAACTTAAGAGTGCAAGTAATCTGAAAGAAAGGGGAGATAGGAAGACCTGGAGGGGAAAGGAGCTCCAAAAGGAGACCAGTAGACCCACTAAAACTGAGCCTTGGGGTACCTGAAGAGAATGATAACCCCACCAAGGACAATGTAGGAAGAGGACCTAAAAACACTGCTCAGATGTAGCCCATAGATTAATTCTCCAAGTAGGTTCCCTAATAAGGGGAGCAGGGGCTTTCTCTAGCATGAACTCATTGACAGAATCTCTGATCCCTCCCTGAGGGGGTACGGCCCTAGAGGAACACAATGCAACCAGTTCTGATGACACCTGATAGGCTAGGGTCTAATAGAAGGGAGGAAGTCCTCACCTATCAGTGCACTAGGGGAGGGGCATAGGGGAAGAAGAGGAAGAAGAAGAGGGAATTGGGGGAGAGCCAAAATGGCGGCGCAAGGAGAGCACCATGTGTGAGAAGCAGGACAGGACTCTCCGTGCAGCGACCAGGAGACTGAACTCTGGGCCCCGAAACCACAGCGGTCATGTTTCCCCGGTGAGGGGAGGCTCCCATGGCCTGGGAATCGGTCGGGTCCACTCTCGGCTGCCCAGCCAGAACCCGGAAGAGTTCCGGGTGACTCGGACTTTGGGTCTCCGGGCCGGAGCCGCCAGCCGGCCTGTCCCCATCAGTTCCCCAGGCTGATCCATGGGCACAAGGGTGCCTGAGGCTGGGAGTCCCAGTCGCGGGGGGACCCCACGGGGAAGCAAGGTTGTGGGTCTGATCGCGGGTCACCCAGTCTTTTCCCGGAAGGTCTCTGGGATGGAGGTTTCCCGCCGCCATTAAAGCTGAACTCCTGCTGTGCACTGAGAGCTGCTTGCTCAGCTCAGCGGTACAGACAAGCTGTGCGCCCCAGTACAACAGGGACTGGGAACCCCTGTCCGGAGAGGACCCCACAGAGAAGGAAGAAACCGTGCTGCTGGGGTCACCTAGGGAAAGTCTAGCAGACTGCAGATCACAAACAGGTGAGTAAGCCCAGCCATTACAGATCTGGTCCCAAAAAGGGAGCACAGAGTGATTGGGAACTCAGCTCCCGCAGACTAGCAGGTGGGCGCACACTCCGCCAACCCAGAGGCCTGCTTTGTACCAACTACTCCTTACAGACAGAACTGTGTGCCCCAAGACACCAGAGCAGTACTCACCTGCCACAGATTACCTCTTGGGTTCTGGGGCACAGAGCCCCAACCTCAGACCTACAAAAGACCGGGAACCCTGAGATCAACCCCCAGATACTGCTCCAAGGGGCAGCCAGTTATCCCTAACAAAACCGACCAAACCACGGGACACACAGGATACAGCAGCTGATCACTAAATTTACAACAAGAAACCCAGAAGGAGGGCAGCTGTCTCCAGGACTTCTCCCAGTGAGAGGAGAGTCCTCTTGACTAATCAGGACCACAGTTACCACCCAGGTCTCTATGCCTGAGGTGAGCTGTAACAACTCCTGAAAAACACCGGACATCCAGGAACTATACCCAAAAAGCTGGGAAGGCTTCCTTCAGGAAAAACCATCTTCCTGCCAAAGGGATTCTCTCCACTACAAGAGTCCAGGAACAACCAGAAACTAAATTCAAACAACTAAGATAGCCCAATGGGTAGAGGACAGCGTAAAAGTTCAACCAACAAAAGCCAGAGCATTATGGCATCTCCAGAACCCAATTATACAGGGGCAAATAGCACTAGACACCCCAGCATAAATGAAATTCAAGGAGACGACCTAAAATCTATGCTCAAGAAGATGATAACAGAGAAAACAAACAAAATACGAAAAGAAATAGAAGAAACTGCAGCCAAACAGTATGTGGCCTTTAGAGAGGAAATGCTTAAATCACTGAATGAAATAAAAGAAACAGTCTATTGTTCAAACAAACAGCTGAAGGAATTGACGGAAAAACATGAAAATACAGTCAGACAGGGGAAGGAAACCAACAAAATAGCTCAAGACCTGAAGATAGAATTGGAAAAATTTAAAAAAACACAAATGGAAGAAATTGTGGAGAGAAAGAACTTAGGGAAGAAAGCAGGAACTACAGAGGTTAGCATAACGAATAGGCTACAAGAAATGGAAGAAAG